>VWZK01022061.1:216869-269555 GCA_013396935.1 Baryphthengus martii | reverse complement strand
CCGGCCCGCCGAGGGACAGCGTCCGTCACCGCGGCCTCTGAGCGAGCGGCGGGGCGGGGCCGGGGCGCTACCGCGGCTGCCCCAATTCCACCGGGACGGGGCCTCTCCCTCCTCCTTGACCCGGAGATGGGCAGAATTTCGCAGAAAAAAACGCTCCTTTTCGTTGTGCACTGCGGAGGTCGGGGGTCACAGCGGCTTCCCCCGTCTGGGCCCGGCGTTGGGGTCTTGTCTCACCCGCCGCCTGCACACCCCTCACTTCCTACCCGAGGGCACCAGGTGCTCCCTCCTCACCGAGTGGGAGAGTTTGTTCCCACCTTCCTCTGCTCCACATCTCCCCATAATCCACCAACAGCAAGAAACAGCAGTTTGGTGCACCTTGTGTGTACCACCGCTTTGTTGGTAAAAAGACCAAAGAGCTAGCAGACAGTGTAGGACCTATCATAAACAAGACGTGGGCTCCCCTCACTGGTCCTGTAATAACAGTCCTAAAGCAGCGATTTCTAGTAGACACCACTCCCAGACAACCTGTTAATGGTATCACTCATTAGACGTAGGTTAAAATAATTCATTTCAACTCCTTTGGAAACAAAAGGGAAAAAAAGAATCATTTGCTGCAAACTGAGAAAGTGAAGTCAGTCGGGAAAATGGAGAATCATGTGCAGTCCTTTACAAGCATTTTCACAAGCCACAGAAGATAAAAAAATAAGTATGGCCAAGTGGAATCTGGCAGCACCCTCCATAACACCTGATGGCCAAAGAACTCCCCTCCCGTCAGCCCAGGTCCGGGGCAGGTGAAAGGCAAGTGCGCAGGGTGAGGACGGCACCAATGCCACCCCACGGCCCTTGCTGTTGGTTGGTGCCCGTGGAGCAGGATGGCAAGGGCAGCAACGGTGGCCCAGGACCATGCCCAGCTCCTCCCAGCCATTGATCAGGAAGAACACTCACGGAGCACCCTTGTAGCCTTTCGGTACAGACCAAACACTAGGCTGGTTTCATAACAATAACATAGCCCTTCAAATCATAAAAGAGCACAGCTAACATATGAAAAGGTAGAAGTAGAGGGGAAATCCTGTAAAACGTGCAGAGCGTCTCTTTAAATGCGGACGGCTCAGCAATCCCTCCTGTGCCGCTGGAGATGGCCCGGCTGAGGCTCAGTGAAGCCCCAGCCCAACAGTAACAAAGGGCAGCAACTCAACGAGTGAGGAAAGGGAACGTGATGGGAGTGGGTCAGAAAGGTGTTTTGGAGGGATGCAAAGAAACCTGTAGGAACAAGGAGGGTGTTTGTGTGCCCAAGTGTTAACCACAAATTGTTCATCACGTGACCACGAGGGGAAAAGCCTGCATGTAGAATGATGCCTTTTCCTGGGCTTGCAAGAGAAGTGTCTCCTGCAGAAGTGAGGTCGTGCACGTCGCTTTTCAAAAGGCTGGAATAAAGCCTTAATTGGATTTTCTGGAAGATTAGCACCATTAGTTCAAATAGCCTCTTTCATTTTTATTTTTTTTTCTTGGACACAGATGAGTGTAGAACGAACTCTTCTTACCAGCTACGCAGGAATAATGATGGCCCAGCTCTACTGCAGAGCTGCAGCAACAATGGCATAAGCCTAGTGGCACAAACTGAGGATTCACAACTGAATCTTATTATGGTATCCCCTGTAAATGATGCAAAATAAAATCCTGCCCCAAAAATCAGCTGTTGGCCCAAATCCATGCAGTTACCTGCCGAGTGGATGCAGATTCCCGTTTTGCACTTTCAGCCTCCAGTAGCTACCAAGCCTCTGGAGTACAATGGTCAGACTGGAAAACATTAAGGGGAGGATTCTCATGATTAGTGTTAAGAAATGTATTGAAAAAAGCTGAGGATCAAGGAAGTAGTGTAGCATCACTTCAGAAGCAGATGGCATCGTGTTTTAAACAAAAAACAGGTTATTGACACGTGTGGTTCTGGCAAGCCGCGCAAGAACTTTGACACCAGCGTTCCCTCCAAGGTATAAATGTCCTCTGTTCGTACACACTGAAAACACCCACGAGCCATGAAGAGCTCGACACAAGTCAGACTTTTTGTGTTCAAACAGCCTTTCCTGCCTGGGATCGGCCATGTCCAGGCCTTTGCCCATGTCCTGGCTCCCTGGCTCTCCGGCTGGTTTTGTCCCACCGCTCTCAGTGCTCTCCCGGCCTCTCCTATCTCTGCAACATCTGCAGGTGATGGATTTTCCCACAGTCTGAAGCCGGCTGCCCGGGTTGGTGAGATGCTAATCACAGCAGCCGCGCAGAAAGGCTGCCTGCAAAATGCTTGACATTCTTCTTGGTTTACAGAGCCAACACTTTAGTTTTGACTGATTGTCTATGCGGTTAAAATGCATTAGTTTAGAAGCAATTTTGTGATTAGATCTTCACATAAATTTGAAGAAGTTAGTTGGTTTTGTTTTCTTTTTTTTTTTTCTTTTGTTCATTTGCTGAAAAGGCATCTTGTGAGTGTTTTGTTTTCCTTATATTCACGTGTGGGTCTTTTAAATTATTAAATGTTAATGGATTTTCAGGGAGGGTGTGTATGGCTGTACACGTTGCTTTTTAAAGTCTTCACATATTTAAATTTTATACTTGATTGACAAAGAAAATCGGTACTGCTGACACACAGAGCGTTTTACTTGCAGTTACTATCTTACAAATACTAAAATGTAACTTCTTTAGAGTTTCAAAGTTATTTTAACTACTGTTATTAAAGCTGAGTTAAACCCTTTCCATAAAATCACTTTCTAGAGTTTAGAGGTCACCCACGATCTCAGCTTTACATCTGAAATCCTGAGAGCTATATTTTAATACAGGAAAATAAGCACCGTTTATGGAAAGACTCGACAAACCTACACTTCTTTTTTTTTTCCTATATGCAGTTTCGATTATCAAATTAATGAAAAATGAGCAGCAGCAAGAGCCTGCATGTCTTCCAGAGAAGCACCTTTCTCTTGAGCGAGCCCGTGCTCTGCTTTACAAAGTTGGAGAGCGTGTCCGGGACAGTTTGCCGGGAGCTTGTGCATGGCTCTCCGTGCTTGGGGATAAGGTGTTTGTGCAGCCGATTGCTCTTTATTGCTCCAATGCTATTGCGGGCTAAAAGGATTTTGTTTTGCTTTGATGTCTCACAAATACTGCAGTTTCTTTTCTAACGTTCCAGTGGTATTTGGGTTTCTGCATGAACTCTGAGTGTAAGAATTGTCATACTTTCTTTGCCGTTACATAAAATAACACTAAAATCAGTAATCGGGGTGGGTGTCTAATCTGAGAGCACTGAGCTTAAATCAGATCAGTCTGTTTGGAGCGTCGTGCAGAGAGATCGAATGTTTTGACAGAGTGAAGCTGAGGGTCTCCGGCTGGTGGCACCGGCCCCGCGCAGGGCTGAGTTCTGCCCGCGGCTCCCGGGGCTGCCGGCACTGACCCTGCCCCACTCTGCCATCTCCCCCCAGCCGCCTGTTTTTCTAATGGGGCAGCTCATTGGGTAGACGGAAAATAAGCCATCTGTGAAAACGAGTGTTTTTTCACAAACCAGTTTCAATCTAAGTGAGATACATGTGGCTTTTATTATAAAATAATGACTCAAAGAAAAATCTGCTTCTCTGAATGTTTGGTAGCATATGTTCCTTCAGGTTATAACAGCTTCACACTGAGAGAAAAAGGGGAAAGAAGTAGGAGGAGGGTATTGCTAAAGTACATTCCTCCCCATGGCCGGAGGAGCTGGCAGCATCCTTGGTATGTGTCAGGTGAGAGGCGGCAAGAGGAGAAGCCGTGTGCCCCCAAACCCAGCAAAGCCCCGGTGCCGACAGCCTGACGAGGGCCTTCGGGGCACCGGCCGCCCCTGCCAGGCTCTGCCTCTGGTCCGGCGCTGCGCAGATGCAGCCCCTCACTGCAGGTGGAGGAGAGCAGAGTTCAGAAGTCCGCCTGTCTCTGGCTGCGCTGGCCTCTCCGCTTCCCAGAAAGAGGAGCAGAAACCTGGGCTGTCTGGCAGAGAAGGCAAACAAATCATCCTGAGAGAGCAGCAGGGAAAAGAACTCGTTTCCTGGCCCTCCTTCTGCTTTAGGCATCACTCAGTGTTTTGGAGATGACCTATTCTCCACTTGAATTTGATAAGGCTTTGACTTTTGTTTTCCCATTCTCCCAACAGCATGTATTGAGGTAATTGTTATGTTTGAAAATATTTTTTTTAAAAGTGAATTTAAAAGTCCCCTGCAGATATTTATAAGGGTCCTTCAGTATAGGCTGAGGTTTGATTTCTGGATATTACTGAGAGTTTTCTCTTTCAGCTCAGAGAAAATCAATTTAAATGCATGAGGAGGAAAAAAAATAAAAAATGATGGTGTTGATTCTGCGTTACCAAACAGGCACTTTGTCCGACTTCATCATGAGCAGAATGAGATCTGATTAGGGCAGGGGGTAACTCTGAAGAGACTTCATCCAGCAAAACACTTCCACACGTTTTCGTCTTCTAGTATATAAATAGTCCCACTGAAATCTAGGAAATACTCATGTGTTTAATGTTAAGTATTCACTTAAGTGCTTTGCTGGATCGGTACCAAAATGATTATTTATGAAGTGCTGTCAAATAAATCAGACACCAAGAAAATACTTTTTCTGATAAAATCCCTTGGCTCAGAATATCTTGTGTGACTGCTCAGAATTGCAGCAAGTAACATTTTTCAGATAGATAGGGGCCATGCCATGAAAAGCTTTCTCTCCAGACTCCAAATTAATAGCTGTTCCTTTTTTTTGTTTCCTGAAAATAAATTCAACACCAGGTGATCTTTAAGAGCACAAATATACAGCCCTTGAGAGCTCAAATGTTATCATACTCCCGTGGAGTTTGCCAGGAGCAGAATCAATCATTTTTTGCCATTAATCTCTAGCAAGACGAGGCTGATAGCACACAGTTCAACAGTTTTGCTTCCACTCATGTGGGACAAGTTGCAGCCATAATCCATTAGCCAGTTGCTCACAGTGTTATCTTGATTGTACTACTTCTTTTGTGCTATCCCAGCGATGAGGTGATTAACCTATTTATGACAGCTGCAGAAGACCTGCCTTATTAATGTCATGTGAATGTTGAAATAATAAAGTCCTTTCCAGACACAGTAGACAGTATGGGAAAATTAACAATTGGTTTTGTGGTACATTTGAAATGATCGCAAATATTCAAAAAGAGTGTAGTGCACAAAGGGCACCCCGCTCTCCACCTGGGGCGTGGGCATCTTGGTGAGCCAAAGACCCTTCCAGCCTTGTGCATGGGTGTATTGAACTTGTTACTGCTCTCACCTGATTATGAGAGGCAAGCGAGGATGTATCTTACTTGTGAGATCTTATTTGTACCTCTTCCGGCCGCGGTCGCTGAGGGAGGCGCAGCGTGACCCGATGGATCATTAGGCTCCAGAGAGCTGGTGCAGCCCCAGGGACCTCCTGCCAGTCAGTCCCTGCAGACGGTGAGGAGGCAGGAGGCTGTAGGAATCCAGGCTTGTCACTTCTACAACCCACAGCTTTCCCTCATCGTTTGATTGAGGCTGTTATTCTTAGATTGCCTAGTGCTACACAGAAGCACCACATTTCTTTAAATTTTAAATATTTTGGCCATTTGTAGCAATTCTGACCTGCTATCTTTACCTTGTCTTGTCAGATAGAGGTGCGAGTTCACGTGGGTGGATTAAGAGACTTCAAAAAACTGTCTTTGCAGATGGGTGCAGAAAATTTGTTCACTTTCATCTAATTCCAACCAGTACAAATATCTCACATCTCTTGTGGCTCAGTCCTCCTGATTTGGTATCACAGGTTGCTTAACTCTCCTCTGTACGCCTCCTTGATGTCCAACACTCACACTGCTTTTACCCAAGAAAGCCCTAACCTCCTGTGCTCTGGGATGGTGGCGGAGGGGGAGTTGTCTGGCTCCTTGCCACCTCCTTCAGTGAATTCTGATCACTTTTATGCATATATCAGCAAGAGGATCCTACTCTGCCCATCAGCCACCCCGCACGTCTTGTCCTAGCGAGGCGGGGAATTGATTGAGCATCTTTCCCTCTCAAGAAGAAAGCACTTAGAAGATGAATTTGATCAATTCCTGGTATGTGGCGGGTTCCACCGGCCAGTCCCTGCCCAGAAGCAGCATCAGGCCAGCACCAGGTTGCTCAGCAACCGGCAGCATCCTCGCACAGAAAGCAGCAGACCTGCACGGTGGCTTTCAATTGCTTTTCTTTGTTCACACATTTTGAAACAAATCTTCCTTTAGAAATGGAGCTAAGCAGATGTCTTAGATAATATTTTGGGTTACAAGCACCCAAAATGTTATTCTTCTCCTCGCCCAAATTCATCCCTCTCACCTCCAAAGAATCACTAACACATTTTCCTTACAAATTGGAGACAGATTTTCAGAATAGCCCGTTCATGCACCTTAATGAAATGACTGAAGTGTCTGGTCCATTGGGTCAAAGGCAGTCGCTGTGGTGTCAAGAACTTTAAGAAACTTGATTCCTAATGACACCCACATTTGTACCATTTATCGTGTCTTACCCAATTGCATCTTGGGCAGAGTTTGAAGTTCCTCAGGAGCTGAGGAGGTAAGACACGGAGTTGTGACTTCTAAGTGCGCATATGGAATCTAGTCCAAGGAAGAAATGCAGATAGATCAATTTTCCCAATGTACAGCTGGGAGAAGCCTTGGGATAAGGTCACTCCCATTGCTGGACAGGAACGAACACCTAAGGTGAGATACCAGAGGTTGATGGAGATTCATTGACTCTGCTGAGGACCTGCCTTCAGCAGGTCAACATTTCATCCAGGCTTCAATACATAGCTGATGTTAAGTTGTTGCTTGTTTGTGTACTCTGAGGATCTCGAGGAAGCATCAGAAAATTTTCCTTTATCTGGAGTTTCTAACATCACTGGTCTTTGTCTCATCTTAGCAGGTACAGCTCTTCCTCAGTGCATTTTGGGGGTTGTTTTAAGGTCTTATTTCCAACACTGGTATTTAAAGACTCTGTAACATATCTAAAGAATGCCGTAGAGCTGTCTACATTTCAAACCGTCTGTCTCCACTGACCAGGACCAGATGATCATCATCCCAGCAGGTACCACAGGTTTCACCTGTGGATTTGATAGAAAAAAAAGCACATCATGCTCACGTACAAAAGGGAACTGTCTCTGCATCAATGCTGTAGCAATCGCTTGCTGGAGGTAACAACCACCTTGAAGTTCCTATTGGTCTCAGGCCTTAATGTTTTTTTAATTTTTTAAAATTTTCTGTAGCATAAGAAATACCAGAATGCAGCAGAGTAACATGCTTCTCATGGATTGAGGGTCCACATTTTAAAGATTATAATTGAATTCTTCTTGCATTGCACAACAAATGGTGTGATCTACAGCACAGGTACCCTGAGGGAATACTTCACAGAAAAAGCGAAGGCGTTTAAGGATGGCAAAGATCAGTGAGTTCTGGTGAATGTATAGATAGATGGCCAGAAAAAGATATAACAGATTTTGTCCTGCTAATAGTAATATACTATTGACTTAAAATCACTATGTATGGGTAGTATAGTGCCTCCAAAGTGGATCAAAATAAATAAATCATTTGGTGCAGGAGCCTGAAGTGACTAGGACAGATGTAGTTCAATATGGTACCCTTAACAGAGATGAGAATAGTTTATACCAAGTGTTCTTCTGCAGTACAAAATAAACCTGCTGGTGAAACAGGTTTTCAGCAATTTGCCTCCTACTGACCTTCAATTAGTATTGAATAATTCTGGCTTATAGTCCGAAAAATTGTTACTGACAACATTACAGGGCAGTAAATCTTGGCATAAGGATGCAGCAGAGGCTTCCACTCTTTCTGCATCCTGATCTCCTGCATGGGGAGTGATACGCTGTGTTTTTCTCTTAGACTTTGTCCTTGCTCCTCCAATTCCAGCCTTAATAGCACAGAAAGGTGTACATGTGCACACAAGTACACAGACACGGAGACACAGAGACGCAGATAAGGACACAGACACAGGCGGAAGCTCTTTCAGCCCCCGCAGATGCCAAGAACCCAGGGAACAAAGGAGGTCCATGCACACGTGTGGATTTCAGGGGACAGCTGCAAAGCACTTTGTTTCCAGGTTTCTGTTTATCTGTAAATCTCATACTGTGGGTGCAGAATATGTCTAAATCTGGGGACCCAGTAGGACGTTCCACCTCTTGGGTCTCGCTGCCCTGGTCAGCAATGTCTGAAACCCACAGCGGGACGGGGCTGGTGCCTGCCGTGCCCTGCTGCCGGCATCACTCTGCCCTGGAAAGGCAGCGTGGGTGCCAGAGACAAGCAGGGGCCCTGGCACCTTTCAGGCAGGTTCCTGCTCTGAGCAAGCAGAGAACCATGATGCCAGGCACCGCAGGGTACCTGCCTTGGAGAGCACTGAGCCACGGACACAGCAGGCACTATATAATTAGCAGCACTGGGCAATCAGTACTTGCTCTGATATATGGCTGAGAAATGTCTCACTAGGCTTTTAAATGGGAAATCTCAGGAAAGGCTTTAACAATCAAAACCAACCTTCTCAAATTCAAGTTTTCAATGCTAGGTTTGCATTTGAATGGCAGCAGTCTTGTCCCTTAATGGGAACAGGGGTAAGGAAAGCTCTTAATGGCTACAACCCTTCTCTGACCCTGTGGTGGGCTGAACAGAGAACAGAACTGCTATGCAGTGGAGTGCTGGTCTCAGCCAATAACCGATATTTTTTGTCTTCAAATTTTTACATAATTATATCTGGAACCGTATAGTCCAAAGCCTCCTTTTTAGAGCTGATTATTGTTTGTCATGTGATGTTCTGGGTACTTTCATAAAATGTTATTGGAAGTTCATTTGGGGAGTCTTTTTGTGCTTGTAAATTATTGGCAGATGTCTTGTTTTTCTGAAATACCAAGAAACTGGCAGCTTTAGTAAGAGTAAAAAAAACCAGCAACGTGTTTGTTGTTGTTACTGTAGCTCCCTATTAAACAAGAAAAGCCTTCAGTACTTGCATGTATTTGTATTCTGTTGTTTTTCAGTTTTGCTCCTCAGGAATCTCTCCTTTGATATCAAGCCCTCTTGTGAAAGCAGGGAATAGAAAAGCCTTTTCTGTCCAGTCAGGTTTTGACATCCTGACCTGTCCTCACTGCAGACTTCGCTGCGCTGGTGGCTGCTCCTCTCCAGAAAGCCTTGCTCATTGTCAGAGTCGCTCTCGACAAATTGCCTGACAAATTGCCACCCTCGTGTCCAGCCGTCCGCCCGTCCGCAATCCCTCTGCCCTGCAGCAAGCTGCTGCCTTTTTACTGGCCAGAGAGAGGCCCGATGCTGGTGTTTCTTGTTCCTTTCCATCTGGAAACCAAAAGCCAGATTCGTTCCTGGTGCCTGGCCTCCTCTCCTTCCCCTGAACCCCGGAGCACGTTGGCGACAGGTGGCTGGAAGGGGCAGTGGTGGGTAAGCCGTGCCTCCGCAGCTCTCTTAGCTCCTGCAGAGCTACACTTCACTTACTTTGGTGGATTTTGTTTTGTGTTTTTTGTTCCATGTAGACATAGTTGTAACCCTTCAGAAATAAACTGATGCAGTGTCATGTTCTAACCTACACAGAGTCAGCTTGAAATACGAACTTTCTGGTCTCGTTTGCGCCAAGCAGGCAGCTCTCGCTGAGCCACAGGGATCAGCAAACTGCTGTTAGATGATTTTCCTCACAGCGGTTCAGCCAAGGCACATAGCAAAGCTGGTCCAGCATATCAACACACACTCAACATTTCTTTCAAGCTGGTACATTCTGTGATCCATTGCAGCACATACTCTACAGTGTCCGTCAGTTTTGCTGAAAGCAGGGGATTTTGGATGTGTTAGAATTGTGCAGCCAGCTACACGGATTTAGAAGGGCTGTCTTGCTGGAGGATGGATGCTGTATTTGTACATCTGCAGCAGAAAGCTAGGCAAAATATCTGTGTTTTAGAAAAACACAGCTTGAAAAGAAAATGGAATTCCCTTGGGTCAGAATCCCTGTCAGTTTTCTGACAACCTTGTTTATACCCTTCTTCAGGAAGACAAGAGTTTCAACCAGTTATTTAGTGCTTCCTGTCCCTTCACTAGTGCTGCTCACATCGGCTCGTTGGGGGCATCTATTTTTCTGCTCTAACAGACAAAATCCTATTTGGTGTTACCAAAATGGAGTAAAATTAAAACAAACAATATGAGTAGTCTATTTCAAATCGATTGCCACTGTTAAGGTCCTGCCTCACAACTCATCTCTGAGTACTGTACTCTCTGCTGAACTTGACCTGAACTGGTCTTCATGTGGAAGAAAAAAACCACAAAATACCCCAAAATGTTTTCAGCCTCTTCTGCCCAGAAGAAACAAGTTTAGAAGAAATGCAGAGTGGATGTCCCAAACACCACAGTCAAACCAAGCAGGCAATTTTCCCCTTTGATGTCCACGACTTTACCGCAGGAATGGGGAAAGGCAAATGGCTGTACAATTTTTGGCAGCTGAAGAACCGACAGAAAAACTAGAGGGCTGCTCTCCCTCTTTTTGTGTTAGTGCTGGTTAGTCCTGCCTTTCCCTTTCTTGATCTTCCTACAGCCCTACAATAGGACCGTAAACCCTCAAAGGCCTCCCTGCCTTCGGGGCATTGTGCTTCATGTGAGACAGGACAGTTCTGCTTCATTCTCCCAATGTGGTGCAAGCAGTCCAGCTGCCGTCCTTGGACTCAGCCCCGTGCTCCATGTGTCAGATGCTTTTGTCTCACAGGCACAGAAGTGTAATCATTCTGCTCCGCAGCCAGTGGAGCTCCAAAGGTTCTCCAGCCCTAAAACTGAGTTGTCATAAAGCTGGACTCGAGTGCCATGAGAAAACTGATTTGAACAAACAAGAATGAGGCTGGTTTGCGTATAAATAATCCTGTTAGATCTGGAAACACACATACACCTAGCGTAAGATCAGTGAGCCACATAGCAAATAAGGAAATTTGAATTGGCTGGTTTTACTCTCCAGTGTAACTGATCCTCAAAGAGACAACAAAGGCTGGGAAGGCAAGTTTGAGAATGAGATTTCTGCATGTCTGTGAGCCTCCTCAATCCTTTGGCCTCTGAGGTTTGTGTGAAGTCCAGACCATCTGTACTTTTTGATGGAATCTAGCCAGGCCTGAGGAATCTGAGATCTGATTCAAAGGAGGAAGAATCAGAGTGTGTAATAGTGCTGCAGATAAATTTGGAGTCTTATCCATGACCTTCTTGGGAGAAAAGACTTAAGAAAAACAATGATCTGAAAGGAATCAGTTGTTTTCATGAGTGTGAGAGCAAATATTTAAAGTCCCACTGAAAAAAACCCAGTGTGTCTCAAAGGTATTGAGTTGTCCAATTCATCTTTTTCATTGCAAAGTCTCTTCAACAAACCGTCTGCTCTTGTTCCAGACCTCGGTAACGACCCTGCAAATCCGTGTGAGCTGCCTGCTGGGTAATATGGGACATGTTGCCTCCGTACCGTCTTATCGATCTGCTGATCTGCAAGAAGGTGTCAGCTTCTGCCACGCTTACTCGCTTACTGACTGATTGCTACCTTCATTGCATTGACTAATTTGGCAAAGTGAAATACAATTTCTTATTCAGCTCCACCTTCTCAGCCATGCAAGAACATTTTGTATGCAAGCGGTTTCGGGGAATGCTTTCCAGTCATTTTTAAGGGTGGGATCTTACTGATTTGGGATGAAATTGTAAATTTTTGAGAGGAAAATGGGGGAACAACAGCTGAAGAGAATACAATATAACAGTAAATAAACCAAAAAAATATCAGTGAAGAAATTACAAACACCCAATGGAAAAATGAGAGCTTCCATGTCAGCTGTGCACGGCCTTAGGATGGTTAGGGTCTTGCTCTCTTGAAAAAGCTCTTTTCAAGCAGAAAGAAAATTCCTTTTCCTCTTCGTAAGGCCATTGGCATAAGGGACAGAGTTCTCTCTACAAAGTTTCCAGTCCCACTGAGCAGGCCAGCCCCTCTGCCTCTGTCAACAACTCTTCCCCTGGAACCACAGTCTGGCAAAGTCAAGCTGGAACACAGGAGGACTTTCTACAGCAAAGCACCATGTCCTGGCCAGCTTCCACCTGCTCTGTACCGAACAGGAGGGTCCAAGGATGTGCATGAATTTTCCCCAGAAACAGAGCCACTCCTACATTTGTGTCCATGGTCTTGGGTATCTGATTTAATAATTTTCTGGTTTGAACTTAGAGATTTTGCAGACTTCCGTGACAGACGGACCGGACAACCCACCATGGTGCTGACTGCTCAGGCAGTACCAAGCTGCCTGAATTCCTCTTCTCTTGACAAAACCAGCTCCTTTACTTTCTTTACAGCTTCAAAAGGTCCTGGCAATACTCCTGGAATTTGCTTCTGGCATCTGAGCAGGTGAAGAATGGAGCCTGGTGGACTCTTCTCTGCCACCACATGACTCAGCAACGTACCCTGGGAGAGCGACGCTTCAGCACCACGCCGGTGCTGGTCTGTGCGGGCGCTCGGGCCAGGGCTCTGAGCCACCACAGCCAACTTGCACCACTGGAGAAGAGACATTTGAGTGAGAGGTAGGTGGGAAAGGAAAAGGAACGGGACTTTTCTATTTCCCCTACCCTCTGATCCCAATCGCAGATCAAGCACACGGCTTAGGCTAAACAGGATCTGAGCAACGCCTTGTTTCAGAAAAATTCCAGGAAGGAGTTGCATAAACTAGCTAAGGAGTTCCTTGCCCTATGGATGGACAATTTCTGGAGCGAGTTCAAGCAGCTAAAAAAGATTACCAGCTTGTTAATGGCAATTCGGAAAACGCCAGCTTGCATAATGCAACAAGATGAGATTTGTAATGTCTTGAAAAATCAGTTTAGACTGTAGTTACAGGGAGGACATTTCTCTGAGATTAGTGAACTTCAAGGCTCAAGGAGTACAAGTTCAAGAACTGTCAACAGCATCATGTAGTTTTGGTACTTAACAAATAATAGTCATTTACAGCCAAGCAGATATTTTAAAAAGACACAGGAAGTATTCCCTGTTACCCTTGCTCTCCTGAAAGGCAGAGTGCTCTTACTCTTCTCACAAGGCAGAAGTGGTCATGCAGGGTGCCTCCTCCTGAAGAAGAGATTGTTAGTGCTCAAAAACACAAGGTACCTTCAGGGTATATTCAACCCCGTGAAAGCTGGGCTGCCAACAAGCCCTTGAAGGTGTCTGAAAGAAAGTTCAACAGGACCAGAAACACTACTTTAGTCAGATTTCTGAGCAGAAGCAGTTGTACAGCCAACAGCAGCACATAACATACCTGAGTCTCAACTGGCAAACCAGGCAGAGTTGTTTAGAGGGCTTGGGTTGTAGGCTTTGGAACAGCAAAGTTCAAAAAAGCTCGAGGAGCAGAGGCAGAGCTCAGCCGCCAACAGGCCTGAGCTGCCAGGATGCTGCAGAATATTTATTCCTTTCTTTGTTATGGACACAAACATTTTTGCTAGTTGAAGTTTACTCCCTTTCTTATAGAAGCAGTGGAATGAAGGCTTGTCTTCAGCAGGGAGGGAGGGAGTTTTAACCGAAGGGGGCTATTCTGGCTTCTTGCTTCACATTGCTTCACACATTCTTACAGCTTTCCTCCTCCTGATAGCAGGTGAGGAAGATCCTTGTCTGGTTTTTATTTGTCAGTATTGCTACAGCCATGACTCTTCTCTCGCCTCTTTTTCATGTATTTTTTTTTGCATTGCGTACCTCTGAAGAAAGAGCACTGAACTCCTATTAACACCAGTCCTTGAGGAGGAAATCCAGCCTAACAAAAGTGAGCTTTTCTACCTTGTCTCATCTCAGTCTAAGACTGGTCCATCAGGTCCTCTCTGAGGAAAATTCCATGCGGTATCTTTTAAAGTTTGTAGGTGGTGGCGCCAGGCCAGTTGGAGGATTTTCCTTCTATATGACCCTTGGAGTCTCACTGCCTCTCCAGGGCTCTTGTTCATCTGGAGCTGTAAAACTGGCCTGAAGGTTTTCACTGTGAAACCAACTCTAGGGCATTATCTGGGCCAAGTAATAATGTTTGAAATTAGCTACAGGAATTCTTTATATGTGGTGAGATATCAGAGGTGGGTAGGCATGTGCAGTGCATCGAATGGGATCTCTGTGCTCTCTTGCTGGACCGCAGTCCTACTCTAAGTAATGATTCATTGATTTTAGCCTTTTCAGGGATATTTTTTCTGTGAACTTCGCTGAGTGCTGGGGACTGACAACTGGCAGTCAGTAGAGCTGCTAGAAACCAACCTAGGACATGAGTGTCTGAAGCTCAGAGCAAATATTCTTCACAGTTACGAGTTTGAGAGCCGCTCCTGCCCCAGCTTTCACCCCAGCCAATGAGCTGCTTCCAGACTTCCCGATGTCCTGGCCTGAGCTAACACTCCAATCTGCAAAGCTGTGGCAGTTGGGAAGACAGAAGGAAGACACCCACGTGTCAGCAGGATCTCCGATTCACCGTGAATAAACTGACACCACTGTGCTCCCCCTTCTTGCCAAATTGTGTGGCTGTGATTCCTCCTCAGCCTTAAGCTCTTCCAGTGACTCAGCCCAACTACACTACAACTGTCCTGAGCCAATCTGCACAAAGATAATTTCACTGTCTAGTTCATTTTCTTTTTCACCTGAACTTGTTTTTCACTTCAGTGATTATATCTGAGGACCACTAGATTGATGTCAACTTTATTTTCACCTTCCGTCCTTCCCCACAGCATAGTGAAGCTCATTCACCACTGTTCCATTTAAATCTGAGTTCCAATATCGGGCACTGGCTGCACTGTATCCTTGGGAGTCCATTTGATAATTACCCATCAGCCTTAAGAATTAACGTGCAAGCTCTAATGCTGTCATGCTTTGGCAGCCTCATGACCTACAGCGGGACGATATTCACAAACTGAAAATTGAGTTGTTTGGTTTGTATATTATTTCTGTTCCTTTCTTGTATCTGAACCATTCCTGTTGATCCCACTGAATTTCCAACACCTATTTTATAGCTTTTTCTTCTGTGGCCTTTTGTAAATTTTCTTATCCAGTGTATCTCTCAACACCTTTCACTTGTAGAGCGCTATGAAAATAAAGCCTAATTAACCTGCAAGACTTCCTTGTAAGGCTGGTGAGCATTCTGATCTTTCATCTACACGTTGTGAAGTTCTCTCTTTCCTCCAACTTCATAAAAAGTCAGTGTCAGAATCAAGGTTAAAACTCAGAAATCTTTAGCTCCTGTTCCTGGGATCTGACCTCACTCCTCTTGGTTCAGTTTGCACCTGGCACATGGCATGAGCCATTCCTGGCCACATCAACAAGGGCCAGGAGACTTTAACCCCTTCCTGCTCCCACCACATCAAGGAGGAGGCTGCAGGTGCAAGTAGAGGCTGCTCCTGTCTGAGAAGATGGGATTTTTCCCCAGCTGTCAGAGGGAGATTGTCAGCTCAGTATGAAATGCCCTTGTTTAATTTTACATGCTCTGGAATGGGCATCTCTGATTTGCACTAAGAGCCAATATAATCACTCTGCCTATAAACGAAGAGTTTAACATACTAGGAGAAATTTACTCAACTGGGGCCATGGCAGTTTTACAGTTTTTAGAAGGTCGTCGGCACTTAGGGAATCCTGGTTTGTTATTTCATAATCACATATTTATGGTTCCCACAGCATATTGTTCTTATCTTGCTGTTCATTTATTGCAGGACTATTAAGCTGTCACTGCTTAGCTTTGGGGCACTGTGCTGTAATTCTATCCATCGTGCTGATTGTACTTCCATTCTTCTGGGGCTGTTTTGATGGAGATCAATATCAGTGCTGTGGAGAATATATAAGGAGCATGTTCTGCCCTATGTAACAGGCATGGAAACAGTGAAGATTGTGAACGAGCTATTGTCTTGGGAACACTCTCCTTACAAGAAGGATCAATTATCAGCAAGCCCAGGTGTTGGCTCTTTGAGTGTAATTGCTGATGAACAGGATCCCACATCTCAGGACCCACCTGCACAGTTACGTACTATTCTGTTGGCAATTTTAGCAAAGAAACCGGGGTTAAAGTAGGTCAATGATATTTAGCTCCCCTGGAAAAAAAAAATAAAATAACAAACCACTTGGAAACCTTTGTGTGTTTCTTGTCTAGGCCAGGATTTTGCAGCTTGTTCTTGTCCTTTTTTTTGACTTTTTTTTCCCCTCCTAGTGGGCACTCACATTCTGGATGCAATTTCAGAAAAGCATCTGCCTGATTGCTCCTGTGCAGAGGAAGGTAAACCAGAGCCCTGCAATGGGCTGCTCGCTGCGTGTGAAAACACCTAGGAGAGAGCGGAGTGAAATGCTTTGCCTGATAAAAGGTTGTGTGTGTGCAGCGATGAAACAGAAAGACCCGAACCTGGGAGTGCTTCCAATGGCACCTCTTGACAAGAGCAGAGGTGAGGTGTTGGTGGCACCATCTCCTGACAGGGGAATGCAGCTGAGGTCCCTGGGAGGCATGCTGGTGTGACCACATGGCTCCCGAAATGCTCCTGGGGCTCCCTTTGACTTGGAGGCAGGAGCTGCTGGCGAGAAGGATGGTGAAGGGGCTGATTGTTTGCCTTTTGGCATCAGGATCTGGTCCGGAGCCGGCAGTTTCCAGTGCTGGATGTGTTGAAGGGCCCTTGAGAGGTCCGAGCAGCCCCTCACGCCTGCTGACAGATGATCTCACGCAGAAACTCCAGAGGCTTTCTTGCCCAGCGTTGCCAACACATGTCCAGACCCACTCTTTTATTTCTCCAGCTCTTTATAGGTCTTTCAGTCCAAACTTGTAAGCCTCAGGTTTTTTAGTTTTTTTTCTGCTGCTAATTTACCTCTCCCTGCCCTGCGTTTCTCCTTCCCTATTTCCATCCAGGCTCTGGAGTGTCTGTGAAGCTTTGTTGAAAGAGCCAGACCCAGAACAGAGTAATTTCAGACTGACACCAGCCCATGTTCTGGGCAGGCTTTTTTGAGCGCTCTCCCCTGCTGTGATCTGTTGCTTCACAATCTCTACAGCAAGCCCAGTCCAACGGCTGAGCACCAGCAGGTCTCTGGCAGTTCCCAACGTGATTCTCTCCTCATGAGCTCATCGCTTGTCAGCTCTACCATGTTACACAAAAGTTAGGGAATTAGGTGAAGTGAGGATACTATGTAAACAGTTGGTGTTTCAAGGGGCCTTAAGGAGGGGGTCTTATCTCAAAGGCAATTTTAGTGCAGGAAACATCTCAAGTTCAGGCCGCCAATGTGCAGTTGCTCTTCAGGGCAGCCCTCGGGAGCGAGCTGAACCACCTGTTGCAGGGATCTGCGCTGCTCTGGAGACAAATGGGCTGTGCCTGCCTGAGATTGCTGCTCCAGAGCCTTTATCAGCCTTAAATTCATGACAAATGCAAATAAAGAATTCAGCCTTGCAATAGAGGTTCTTTCTTTACTTCTCTTTTCCTTTACCTCTTTTTCTTTAGTAGTAAGCGATTCACGAAGGATGAAAATCCTTAATCCAGGACAATCCTTGTCCAAATTTCAGATTATTTGAGAAAGTTTTAAAGATGTAATCTTGTGCTGTGTAGTAGTTGAAGTTTTGCAGATGATTCATTCCCACTTAGGGAATAACCTGGAGAGTACTCTTTTGTTTTTCTCTTTAAAATTTCCATCCGCTCTTTAGAAAAAAATAATTTGAAGTTAATGGATAACCGATAATTCCACAGATCTTCAGTCAAGTTTAAAAAACAGACATGCCAAAAGAAAACCCAAAATATAAAAAAAATCCAAACCAATAAACAAAACAAACCAAAAAGCAAAGCACTTCATTACGTTTTAAATTCATCTGCCAGCTTTCAGACATACATGTGCACAAGGACAAACAGACCTTTCTGAGCTTGTTGTGATCTGACGTGAGCAATTCAGAGACCCCCATGCTTGGTGAATCCGTGGCAATAATGGATCATAACTCCTGCAAAGTAAAATAACAGGGGCGTATAATCAAACTTTGGAAGTCATTTGGACCACTTGAAAAATGGAGAGTGGCTCACAATAACAGAAATCAGAGGAGAAGTCTGGGATTTATTCAACTGTTACTCAAGAGAATTCCTAATCAGCAGTGGAACGGAGGCCAGAATTCAGGGCTCCACCTATTCAGCTATCCTCCTGTCCTTGAGACTATCTGCATGTTTTGTTTTCTCTGCCAATCTCACATTCATTTCTAGGAAAAGAGGAATCTACAGGAATGGTGGGAGCTGTTCCTTCCTGTGTATGACCAGCAAGGTTAGTCCCTAATCGTTGTGGATGTGGTCGTCTCTTACAAGTTTGGATGGCCCCGGGTCAGGAAGTAATTGCAAGCATAATAATAGTAATAAAGCTGCTAATAGTGGAATAAAGCAAGTGGAACACCTGCCCTGCTTGGAACAAGTATTTTTGCTAAGATGAGATGCTAGCTGGTAGAACCAGCGCCACTGACAGCACTTCAGAAATCAATGCTATTTGATGCTGTTTGATTTGTAGTTCTTTGGTGCTTAAGCTTCTTGGACTGGGTCAGTTTGCCTTGCCCAGAACCAGACTCATGCTCGTTCAAAGGAATGTTCAGGTCACACGAGGTATCTTCCTAGTTTAAAGGGGTAATGAGAGAGGTGGAACTTTCCTTCCACTCGGCTGCGGTGTCTGCATTAAGCATCTAATGCCGCCAGTGTCTTGACTGGGAGTGAGGTGAGGACCCAGGTCCATAGACGGAGGCAGAGCGAGGCGAGAACTGCAGCGTGCTCAGCCTCCCAAATGCTGCCACGTAAGGAACACTTCATAACTTGCTACATGCCATGAGTTGCTTTGGGCTGTTTAGTTGTCATCCAGCAGACAGTAGGAAGATTAGCTCTTATTATTCCAGCTCCTTTTTTCTTTCTGGCTTCTCATTTCTTTCTGGTGTGAATTGCGGGAACTGGTCTGTGTGCAAGTGTGTAAAAGATAATGATCTATTCAGATGCTTACAAAAGATTTAGAAATATTTCTTTGTGCTTGAAAAAAATGAACAGGTGCAATTGAAATTCTGCTCAAGAATCTGATTAAATAGATGAAATAGTGAATATTGTGTTTGCATGAAGGAGGGTAACGAACAATGGAGAGTGGTTAGCAATTACTGATTTGAATTTTCAGCATTTTGGAGTTTTATCCACTTTGGAAGTTTCTCTGCGAGGTCTGGACTTTCTAGAAAGACTTGTTTGCCAGAAAATCAGCACACTGTGCCTGTGCCTTACCTACTGAGATCAGGACCTTGTCTGTCCGTCATTGACGGATGGGAATTTTTTTCCAGGTGTTTCTAGCATCAGTTCTGGGCTCTCATTAGACAGGCTTGGCCTCATCCCAGTACTCCCATCAGTGCCTAAGTCAGCTCCAGTCTCTGTGGGCAGGGGATGGGCAGGCTGAAGCTCTCCTGGCAGGCAGTTCACCCTCCCCAGCCTCGTGACAAGCTGAACGTGCTTCAGCTCCCTTCCAGCTCCAGATGTTGTTGCCTTGGCCTTTTGCAAAAGCAGCCCCTCAATCAAACCCAAAGGGTACCCCTGGGCCTGTTCTCATCACCCCCTTCCTACCATCACCCCCTTCCTACCTCTTCTCTTTTTAGCCTGCTAAAGCTGAGGGAATTTGCAAAGGCGGTGCTGAGGTCATTGCTGGTTTGGATTTGGCAGCTGATGTGATTTGCTACTGCCACCACCTCTCAAGCTCCAGTAGCACTGTGACTCAAACAGCTTGCTCCTAGGGACAGCAGTCCTCACAGATCACAGCTATGTGCTCAGCATGATCCAGTAATTGCTGAAGAACAGGTGTAAGAAAAGCACCTGGGATATAGTGCTCCTCCAAACTACCTTGCCAGATACTGGGCATTCCTTCTTTCCTTCCGTACTCACTCACAGGCTCATAGCCCTGCAGGCTTTCTGTGTTGCTTCCACCTGCATGGAATTTGCTAGCAAATTTATTAGGAATTATTTTTGCACCATCAACACCAAATACAGTTCTAGATTTAGAAGAGCATGAGCAATTCTGAGGTTCAGCAATCATGGTGCATTTGGAAACAGGACGCGCTGGGGCCTGTGCTGTTACAACACAGAACTGATAACCTAAGATGATGCAGCAGCAAGTGCTGTGCGAGACGGGACCTGCTGCTGCCACTCCTGCAGCACCTTCCACTGCACACGGGCTGGACAGCTACAGCACAGGCTCATTTCTGGACCAGTGCTTTTCTGTTTCATTTACCTGATCATCCCAGAAAGCTTTCAAGATATTCTAATGAGAATGTTTATTACTTACATGGTGCAAGCTTAAGTTTTGTTTGAAATCTACATTATTTTGAAAATATCACAGAAAGTAAAAATCTCCACTTCATATTTAGATTTTGAGAACTGTATCAGCTGCAGCTCACCAGCTCTCTCATCCCCTGGTCCTGGCTGGCCAGCTGCTTGCCTGCTTTCTGCTTTAGGTGTTCGCTCTGTCATCAGAGAATCAAGGCAACTAGTCCCCAAATGGACCGAGAAGAGGGGCAGGACACAGAGCTGCTCATTTGGAACCCCCCTTGTTTGCGTGAGCCCTCGCATCTGAGCCTGGGCACGGTGCAGAGGGTAAGCGGGGTGGGGAACCTGCTCTTCTGGGGAATATTACTCGACAAACAGGGTTCCTTCTGGGTCATATTTTGACATTTGCTTTTCAGTCTGTTTCTCTTTCCAAAGTCTGTTTGTGTTTCAATCTAAACTCCGACATGGATTTCACTCTAGTTTTGTGTTGGAGTACAAAACAAATTAATTCCATGTCTGTTCCCCTCATAAATCACTGACTTGGGAAGGTCAATTGGTGCTTCCTCTTCCTCCTCTTTTTCAGTCTGTTTTCCTAAGGCATTAAACAAATGCTGTTGTGCCGTGTGAGTGTATCCGCACGCATGCAGGTGTGGGGACCTTTGCACTGCCTCAAATATTTTTAATAGATAAGGACTATTCCCAGAGGCCCATGAAGTTAAATTCCAATAGCGTTGTGAAAAAAAAAAAAAAAAGTGTTACCTGCAGAGGCTGGAGAACCTACTAACGACTTGTTGGAGGTAAAGAGCTGCAACATGACCTCAGTCCGTATTACAGAATTTAAATGTTAGAGTGTTTTAGTTGTTTATAAATGCAAATATTTCAAGTTTTTGAACAAGCCCACAGGCATTCACACCAAGTAGAGTGAGAGTTAAGGGGACACTGTGTCATGTCCACAAGCCTAGTTAGCCCTCAGTAGGTAACTGCTCCAGCATGTCACAGATTTCCATTTGGGAGTGTTTAAAAGCAAAATCATGAACATAATCAGTCCAGTCACATAGTCACTGCAAAGCTAATGGTAAAAGTAGCATCTGTACCTTGACTTTTGCATGCAGCTGAGAAAATAGTGTATGTAAAAGGAGCCCCAGCTTTATGATTTATTGTGACTGTATGACTGCAACACTGTCACCTTGTGATGACTCACGTTTATGGATGGCCTGGCATGAATGTATGTCACATACACCACAGGAGCACAGCAGGAAGGCCGTTTCCTCACCGACAGACAAGGTGTGGTGCCTGCAGACAGGCTTTGCCAGGGAGGCTCAAACTGGTGACGGAGCACTTCTGTCCCATGATGCTGGTTCTGCTGCAGAGTTAGGAATTACTTGCCTACTGCAAAATATCTCTCCTCAGTACAGAAAGATCTTAAATAGGCATCATTATCAGCAGCATTAGTTGCCCATTTTAAATCCTTATCTGACTAAGTATCATCTGTTTTGTCTGAGGCCTCCATTTCCCACCTCCATGAAAGGAAGGACTAAGTGAGAGCAACAGAGGATACAGCACAACAGGGAATTGAGGAAAGATACCTGGATTTATCCAGCCAAAAGCCTCATGAAATCTACTCTGTTCTAAATAGTTTTCAATCTCTTTCAAGCTAGCTTGTACTTTTTATCATGCATATTTCTCAAGACCTTTCTGAACTGATGAAATATTAATCCGATATCCTCTGTGTGGGGATAAGAAACCAATAGCTATGCTGAGATCCTCCTCCTCTTGTTCTGCACAGATTTGTCAGAATTCACAGCCTGTACTGAGTACCAGGCTCACAAGTCTGAATTCTGCTGCTAGTTGAAAGGGTAAGTGTTCTATTATACACACTTCATTTCGTAGCTCAAGTTCTTTGGTTTAGGCTTGGCACCTAATCGGAAGATGTTACCAATATAAGTACAATTTGTTTGTATTAAACCCAAGCCAATTTATTATGTCCACTTAATAAAAATTTAGGAAAGATTGTTAGCTTAACAGGCACTAAAAACTCCATTCCTAGCTTTGTCACTGGTCTGGGAGAAGCTGCTTTCTCTTTTCATTTTCAGTTTGAAACTGAGGCAAACTCTCCAGTCTAAATACTGCCTACAGGCACAGTGACTCAGAGGCTGGTCCGTGTTAGCCTCTCGACTCCCCTGGAGTAGGAACAGTTATGAGTTGTGTGCTCCACACACACATTCTTTGTATTGCAGGCAGCCGTGGTCCGGTGTACAGTGAGGGGAGGAAAAATCACAGCACCGTTCAGTTGCCACTCCTCTAGAAAGGAGCATCTGGGGGATGTCTGAGCTCAGGCTACTGCCCTGATTATCTCTCTTGTTAGCAAGGAGGATTCTTCACAACCTGGGTTTACATTCACAGCAAAAAAAAAAAAATCTTTGTTGTCTGTTACACTGCTAAATTATTCAGAAGTTCTTGTTTTCCCTGTAAAGATTGGAGAGAAGAAACTGAGCGAGGCAGGAACGTCAAAGGCACTTTCCCTGTAGTGCTGCATACAGCCTCTGGAGCCGAGGTGCAGTACACAGTTGCTTTATGAGCCCCCTGTTCCTACAGGAGAATTCAGAGAGCAGAAACCTTGTCTAAATAAAGACAACCTTGGCAAAGCACATCGTTCCAACTAGTGATTCCTGTCAAGGCAGCCTGTGGTCATAGCAAGGCCATGCGGCAGGAACGGGGAGCAAAGAAGCACAAAAAGACATTTTTGTTGAACAAACAAGAGAGCAAAAGCGGCGCGGTGGTGAGAACACCAGTAACCACCGCGGGGAATGCCCTGCCACCCTGTCTGAAGGAAATGCTCCAGGAATGATTAGACAGACTCCTTTCCAGAGCAGGAGTTTTTCAGCCAGTGGCCTTTACACCCTTTCTAGACCCCTGTTCTAGTTCTGAACGGCTGGTGCAGAGAAGGGAAGCAGCACAAGTACCTGTACACACCGCGCAAGTAACGGCGCTACTTGTGTAGTGGTGTTACATATAGCAGACTATGGTAATTTCCTTACAGGGTCTGAATTTCCCTTGAAATTTTTGTTTGCCTTCACAAATGCAAAAGAAGCTGGATTTCAGCTTCATGAAACTCAGAGAGCGCAGGGGATGAGCATCCTGTTTCAAACAGAGATTCGCCACTGACGTGGTTTGTTTTGGCAGCTTCTTTTAGTTACCGTGTGAATAAACTTAGACTCACAGTTTGACACACAAACCACCTCCGTGATCCAGCCATTTAGTCGCACACAGACCCTAGCCTCATTTCCTTCTCTAAGTCAGTACCTTGGAAAGCAGAACCCTTATGCAAATATTTTATGGCTGTTTAAAACAGTCCCTAGATCAATGTAGTCCTTAGATCCAGTATAACTGTGGTTCAAGTCAGCTATAAGTTCTGTCTGTGGAGCTTATAATAGTTCCTTCTGTGAATGGGACTGGCAGGGAAACTTTCTTCTGAGATACCCTCAGCAGAATCCGGAAAAAAACAAAAAAAAAGCGAAAAAAAAAAATTAAAAAAAATCTGAGCAACTGCCCTTCAGCAGGAGTTGACAGCCACAGGAGTAGACAGAAAAGTTTCTCAGACTGATACTTGGATGTTCTTTCTTCTCTAGAAACTTGGTTTCTCCTACCTACAGAAAGGGAAGAAGAGTGTAAATGAGGTGTCAGATCAAACAGCCTTTCTCTTTGTTTTTTTGGGTTGTTTTTTTTTATACTACAGAGATGCTCTGAAGACAGAACCTTCAAGGGTTTTGGTATTAAAATGATGACCAAAAAATCAAGGTAGCAAGATCATACACATCATCCTGTCCTATCAAGATTTGCAATAAGGCCCCATGGGGCACTGTGGAGTATATGGAATTACAGAGGAAACCAGAACCATTTTCTTCCTTCGGTCAGAAGGAGTTTGTGGCTGTTATTCGTAGATGACACATGACACCATGTTCAGGAAATGAAGTAAATGAAATCCAGTTTCTAATTTTATACTGGATTCCCACTTAAACTTCTGAAAGGAACAGCAAAAACTATGCAGCATAAGCTCGAGATTGAATACCAAGAAACAAATACTGTGATTTATCTGGGCTGCAGTCACTGCAAAATGACTACGAAATTCAACAGGATAAGTAAAACCTTACAGTCTGATTGGTATTTTTGAACACTGGCAACAGATACCATCTTGCAAAGAACAGTGACTCATCCAAGTACCTGGAGGGTGGGGAGCCATGTGCAGGTGCTGAAGGTGCTGACCAACATGAACAGCCTGTCAGTTTAGTAGGTAATACTGCAAGTCAGAGAAAAACAGGGAGCAAAAAGAAAATATACGGTCATAGTCTGAAAAGTGGATGGAATTTTGAACTGGGAAAACAAATCCAGTAATTAAAACAGGGAAATACTTGGTTCTGCCTAAGCATATACAATAAATCATGTTGAGAAGCTCATGTGTGACTTTATTTGCAGGCAAACGGTTTGAGAGTCTCAAATGGAAAGCTGAGTTCTGGATACCTCCGAACATAATGTAATTTGCCAATCTGCGTCCATAGTAAGTACCAAGTAGGCACCAGACTTGAACTCTGAAGAAGTCCAGTCGTAATCTTGGTTCTGACCGTTCTCTAACAAAACACAACCTTTTAGGCTGTTCTGAAGTTAGCTCTATTATCTGATGAAAGCTGACACAGCTCAGTAATTACACCCAGATGTTAAAATGCTGTGCATTGAAGATTTCTGTTCAAAAGTTTAACCAACATTGAAGCATGACAGAAGTTGTGTAGCACCATAAAAATGCGAGTGATGTTCCTCTTCGGCTGGCAAAATGTCTGGTACCATATGCAAGTGTTTCATGTTAAAAAAATTCTGTCGAGTATGTAGCATGTTATAGAAACCTTTTGCTTTTTTGCACATTACCTGGTGAGCTATGACTTCTCAGGGGAGGGGGAATGTGCACCTCAATATCATTTATTTTTGGTCTTTACAACTACTAACCGCAGTGGTAGATGAAAGTGCTAGTCCAAAATCAGCTGTAAGTAGCTTTGCAAGCCTCTGAGCAAAATATTACTCCGAAAGGCAGACCATATACAGTACTGACAATTCAACTCAGGTATCTTTGAGACCTCATGACAAAGATATTTACCTAGGAGCTTGTATTATTGGCACAGACCACAATAACTCAGGGCAAGATGCACACAGTGACATAGTTGTTTTTTTCTATGTAAATTGGTATGGTAATGTGAAGATTTTCCCTTTGGTGAAAAAAAGTTAGGAAATTGAAGTGGATTGAGGTTGTGGAGTATTGACAAATGTTTGTTGTAGTCTGCATAGCAAGGGCATATCTCAACACCTCTAGTTTGTGTCCCTTGCCTTTCAGGAGGTTGGTGTTTGAGCCTCTCTCCACACTGCGCTCCAACCAGGGCATGCCCAGTTCTCCGTGCTCATTCTAAATGGCAAGGCATGGTCACTACTGGGGCTACTGTGACCGGAAGCAAGGGATGTGCTGTGTTTCTTTAAGTACTGACCCCGCAGCACTGTGCTGATCAGGCAACACAAGGAAAACACCTGGCTACTGATAAGAGGTAACCAGTCTGGATCTGATAAGCCCAGCCCGGGCTTGCAGTCTGCAGGGAAAATAAGAGTTAGAAGCCCAACAGGGACTTACAAGCAGCCAGATACATTTCCAGGTAAGCAGAAGGGGCAGTTAAGATCAGCTTTTTGGCAGAGTTGATGCTGGCAGAAGCCAAGAAGACAGCAGAGTATGGAATTCAGCTTGGAGTAAGCTTTTCTCGGGCAGAGCTTCTGTGTTGGCAGCGCAGGATGCACGGATTGTCTGCGGCCGTGGCCAGTGGCTGGGCAAATGCAGCTCTACCTCCTGCAGGAGCAGAAACCCACATCTTGGAAAGTTCTGGGAAGTAAGTATAGAAACCTTATGTGGGTGTATCTGGGTGGTGCAGTTACAAACATAACTAGGATTCATAGTTAAATGTTAGTGTAGCTTCACCCTTTGTCCTTATTACTTTGCTTTTAAATAGACATAATAAATGCTGCTCATTACTCAGATTTGTTCTGAAGGAGTCTAAACTTCCTCAGCTCGCTCTTTAATCATCGTCTGGCTTATGCATTTATCCTTCCTTCCAAAAAGCTGGTAATAAATAAAGCTGTTAAAATAGTCACAGCACTGTGGCAAGCCTGCCAGCCCATATAGCTTTTGGTGTTTGTTTCTCTTTGGTTTGTTTTCTGGTTTTTTTTTGCAACTGTCTGATATATAGCCTCTGTCTCTCTTAATTTCAGGGGGTCACAAGGCTACCTGAAAAGAAGAACTGTTATTGTCCCAGAGATCTCCTTCCCATGCACAGTTCTTGTCAGTTTTTGCTATTGGTACAAGGTACAAATTTTTGCAATGATGCAAGAGTGAAAAGTGATGGTAACGAGGGACTACTGAATTTTTCCAACAAGTTGGCCATGATTATCTTACAAGGGGTCATATCTGCATGTTTATCTTGGAAAAAAAAAAGCAAAAATACAAGTTAAAGCTCTCAGGACACCAGCATCAGATACAAACAGTCATGTTTTTCTTTCTACAGATACCCAGCTTGTGCTCATCAGGGTATATAACAAGACAGAAGCTCCAGCATCATTTTTGTTTTGTGAAACTAGTGAGACTCAATTACTTAATGCTTTTTAAAGTGAACAGTCCTTGCTTCAAGGCTTTCTGGTCTAGAATAAAAGCACAGACTGGGTAGCACAAATTGCCAGGAACAGAGGACACGAGATACCGCAACTCATTAGGTATAGTTCTCAATGCTTCATCACCATATTGTACATCCCAGTTCAGAAATTCATCAAACACCATCGTGAAAAGTAATAACGTTGTTTTTCCTCCTCCTTTCCATTCCTACTAGAAGAGGAACAGGGCACATTTTTGTGCAGAGATTTCTTCCTTTCAGCCTTCGAGTTATGGAGTTTAATGATGACTCAAATGCCTCCAGCCCATACGGCAGCCTGTGCTCTGAGTATAACTCTGGTGTCTGCATTTGAGGCTCCTTGTTTCCCCAACATCCCAATATTCTTTCTCCACACTTGCTCAAATTTGGATATCTATAGCTCAATCTACTTCTGAGAGAAACACACTGGAACAATGGCACAAGACAGAGTCGTGACACCATTTAGTTTCATTTCTCACCCAGCTTCTTATACGAGTCATTATTGCTTAACCCTGACAGAGAATTTGGGTTGCGGCAGATACAAAAGTCAAACAAAAGTAAAAATACAACAAAGAACCACTGTAGGAAAAAATCCCCACAAGCAAAAACCTGATATCCATCTATTTCTTCCTCCTCAGCTTCTTGGCCTTCAGAGTTATCAGTTCCCATCAGACCTCATGCAAACAAATCTGTCTGGTCCATAGGTTGTAACGTTGCTTTCTGCTGAGGACGCGATGACAAACAATAGCTTTGATCACCTAACCGCTGCAAACTTCTATTTATTTATTTACTTACTTTTTGCATAGCAGGAATGTTTTTTCAATCAAAGGTCACTTGCTGCACTGGGCACTGGCCAAATTGCTTTATTCAATGTTTACCACAGTACACTCTGTCCGACTGTATTGGTGCTAGAAGTATCTGTCCCAAGTCTATCGGAGCTTTTTATTACCATTGTTATCATTTAGATTTTTGGCTATGTTATTTTCTACTTTAGCTTTTGGAAAGGGATGGGACAGGATGGGAAAGGATGAGATGGAATAAACCTGTGCCTGGAGGGTTTGATAGATGTCAGTCAAATGTTTACTGTCTCGGTGCCTGTTTCACTGACCACACAACCTCAGTGTTCATTTTGTTTGGTTTCTTAACTGATAAATTTTTAAATTTCAAATCCTGGAGAAAACAAGTGATGCAGATCACTAGGGACACTGGGAGACAGTAACCATTCTCACAGTTTGTAAACAATGGCAACACGTGCTTGGCAGCATTTGCTGCACCACAGTGGCTAGAAGAATAAGTTCATGGTCCTTCCTACATCCCCTATACCATGCCAAGACCACAGGAGAGTGCACTCCAACGATATGAGATAAACAAGAGCATCACAGAAAAACAAAAGAGGGGCCCCAGAGACCAGATAATCCATCTTTTTACCACAAACCAAGCTTAATCAAAACCAACCATCCCCATCAGATGCATGTCCAATCTGTTTTAGAAAACCTTCACTAAAGGAGACTTTACTACCGCCCCAGGCAATCAGTTCTAGTGATTTCATTATCCCTTGCCAATACTTCTTTTACTTTATGTCTTGCTTTAATCATTCTTGTTGCAGTTTAAGCACATTGGTTTTGTCTTATCCAGCATGAGCCCAAAGAACAGATTATTCCCTTCTGTGCAACAGCAATTTACATATTTGCAGACAGGTATCCGTCTTTACAGGCTGTAAATACAGGTTATAGGATGTTCTTTGGAGAGAAGCCCCAACTAAGTGTTCTCTTTGAGGCGTGATCAAAACTTAGTTGGGCCACAGGATTCCTTGGGCTGTTTTGCTGGCTGTGTTCCTAATCAAATAATGTATTATCAGTTTTCTTTAAAATGGTAGGACTTTATTTTGTGTTCAGTTTCTGATCCACTATAACTCTACATTCTTCTTTGGCACAGCCATTTACTCCCCATCTTGGATCTTGGCACCTGGTCACTCCTCTCCAGCTGGACTGATCTCTGTTCTCTCTGTACTACATCCTACAATTTCCCAGTTCCTCCTACTCTCCCTATTTGCCAATAGTATTAGGAACACTGATATCGTCTAGTAAGTCTCTGCAAAAGAGCAGTTTCTGCCACTGCTGTTTTAGTAAGCTTACTTCCCAGTTCTTCATGCAGCAAATTAAAGGAGACATTAACACAGTTGGGCCTAGAACAGACGGCTTGGAACTTCCACTGGAAACATTTCATCAGTAATGGTTGATAAAGCCTCCCTGGGTACTGGTTCCAGACACTTTTGTGCACAGTAAGTTTCCTAGTGATCACATTTCCCAAGCTTGCTTATGATACTATCACATGATACATGTCAAACCCCAAATCACCTTTAGTCACCCTCCCTACCCACAATATCTATGTAGCATGTCACAATAAGAGATCTAACAATTTGGACATGGTTTATTTTTAACACCTTCTTGTTGGTGGCTATTCCCTTCTGTCATCTTCTAGTGCTTCCACTCCTCTGATATTTATTTACAGCAAAGGCTTAAGAGAATCATGTGGATAATACTAGCAAATTCACAAAAGCTGGGAAAAAAATGTAGGATCCAATTATGGCTGAGAAGGAAAGGATCTGGTGGGATGATGGGGTTTTTAGGCACTGTTGTTGCTGTGCGTGTTTCAAAGAAGAAAATGCACTTTTGGTGAATGATGGTGCCAGCTGAGGTATCGGAACAGGTATGTTCCAGCTAAACAGCTGCGCAGAGGCACATGGCAGCGTGCGGAGGAGCGGTGAGGTGCTGGGGTCTGAACCCCAAGCCCTGAAGTGAACTTGACATCTGGATGAACCTCACAAGCAGGTAAAAGGGCTAAGGCTGCCCAGGTGCCTCCTACTATCATCAAGGGCAAGACTGGGCTGGCCTCTGTGTTTGCCACCAAGAAGAACTTTTATCTCCGCTGCTGGCTGCCACCCAGTAGGCGCTGAGCGGTGGGGACAGGTGTCATAGCAGACCTTGGTGTGAGGGATGGGCCACTCTGTTGTGAGAGGGCCAGCCAGGAGGGGAGGCCAGGCCAAGCACACCCTGAAAGGCTGAGAACTAAAGTAGAAATGGGAAACAGGTGCCAGTTAGGTGGTGGTTAGAGAGTGGAGATAAAAGGCCAGGAGAGCTCCTTATTGAGTTGCTGCTGCTGCTGGAGGAGGGGTTTGTGAGAAGGAGTCTCATGGAGTCTATGAAAGAGTCAAGGCTAACAAAGGTAATGGCTTGGGTCATGTGTCTTTCTGATATTTGTCTGGTTGGTCTGTGCCTGGCTCTGTTGGCATACGGGACATGGTTGATGTCTCCTTATGTTGTAGTATTTCTGGCTCAATTTGCCTTTGCTTCCGTTGTGTCACCCGCAGCGAGCAGGTTTATTGCTTCCTTTGTTCCCTGCCGTGGTCAGCCGTATTATATAATTTCTGGGGTCCATAGAAATAGATAATAAAACCTATGTGAGCTTTTGTGTATGTTTCCTGCTGATGGCTGTGTCCTTTTTGCTGGGCTATGTAATTGCCAAAAAGAAGTGGGTTCACACTCTGTTTAGTCACAGCATACATAATGTATAGAAAATGTGTATTTGGTAAACTGCTGCCTCGAGCAAGTCCTGTACCAATGTCAAGAGAGTGGTTACGGATCCTGAAAGGCATGATGTGCAAAGGCACACAGCAAGGCAAGTGTCTGCACTGCAGGGATACTCTGGAGCTCTCAGATTATTGCTTTGCCATAAAATATTGTCAGGATCAGTGAACACGGGGAACTGTTAACTCTCCAAGGATTGCGTTATCTTCCACAAAGAAATGAGTACGAGAGTGGCTCAGAAAGTGGTTCCGTTTCTGTTCAAATAATACACATGTAGGGTACGTGAGGACAATATTTGCAATTATGCCAAATCCATTAACACAAATCTATTTTCTAGTAAATGGCTTCACACAATGGACTTTTTTATAGTGAAAAGAAGTCCTGATGAGCTAAAGCTAGTTGTTGTTTGTGGTCCAAGTTGCAAGAAAGTGAGAAAGAGCTGCACTTTCCAGGACAGGCTTCTGAAGGAGTTCTCTTGACAAGCTAAATAATGATGTTCTATAGAAATCTCAGCCTCCCTAAAGATAAAAAGATCAGATTGCCAGAAAAAATAAAATGCTTAAATAATTCTTGTATTTGAAATACAACGTGCAAGTGTTAAGCACTGGCATGCCTAAAGGCCAGATTCAACCTGATTTTCAGGTCCCTAAACATGCATCTTACGAGTGAGCTCTAGAACTCCACACTACCTGTACAGCATTTAGGCAGAGCCAGACATTACAAAATGGGACCCAAAGCAGCTGTGCCCGAGATGTTCCGCTTGCTCTTCTCTGAGTTGCGCAGGTGGAACAGCACAGCCAAGTTCACAATAGTCACTGATCTGAAATGCTGTGTTTCTGTGACTTCAGCAGCCAAATGTGACAGTGTAAAGAGTAATCAGATTTCAAAGGTGTTTGCATAGGGGTAGTAACAGGATGCTGACCTGGTTAAAGTACCTAAATAGACGTGTACATTTATACGCACCTGTGGAAGAACAAGAGCACGGTTGTCACAACAGTCCTTTAAAAACAGATTAAAAACCCTTTGGAAATCATATAAATACAGCTGGTCCTGCCTGGGGAACAGGGGTATGTAGATGGTCCTTCTAGTTTAACAGACTAATGAATTTTATTTGGGCCAAGGTTATAAGCAAAATAATGAGAGGGAGGAGGTCATCAGAGAATAAAGTTAGTTCTCCAGTGGCCACTCAAATCACTTTTCTCTTACCTGCTAAGCTACAGCAGACACCTTTAAGCATCTTCTGAAGACATGAGACAAATGGAAACAGCCAGGAAAAATATGTTGGAAAAATCCCCAACAGTTTCCACTGCTAGGAACGCTTTTAGTAACCTTTCAGTAATCCTGATTTTAGACCATATTTTTTATTAAACTTCACAAATTCTGTAGTTAAACAGTAAAATGACGATGTTCAGCTAGGCAGTAAATGATTTGTTTGTGATTTTCACACTTTGAGTGTACACTGGAGCATCTTTCTGGAAACGCTGCGCTTAATTTGAAGATATCACTGAGGCTGATATGCGCAAACTGTTGCAGTAAGAAGAAAATCCACACCCAGCCCAGTAGCATAAGCAGTGTATGTGCACCGAGTAAGTATAACTAGAACTAAAGATTATAAATTTTGTAGCAGGACATTAAGACTACATGCTGTCTCTTTTTTCTTTTTTTTCTTTCCTTTGGGGAACAATGAGGAAAGCATTTAGCTATAGCATTTGCATAGGTAACATTGCCTTCTTGCTTTTGTTCCAAATTGACAAATGAATGCATTTTATGCATGAAATACAAAGCATACATACTGCTCTATCGAGGGGAAAACATATTATTGGAGTGGAGCGTTCAAAAAAGAAGTGGGGATTAAAGGGCCATTAAGTTTCTTGCTTTGGTTTTAATAGGACTAACTCAGCCATATTCTTGCATACTGATGGACTGACTTTCACCACAAATTCTAAGTGCAGACTCTAGGGTTGCTGCAGAGGAACAAAGCAGTGTGTAAGCATTTTAAAAGACTAGAGAAAATTATACAGAACTGAAAAAAGAAGTAACATTTTAGGACTGTTAGTTCCATTAATGTGCAAACTGAGAAGCCTGAGCAGAGGCGATAGGCAGAATTTCAAACTGCCATGAAAGATCTGAGAGCCAGTGGATATCTGGCACATGAGGAGTTCTGGGTCACTTTGCTCACAGTTTCCTCCTACTTCTATGGACATTCCATGCAAATCACACAGGATTAATACAAAGCCTTTGGTGAGCATCTCAACTTCGTTGAACTTCAGTTGAACACCAGTTCACCAGATTTTTTTCACTGGTGTTCATCCCACATCCCTTTTCACCTCGCCCAACAGCATCATGGCACATGCTGGTGCAGAGTCTGCCTGCACTGGCTAATTCATTTCTTCCCTTCCATCTCCTTGAGTCCCTCCCGTTCTCCCAGACACTGCCCCGGCAGCAGCGCACACGCAGCAGAGCAGACCACGCCTGAGCTGAACCTGGAGCTTTCCCTTCCATGACAGAGTGACTTCTGCTTTCTCATCTCTTACCGCCACCAGCAGCTGCACCAAGCTTGTAGAGACTTGTCTTCCGCAAGAGCTTTGCTGTTGAGCCATGTGGGAGTGAAGCTGCTCACAGCTTCGAAGGGTAACAGGGAGGCTCTGAGCAAAGAGCTGTAAGGAGAGAAGGGTGATGCAGCCAGACAAGCTTCGCTCGCTTAAGAGACTAGGTTAAAAAGCGACATTGCTGCCAGGCAGTGGCTGCTGCTGTGCTCTTTCAGGGGAAAAGGAATGGTAATGCTCTTATCCAGTCAATCAGAATCAGAGGTGAGGCTCTAAAATACCAGGAGGCAGTTCTTCAAAATCATTCATTATTGATATTCCTGAAAAGACTGCTGTGGAGAAAAAAGATGATTGTTTTTGACCTTTCAGACCATTTTTTGGTTATCCTGTGCAACTGGGAGGGCTTTGCTTTAAAATCCTGCTTTCAAAGCAACAAAACAATGAATGTAGTCATCTGGCATCAGGAGCTGAAGCTATAAAATCTGAATGTTTCGTGATTAATGATGAAATTCTGGCAACAGGGACTGAAATCCAAGTTCTACACGGTTATTTCTACCTCCTTCCCCTGTTTCTTGAAGAAGTTCAGTGTTTCTCTTTCTGCAAAATACTTAACTGTTTCTTTTCTCTGTACAAAAATTTGTGATGCTGGGTAATAAGAAAGTTCATTAAAAATAACCTTCAGGGATTTTTATGAAAACTCAGATAGGTTTGGGTTTTTTCCCCTTCTTTAACATTTATTTTCTACGAAGTTTATAACTGTTGACTCAGTAGCTTTTTCTCTACCCATGTAGCATCAAGAAAACAGAACTAAAATCTGTGGAATGGTAATAAAGTTTTGAGTTTTTTTGGTAGAGGTAGGATTATGTATCTACATTAATGCTAGACAGGGAAGGTTTAGAAATGAATGGCTGAATCAGTGTCAATCCAAGCAGAGCAGCGAGAAATACAAGTACAGTATTTCTTGTTTGTGCAGTTTTAATGAGCAAATGGAAATGAGCACATCATTTTTATGCTCTACACCTACAAGAGCAATTCCTGCAATTATTGCTTATTACTAGAAAAAACTGTTAAATATTGAAATAATTGTTTGAAGTACAGGATACACAATTTTCATACTGATAGAGCTTTTTATTTCAGTGTTATTGTCATTCAAAAGTCACAGTTAAACCATTGCCTTTGATAGAATGAGATTTAATTATAAGACTCTTATTTCTGTGTTCAAGACTAATTGATTTCTGGAGGAGGAAGTGATAGAGTGATGCAGAACTAACCTGACTCACACTCGTGTCCCCATGCCAAGATGCCAAGACACTCCTGTTTTATTATTCAAACGAAAAAATAGCAAGGTGAAAGTTACTTATTTTTTTTTCCTAAGCATTTAAATGACAGAAAAAAACTTCAGCTCTTCAGTGTCCTCATGCAGGGCTTACAAGCTGACCCACCTCAAGTGCCCAGGTTGGTTCCCAGTTCCCCTGAGCACCCTGGACAGTCAGTGCCAGAGGGAGAGGGATGGACCCGAAGGCTGTAGAGGTGCCAAAGCTGGAATTGCAAAGAGGAATTGCTCTTTTCCTCAGATTTGTGGCATGCCCAGGCAGGTCTTTTGAGTTAAAAGCTAAATGCATATTGATAGGGGTGTGAAACCTCCTTCCACCTATGTTTTTATGGGTTTTTTTCTTCATTGTGTAGAGCTTGGATTAACCTTTATGATCTGTAGCAATGGTCCTTAAGAAAAAGAAGTTTTCTCATCCAGACTTTCTAGACAAGTAACTTCTTTGACCCCGTGCTGTTTTGTGAAACAAGACTTGAGGGAGTTGTGCTCGAGGTGAGGAGACGTCGATGAGGAGGGGAACTCCAGTCCAGCAGACATGCAGACACCGTACACAGCGCTGGTCTGACTATTCTCTGGCATGTGACCTCTGTGGCCTCTCCCTCTCAAAGTCTGCTCAGCACTGACTTATAGACCAAGTTGTTTTTTTCTTTCTGATCACTGGCAGCTTTGAGTGCTCACAGCCTCTGAACAGGCAGGGCTGAAATCATGGCTCCACAGGAATTGCTGTGTCAGAGGTAAACAAACTTCAGTCTTTTTGATCAGTGAAACAGCCTGGCTGGCATGAGCCCTGGCACAGGGTGTGAAACAGCATCCAGTGGTCAGTCTGTTGTTAGCTTTGAATGTGGCATTCACTGAGCACCTACGAGTTACCTTCTGGCTTTGATCGTCCCTCTTTATAGGACAACAGGATTATCGGATACTGCTCTGCTGAACTGCTTGGAACCACTAATATCTACCACTTCAGTAAAAGGTCAGTAGTCTTGATGGGCGAGGTTTGGCCAGCAGAAAGTATCTTCTGCAGGATGCTCTCCCGAGTGTCTAATCCCTTACTGTGCTGCAGCAAGCGGTGAAGCTTGCAATGTGCTCTGCTGCCTTTTGAGAATGCTCTACGGGGACAGATGTGCACGCTGGAAAACACTAAAATGGGACCCGATTTACTGCATATGTGTCTACCTGGGTCAACTGCCAGATGCTTGTCTAAGGTAACAGGCTCTGGCAGTGTTTGGTAATAAATAGTGGCAGTCGCACGCCCAGCCTGCTGCAGGAGTACCCCCAGTGATTTTGGAAGCGCGTTCACAGTAATTAACACACTTGAACTGGTGCTGTCTGTAAAAGGCTTCACGTTGTGTGGAGCTTTTGTTCACAACAGACAACTCCGTAGCACTCTCAGCCTCTTAAATGAATCATTCCTTCACTGAGAGAGTGATGAGAGAGATGTCTGACCCATTGCACAGGAAAAAGTGAAGTCTTCTTGCTGCACTGATACAATACTGTTCTAAACATTCTTCCCAATGTCCTCCTCCCCCTGCCCCGTAGTGACAGCACATGCCCCATCGCGGGCCAGCTGGGAGGGCTGTGTGGTTTGTTTTACGGTGTCAGTCACAGGCAGAGGTTCAGATGTAGTCAGTTTGGGGGCATTTAACGGCAATGAGTATCTCCCCTCCATTAGGGTTTTTGTTTTGAGGTTTTCTACTGTTCCCATGTTACTGCCTGTATCAGTGACTGCCATAAGAACATTAGTGTAGGTGTTCATTCATCCTCTGATGGGATGAGTGCAAAACTCTGCCTCTTGTTCTTTCACTGGGAATCCTTCATTACACACACCTCTTTTAGATTTTTTGGTGCACCTGCCTCTATCAAGGGAGCTCCAGGTATCTCTGTTTCCAGAGGAGGGGAGGAGCTGCCAGCAGCACGATGTCTCCTCGCTGACCCACTGCCAGAGGTTCCCTTGATTCAGAGGGAAGCACAGTTCTGGATGTCTCCTCTTTGGCTTGCCAGGCTCACGACCTCTTGGAGAGACACAATTCAAATCTTCCAGAGAGCTATTCATGGATGACTTTCCCAAAGGTAGGTTTTGTTTTTTTTTTTCCGAAATGGTTATAGGCCTCTCCAATTTTGAAGTCATACAATTTTGGTTTCCCACAACATATCTGGGAAGTCGTGTGAAGCTAATTTCTTGCTGTGTTTTAGCATTTTCTGATTCCGGCTGGGTCACAGATACATGCAGAGAGGCTGCCTTGCAGCATCTTAGCACTTGCATATCTCATTTGGGCCAGATGTACTGCGAAAAGCAGTATTTAACTCTTACACTTTAGCAAAGTTCCAGTTCAGCTTGACTTCAGGTGAAAAGTAGACCAGAAAGTTAGGGGGTAGATTTTACTTTTTTATTGATGATTCCTGGCATGCCACCCAAAGTGCCAAACTGATGGCAATTCTTGAAGACATATGTCTCTGTTCTTAAAAGATCTGATATCACATAAAAGATATTTTACAGGAAGCAGTTTTCTAAACATTTTTGATCAAAGAAGAGATTCTTAATCTATACATTTATGCAAATGTAAAACACAATGCTAACCCTCACTGAAAGTGGTTAAATATATTGTGCATTACTTGGAAGACATTAGAGATGTCTTTTCAAGCATCTTAATTTCCTTTCTGCCTCTTCCTCATTTTTTTTATAACAAAGAAGGAAAGGTGTGCAAGATCATTTCCTTCATACAAGACTGCAGCTCATGCATTCCAGAGCAACTCACCAAGGCATACACCTCCTGCCATCTGGCAGGGTGTCCTGGTTTCAGTTAGAGCAGAACAATTCTGTCCAGTGATTTTTACTTTTCAGCTCAGTTCCTTTAACTAACTGCACTTTCTGAAGTTAGCAGCCTGTTTTCGGATGCAGTGCTGCTTCTGGCAGGGATAACGTTCCATGGTTAGGGCAAGTACCAGTGACTGGTGTGCAGGCCAAGGCCACTGCTGGATCTTGGGCACCACATTGTGGGGTGCAGAAAGTCAAAGCTGTACCTGCAGGAGGAGTGGACAGATGGGTGCCCTTAAACTGACCAGTGGGCTGTTCCAACCCACAGATGCTGTATTCGGCTGCTGGGGGCCCTTGCTCGGATTCTTCCTTGTTCCTTCGATGACTGGAATCCGAGGAGGACTCTGTCCACTCTGCCTTCAATCCTGATCAGAGTGTTCCTGAATCCAGTACCGGAATCCAGCTCCTGAACGTGGTTCCCACCTGCTGTTGGGCTCTGTCTGGGACTTTCCCGGTGCCTGCTCCATAACATCAGTGGTGACAGTGATGTACTTGCCATCAGTGGGGTTTGGATTTGATACTGGTCTTGCATATATTTGCATATATTTGTATATATTCCATTTTATTCTTATCATTATTTTCTATTTTCATTAAAGCTGTTCTAGTTTCTTTTTCTAATCGCTAAGTCTCTCTCCCTTATTCCTTTTCTCTTCCCCGTCGGGGAGGGAGGAGGGTTAACAAAGAACGTCTGTTATAGGTAGTGGGCTGTCCTGATCCTAAACTGTGACACAGGGACATTCACTGCTCTTAAACTTCTGAATCCTGCTGCTCTCACCATCCACTCCACACCTAAATTGATGTGGACACCAGTTTTCTGTGCAGGGATTGTTGGAGCCTGGAGGGTGGATTCACCGCTGTGGATGCAGCAGCTCCATGAGCAGGGAGTAGGCAGCGGTTGTGTTTCATGCTGCCGTGTCCTTCTACAGCTACTTGCCTCCACAAGACTGCCAGCTTACTTTCAAGGTAGGTTGGCATCTGTGCTAGGAGGGAGCGGTGGCTGACAACTGAGTGCTGTTCTGAAGAAGCTGATGATATTTTCTGAAAGCCAAGGGATCTCTCAGTTGCTTCCATTACTAAGATACACAGTAACCCACACCTATTTACCAGTCCAGTTCCATATCCTCTCTTAATGGCTTTTCAATCAAGCACAGAAGCATGCTCCAGTGCCTTGGCCACCAGAGAGGCATGTTCACTTTACCCCGGATAAGGGGAGCCTTTGTTCTACACGCAGGACGCACATGACTGGAGCAGGTGACATTCATTTGATTCCGAGTCTGAAGGAGGTTAAAACTCACTCCCACGTTGTGGTTCGGTGTCATGGCCCGTAAAGCAGTGGTGCACTCCAGTGACGGGGCTGCTATCTAATGTTGTCATCACTTCAATATCTATGGCATTATCAGATCATCTTCATGCTTGATGGATTTCCCTTTGTTGTCATCCAGGTTGCTCGGTGATCTGTCTGCCGTGGTCTCCACAGATGAGCTCCACTGAAGCCTGTGCTTGTTTGCTTCCGTGTGATTTTGCAGGTGCAGCCACTCATGGAGTTCTGGCAGGGTTTTCTCCTCTGAACTGGTGAAAAGAACATTTCTGATGAACCTAGAGAGCTGTTGCTGTGAAACACTTTCTGTTTTGAAGAGCTAAGAACCACAATCAGCCACCTCACAAACTTCTGCCCTGTTGATTGTACGTCAAATGCAAAAAGAAGAAAAATAGTAGTTTTCATTATGATTCACTTCTGCAGCCACTTTCTCTCATTTCATGAGTTCATATCCTATAGTGACACCAGGCTGACATCGGGACTTATTTGTCTTTCACTCAGTCCTCGTTTTCCTTCTGTGTGACTGGGAACGAACTACAGAATAAAGGTGAGAGAACTGCTCCTGTTTGGGGTTCATGTCTAAATGCTGGATACTGGTTCATGCTTGTTTGACATTTCAGTCTATTCTCATCCAGACTGTGGTTCCAAAACTGAGATGCTTTTAAAGACTTAGGTGACGCACTTGTAAAAGTGTGTGATTTTGAGCTAAATGATACCTGATTAAGTACTAACACTGGTGTTTTCAGTTGGAAAATATTTTTTAAAAGTCAGTAATCCCAGAGTAATCATGATCAATAGATGGTATAAGGAGGAGGAGAATAAGAAGAAAAAAAAGGATACCTGTAGGGAAGTAGGATGTTTCAGTACAGTGAAAGGGCACCGTGTGCCAGCCTCTCCCATGAACATGCTGAGATCTGATTGGCTTTGACTTTTCTGACACCCATCTGCACTGTTTGTCCTGTGTTTTCACTTTCTCTTCCTTAGCAAGGAAACATGCCGCCTACAGAATACTTGGGTCAAGTTCTATTTGTCAATTTAATTCATTTTGGCTACAACCTGGAGATCAAAACAGGAAAGTGAATGGATGGATAAAAGAAAAATAGGCTGAATGTGAAAGAAGGTCATCTGAATACATGGGGCTTAAAGCATCTATTGTACAAGCCACCTCTTGGAGCACTAAAAACTGTTCTGTAAAAGGCACACTGGTGTCATCGGTCTCAGGCTTGCCTATTTAGTGGGCTAGATGTGACCCTTCTTCTGTTCATTTAACATATCTTGATGTCCATAACTTCATTCTTTGGTATTGTTTCTTATACGACTACTGCCAGTAATACCTGTGTGTTGGATGAGATCTGAGAAAGGCAGGATGTTTGAGGGATTGCCTTCTGTCTTTTGTGGTCATTGCCACGTAGCGAGGCAACAGAAATCTATCTCGGTCTCCTGTGAAAGAAAACATCACTTATGCTTAATAGAGAGACTGTCGAGATTAAGAAAGACAAAATTTGACCCATTCCTTATGTGTAAATTTCTTTATAGAATCAGTCACTAAATACAGTTTCTTGTTTTCAAAACAATTACCAAAAGCTTTGTTTGGTTGGGGATTTTTGTTGATAAATAAAATAATGGAAGGAAAATGAAGGAGTTTAGCAGACACGCACAGACACAACCGACAGTGCCATATTAACCCACATCCCTGAGGAAATGGAAGGGACAGACAGATGGAACTCAGCAATGTTTGTCTTCAAAAGGGTTACGGTAAGCAGGGTTGGTTTGTTTTCCATTGGCTAAGTGCACTGAGAAATCACTTTCACTGCCCTTTGTGTAACTGCTACTACACTGTAGGTGTTACGTTGCCAGAGCGTTTTGGCAAGAGGGTATAAAGGAACGTACTTCTTGTCACTATCTATCACTCAGTTGAAGAACAGGCATCGGGAGAAGCAAGAGCAGCAGAGCTTCCTTGGCAGGCCTGGCAGCTGCCCTCCCGGAGGGACCCTTTGGTAACAGTGCGAGTCGGTTTGATGCGTGAGGGTGGCATGATGCCTTTGCTCCCGCCACGCTGCCAGGTGGTTACAGGGCTGTATCCAGGACACCTCGTTCTTGAGAGGGATGGACGGGGGCTGTTGGACACTGCCTGGGCAGTGGCTGTCAGTGGAAGGGACTAGTGCAGAGAGTGGGGAGCAGTTAATCCCCAGCTGGGTACATTGCTTGAGCAAAGGTGTTTCTTCTACAAGAAAATCAGTGGTGGAATAGTGGGTAGAAGAAAGAGTGACATTTCCAGTGTCATTAGAGAGAGATTTATTCATGGCACATATTGCTGACAGCTGGGGAATCACAGTCATAAACTCTACGGGGGGATGGAGATTAGTTACTAGTTGTACATACACAGTAATTTGTTTCCTTTTCCCCCTCAATAAAACCTAATTTGCCTTCCACATGCACTCCTTGATGTGAAGTGACAGGCAGGACAAAGCAGAAAGAATGAAGGATACTTTTGCTTAAGGCCTTCTAGTGAAGAAACCTTGTTTTATTGGCTTTTTTGATTTGCAGGAGAATCTTTTGTTTGAATCCAGCCTTCGCTGCTGTCAACACAGTGTGCAAAGCTAAACCCCAGAATAAATCAGCATGGATGGTTGCTCTGCGGGTGTCCTCTGAGCTACCTCATAACTGGGCTTTTCCTGGAACTGAAGGCGGTTTGTCGAGACTCAGAAATGCTTCTCGTTAGACACGACTGCTAATCAGGGCTGCCTTTTCATGCTGGGGATTTTTACACAGAGGACATCGCTTGGGCAAAGAGGCGTATCTGTCCCCTGAGCAGACATCACACAGCGACTCCCTGTCAGGACTCACTGGCTGCCAAAGATCAAACCCAGCTGGAAAACCTTGAGCTGAAGCGGAGTCAGAATCAAGGCACAGTCACCAGCTGCCTGAGGGTTGTTGCTGGCCCTTTGCTGGGGTCGTGATGAGCTCTTCCCAGGCCAGAAGGGAGAGTTACCCATCAGGAGAGCAAAGCTGTAGTTATTACCTTCTAGGCTCACTGTGGAGCCAAGAGTGTTGCATGTGAGCAAGCAGCTACAAAAGAAGAATTTAATTAAGAATTGAAGTCATAAATCTGCTGGTCTGTTTTCACCATGGCTTTATATGATACTTACCTCAAAGATCAACAGAGTGAAGGACAAAATCGTCTGTAATGAACGAAGCGATAGATTCATCTATTGTTTTCTCTTGTGCCAGCAGCAGCCACAGAGGGTCCCTTCCCTCCACGCCACCGGAGACAGGCTGGGCACAAGGGTCTCGGGCCAGTCTCCTCTGCAAGAAGTGTCTAGCTCTCCTCACGCTGCCTGCTGGGCTCTGCTGAGTTGGCCTTGACCAAGTTTTCCTGCTCTGGGGAGTCTTTGAGGTTGTGCTTGTCTGTGGACACGTTTCATCCTCTGGGGAAAACAGAATTTGGAAAAGCTGAAGTCTGCAGTTACGTGAGCAAAATAAGAGCTGGTCAAAAGTGCTCAAAGTGAAGTTAGCCAGAGAACAAGCTGGAGGCAGGAGGAAAAGAATATTGCCTATTTGCTTCTATCTTCCAAAAGAAAATGAGCCTAGGAAGACACAAATCAAGCGGTGACATCGCCTGGATTCCTAAGCAACTTTCCTGGGAGCTCCAATAGCCTGGGCCAAGAAATACTTGAAGCTCTGAGTGCACTAAGTCCTGGTGCAAATGTCTCCTCCCGACCTTCAGAGAAGATTCACTCTCTAATTGCTTCCTCTGCGAAGTACATTGAGAGAAATTTTGGTCGAGGCTCACCTTTAAACAGTTTTCAATTTTTTGCAGCCTCACATACCAGCGTGCATGGCAGTGCTAGAGCTGCCTGCCCCACAGCAGCCCGGCAGAGACATCCTGGCAGGCGACCTGCCCAGTGTTTGTGACCACTGTACTGTGAAAATGACCTGGAATAGGCTCATGGACACGGATTCTCATTTATATTGCAGCAGAAAAGTCATTGTTACTGCCATAAAAAAAGACAAAAGGCCACCAAACAATAACAGAGCCATAAATGAAGTCTATAAATACGGAGATGGATAGTAGATAACTACAGGCTTTCCTTTCTAGAGATGGCATCCAGCTTGCGAAGTGTCCCAAGGGACAGTGTAGGCCAGCCTGTTACTAGTTTGATGGAACATAGGAGTTAGTTTGGCCCAGTAAGTAAGAGTCTGTCCTTGCTTACAACACAACCCTCTGGTGACTGTGGGTATTTTGAAGTTCTCATTTCTGGAAACCTTGCTCCAGTCCAGCTCAGAGTCCAAAATGATGTGAGGTCCATCCATCTCTGTGGCTCCTAAGGGCTGTTCATCTACATCACCCATCTGGTGTAGCGTTGGCCACCATCCCTTCCTCAGGATGACATCCCAGAGCAGCTGCTGGAGAATGGCAGAGAAGAGCTTTGTTCTGGCCTTCCTGTTGGCCTTTCAGTGAGCTGCTAAATCCAGTCCTACGGCACACTAGTTTTGGTTGCCCTCCTGAGAGCCAGTTGTGTGGTGTACGAGGCAATGGGCTGGAGTGAGGAGACTTGCGTACAAAACCTGTACATGATGCACAGAGTGGCAAAACAAGCAAACAAACCAACCAACCCCAGGCAGATATTTCAGGGAAAGCTGAATCTTTACTGCATTATTCCGCTACACATGAATGTAAATCCATATTGTGCGTGATGTGGAAGGATTTGATCCTAAGATTTGGAGAGATGGCATAAACCAACTTCCAGAGAGTATTCTGAATCCTAAACTAAAATCTCTCCAGTATTTTCCTGACACAGTGTTGTGTTGCAGTACCTCTTGTAGAGAGAAAAGCACAAAGTCAGTGTTGCAATCTGAATCCATCCTTCACTGAAAGAGAGCACCTCAGAAAGCTGATAAAAACTCTTAATTCAGTATGATTCCCAGTAGTATTTTGATGTTAATAAAGCAATACTTTTCAACAAAAATATTACTTACTGAATGCTCTTGGCTGCCAGTGGATCTCAGAGGAGCTGGAAGTGCTCAGCTCTGCCTGAAAGACCGTCTGCTCCTGCATTCAGCTGCTCTGGAGGTGAGAGAAAATGGACAACGAAGTCTTCCTTCTAGTGCCTCTGCGAACAGCTGAATCTTTAAGGAGAGAAGCAAGATCTGCTTTTTAATGCATGTAACAGGCATCTAATGCTGACATACGGACAGTGGCTGCCTCATGTGTGCACATTAATTCCTGCTGCTCCTGCTCCAGGGATGGCAGCACCTGCACAGCTCCAGAGCCGAGCGCAGCCTGTGGCGATGGGATGCTCGGTGACTCTAGCTGCCCTTTCACCCACGCTCCCCGAGTAGGGGCCACCACCAGTTCACTGGCATTTCATAAGCAAGTCTGGGTTTCTCTTTAGAAGTAAAGTGTATGAGCTAGCGCTAGTAACGCTTGTTTATTCAACTGTACAACTTGCCTTTTCTGACCAGAATTTTTTTAGTGATTGAAAACAACCTGTCTGCTTTTTTTTAAGATTCTACAGGTCGACATTAAGGTGCAAGGTCAGGGCTGAAGTTTTGGTGGAACACAGGAATAAGTAACGCCTGCAGCCCCTGAACAGTGCCGAGTGACTTGTAGAGAGGAAGCTGTCTCATGGATTTGAAAGTAAGTTTGAAAAATCAATTCAAAGATTGAGATCAAGTGACATAGAATGAGGCTGTGGGTATACGTGAGAGCAAGAAGTTGCCCAAAGATCCTGGTACATTAAAAAATAGCACTGATTCTTTGTGCTGTGACTGGCCTTGTGAAACAGCCCTTTGCAATATTCCTTTGTCAGAGGCTGAAATGTTATTTAGCTGTGGTTGTTCAACAGCCGTACTATTGCCAGGTGGCTAAGAACAGTCGATTGGCCATAACACTTGCAAATGCACTTCAGGCAGCAGGTTGCTACAGCATTGCTGAGCTCCTGTTTATTTACCTATTCTGGGCTGCCAGCTTTGGCACCTGATGTATAGACACATACGGTGATTGACTCGCGTTCAGCTGCAAATGGGCTACGTGCTATGGAAACCAGAGGAGTTACGCATCTGCAAAATCAGGCAGACTCTGTGGCAACCACTAAAATCCTTCCCCACAGAAAGCTCAAGCTCTTCTCTTGACTGTGAGCAGACTGGATGCTGTACCTAAAAAGAAGTGTTGTTTCTGTAGCTGCAGTCCAGCAGCACCGGTTGTACAAACAAGAACAACTGGTAAACAAGTAGGGCTAGGCTGCAGTGTAGCTGGAGAAGCAATCCCTTCCTGCTCCTCGGCTTGCTCAGGATGCCCAGGGTTGGATGATTGCTCACTTACCCCTGTAGCGCACAAACTGAAGCTTGTCAAACAACCTCTGGGTTTCCAGTTCAGAACCAATATAAGGAGGTGCTTCCTTATGTGAGAGGTAGTTGAGCCATGAAACTCCTCACCAAAGGATTCTGTGGATGCTACATTTATCTATAGTTTTGGGGGCAAACTAGGGAGTTCAAGGAAGAGAAGCCCATCAAGGTTTACTAAAGAAATATTTATGCTCTGTTTTCATTCTTTCCTCCCTGTCCCTGTGACTGGCTATTGTCACAAGCAGTATCAGGCTGGAAGGTCCTTTGGCGTGGTCCTGGAAGTTCATTCTTTGGCAATTCTCTTTCTGGAGTCTTTCCCTCTGTCAAACTGAGACTTTGTCTTAACCTGCAAAGCTTTACACAGCTCTGGTCACCTGAAAATGGTCCTTTTGTCGGGTTCATGACACCTTGTCCCTGTGCCTGTTGTCTGTGCCAATGCCCCCAGCCTCACCCCACAGCTTGCCAGGTTTTCACACCAACACCTCCAGTGCCTGGCTCAGGCCATCTTTATTCTGGCATTGGAATCTGGACCAACATCTTTGGGGCAGGGTCTGTTCTTGCAGTTTGGAAGAACATGTCTCCTGAGTGCTGTGCAGAGCCTAACACTGCAGGATCATCCTTAATCAGGGTTAAGAAAGCAGTGAGAGCAGTTGTGTCACCAGTGAAAGAGGCAGCACCACAAAGGAAGGGTTGAGCTCTGAGGAGGTGCCCAGCGGTGGCTGTCCCTGGGTTGGTGACAGCAGTAGCAGTGAACAAACAAGCTTCTGCCTGATAAGCTAGAAGTGCTACAGGAGGGAGTTAGAGAGGAGGCGGAAATGTGCCAGGTTTGCTCAAGGAGTTTGTAACTTTTATTATCTGTTGGATTCTTCCTGTAAAATTGCCCTAGGCAAGAAGGAAGCAGCCGTATCTCTGCGGTGGCATCTTCCAGAAGCGAAAGGCCCAGGAGCCCTTGGCCCCATAGTACGGGCACTGGGACATGGCCCGATACACCCTGCATCCTGCAGATGCTCAGGCTGTGGCGTACGGCCGGCTCAGGGCAGCTCAAGCCATTACACCATCCTCGTGCTTTCTGGGAGGGACGCCAGCTTGCCCTTAGCTGAGATGGTGAGTCAGCAAAGAGCAAACAGCATAAAATCCACATATCTTTTCTTTTTAAACTGGGGAGCAACAATTAGTGAGTTTTAAGCACATAATTCCTACTTTTTTCAAACATGCAATTATTAGGAGCACAAAGCAATGTGCTTGCCCATTCTCTGGCAGTGTCTTGGGACTGCCAGAAAGGTTGTCAGTAACTTTCTACCAGTCCTGACAAAGAAAAGCTCCTGAAATTCACTGTAATGTCCTCTAAATGCTGCAGGGGAGAGATGTGTGCCAACAATTTCCATCTGTTCTGGTTTTACTTTTAATCATGTTGAATGAACAGGTTGCCGAAAATGGATGCCATGAAAAGCATCAGGGATTATGCAAAACATGTTTCAGTCTGCAGGCGAAACTCCCTCTTTCCTATTAAAAACCCAAGGCTCCAGTTCCCATCAGATGTTCCTTAAAGCGCTGGAAGGATGGGCCCTTCCCATTTCTGTCTGTATCCTGGCCTTCAGCATCTCAGCGTGGAGCGCACAGAGCCCTGTGATGAACCCCCCAGAACACACCAGCCCAGCAAGCTAATAGCGCTTCAAGAAGCTTCTCTTGCTCTGAGACAAAACATTGCCCTGCTTTCATCTGGTGCATGTGAAATCGGCTGCCAAAGCTCCCTCAGATCCCAGCACAGCAGTCGGGTTACCATGCCTTGCAGGTTTGCGTGCTTCTGTCTCTTCCAGAAGAACTGATCATGGACAGCAGGAAACTGTTATCCTGGGAAGTATGGAAGTCACAACGTGTCCGTGCCCACATAGCTTTGTAAAAATCAAATCCTTCAAATGAAAACATTTTCTTTTTGCATCCTGTGATGCAGCCATTTGTGAAAAGGATGGACAGGGGATACATTTGCTTTTCTTCCTCAACGTGAAAACAGTAAAATCAACACACAAGCCAAATTTCATTTTATTATAAACCAAAACAAGCACAGACCAACTTTTAAAAAGGCTGAAAGAGAAAGCAGGAGGTGTGGCAAATATTTTGCCACATTATTTCTTCCAAAGATTTCCAGACAGTCTTCTGAATCTTGTGCCTTTTCCTAATGCCCTGTACCAGCAGCTAGATCCTTGTGACACCCAACGAGCAGAATTGTGTGTCCTCCTAGATTAAACTCATTCTAACGTATATACTGTGGTAGGTGACCCAAGGAATCCTTGAGGGTTGAATTGCCAGAGGGGCCTATAGGAACTGTTGGTGGCTTTTAGGAAAATCCCAGTACCTGAGGAAGACAAAGCTTTAAATAGACAACATGCCTTCTAATAAACCCTGGCAATGGGGAGTAGGAATGCCTTGGGAAATTTATTCTCAAACAGCTATTGAGGCATCTTTATTCTTCTTGCATCTTATTTCCATTAAAAAAAAATAAATCTAATATAGTGATTCAAATATTTTTTTAGACAATGGAGAAACCTCAACATTTAGTGTGGACGTTAGGATCATCAGCAAACTCTTTGACTCCATGTTTCAAACACAGAATGGAGAAGACCATGAACAGGGTTTATTTCTGTTTGGGTTTAATTTCTTTCAGGCTGTAACGGCTCTGGACAGTTTGGAGCATCCTGGTGGTGACCCACCAGATGCCCCAAGGGAGTGCAGCAGCAGAGGTGGTTTCTGCGCACAGCCTCTTTGCAAGGGGAGCTGGAACAAGCCCTTATTTGCCTTGGTCCGTAAGTAAATGTCAGCTGTTAAGAGAGGACTGCAGACCTGAGCTCCAGACTTCACTGCAGTGCGGGTAGGAGAGCTGTATGTTCATCACTCCTAATCCTTGTGGCAGGGTCCACGACCCGGCTGGATGGAGCTGTGACTTGCTGCTGTGCAGCCTCCACCTCCAAGAGCTCTTCAGCCTCCCAGCTGGGAATCTGAAAAAGCTGAAATCATTACTTGTCCTGTATCTCTCAGGATAGTGTTTCTTTCTGTTCTCTTCCCTGCTGCCAAAGACCTCCAGGTCCTGTGCAGCTCTGTCAGGGCTCTGCAGAGCAGCGCTGTGGGGAGCTCGTTCTGCAGCAGAGGCAGGCACTGCGAGCTTTTAGCACTGGTGTGGAGAGGAGGGAACAATGAAGTGAGGCAAAGCACGACTCATTTGGGGCTTGCTGTTGGGAAAAATAGCATGAAAGTGAGGACCATTTGCTTGTGTAGTGTTGAGTTTGAACACACCATCATCTCTGTCCTCAGGGGTACAGCCTGCTTCTATTTTTAAAGTTAAAACTGCAAGTTGATCACAGGATTGTGTGAAACAGAGGTCCAAAGTGTCCTGTCATACACGAGCAAGCTGTGTGGACTGGAAGGGGTGAAAACCGTGGCCAACGAGAGCGTGGCAAAGAGGTCTCAGTTACTCAGAAAGCTTTGCATTTTATGTCTGGGAAGGAACAGCAGCGGAGTGGTGAGGAAAGGCTGGAGAGAATCAGTGAAACCAGGTGTAAGAGTAGAGGAAAGAAAACGAGAATTTAAGGCAAAGTAAAATGAAATCGGTGTCGGTGGTTGGGCGAGCTTTCTAAACTCAGTTTGGGAAGGAAGGGTGACAGGCGAGCCCCCAGTGCCCTCTGCTGACACCTGGCCGAGCAGCAGCCGCTGCAGGCACCTTCCCAGGGGCACGGCCAGCTCCGAGCTCTTCATCCCTCTGGCAGCAAGAAAAAACAACCATTCCCCTGCACCGGGAACTGCTGAAACCCAGGCTGGCCTGGCCCACCCGGAGCTTCTGCGGGCCATGCCCTCTGTCCTGCCCACGTTCCCTGCCAGCGTCCATCCCCACTCCTTCCAGCACACGGGAACACCTGGGAATGTGGCAAACCAGCTCTCTGCAAGTGGACAGAGGCAAAGCTCACGGTGTGAAACAGGCTGGCACAGAACCCAAGAGCAACCACGTGGCTTTGGAAGGAGAGTTGATAGCATCCTGCACAGCTGTCTGGACGCTCTGCCTGGGAAGGCTGAGGATGTAGAAGTCTACCTGGCTTTTCGAGCCCAACAAATTCACTAAGAAAAATAAACCATCTGCATTACTTAGTGCAAAGGCATCGCTTCTGAACCAGCTTGCTGGGAGACTCTTCTGGAGAAGCATCACGTTAGCTTCGTCCTTGCATCTGCCAGAGACAGGCTGTCAGCCAGATGACTTCAGGCCAGTGATGCTTGTTCTCAGGTGAGCCTGTGACTTCTCACGCTGAGAGGGGAATTGCATTTACCTCCTCCACTGCCCAGGAAAGCAACTTAGCCACTGGGTGCTGATGTAAAAGCAGATCCCACCAACCCATCACCTTTCCCTCAGGCTGTGTCCAGGAATCAAGTGTCGCTGCCTCTGAGAATGGTATGAAGATGCTAAAGTAATGTCAAGACAGGGCAGGCTGGGTGGGTTTGGAGGCACAGGTCTCCATTACAGAGGATTAGAAGTCTCTTGGTCAGCTGAACCTGGATTTAAGTGGAGTCTAACAACCCAAGCAGCATCCAGCTGACATTTAGACTTGCAGCCGACAGCAGCTCAGGCATACATCAGGAGGAACATGCAGTGAGCACTGGAAAGCATGTTCCTGCCTTGAGAAAGGCTTGTCCAGCTTCCTGACCCAAGCCCTGGAGGACCACAAGACAGTATTTTGGAGGAGCCAAGTGTTTGCTAAATACCTTTACAAAAAAAGTTGGCAACAAATGCCAACTAACATGTACAGAAGAGTCAGAGCATGCATGGGGTGGTCATGTGAAAAACCTGATTTAGGTAACGGCCCTGGAAAGGAACCTCCTCGCTGAGTTGGATGTATAGGTGCAGTAAATGCCAGATGGCCGGGGAAGAGAACAAGTTCATCTGAACACATGCCCTATTATTTTGAGCACTGTAAGTGGAAAGGGCACTGAACAAGTCAGTCACAAATCACCTCAAAATTCTACTGCTCAGCTCTGTTTCAGGCAATCACGGGAAATTTCTCACAGGAAAAATGCAGCAGCAGCACTTTCATGAGACCCCTCCAAGAGGCCTCATCTGGAGGCCAGTGCCATAGGGGCGTCCGCAGCAGGGAATTCTGTGCCTCTCCCATTACTTTTCACAACCTCCCCACTGGGTTAAAGTGGAGGGTTGTGAGGCCTTCGGCAGGGATGGGCAGAGCGCTGATCCGAAACGGAGGGAGAACAGCATTGCGGAATCATAGAACCATTTTCATCGGGTGTCCAGGTGACTGTCGGGTGTGACTTCTCCATCACAGCATGTGTGGTGTGGAGGGGCCCCCTCCGTCAGAGGAGGGTGTTTGTGTGTCTGTGTCTGTATTTACACTCCACTCTGATCCCCGCGATAGATTCCTGCTTGGACTTGGTGCCCTCTAGTGTCGTGAACTCTCCAGTATGTAGGAAAACACTAAAACAAGATTCCCTGTTCCAGAATTCTTGGGTTTGCTAGATCATAATACAGTAACTTTGTTCCTGTAGGCTGGAGCTAACATCTCCAAGGCCTTAACCTGCAAAATACACCCAGACCCGTTGGGTGTAGAGCACTTACACCTGACCCAGCGATCCCTGCATCGGGAATGTCAGAGATCTGGCAAACACTAGACATCTCCTTGGTGCAGTTTGGGAATCCACTCAAGCCCATGTAACCCTGTGCTGCTACCAGAAGTCTAACCCCAGTAACAGCGTTTCCAGCTCTACTGGCAGTGTTCTCTGGCTCCCGTGAGGCCACACAGGTAGGACTAGGGGTAGAGTGGGGTTGCCCACTGCAGTCCTGAGCACAGTGCCAGTGGGCTCAGGCTGGCCATTGCAGTGCAGGATCCCAGCACCTCAGCAGGACCACCACAAACCACAATGAACCATGATGAGCCACTGCAAACCACCACAGAATCAGCTCGGGGCAGCTCTGCGAATCAGCACCTGCCAGCCAGCGGCGTGGTGTTCTGGATGCGCTACTGCAAAGTTTCATCTCAATTCACTCAGCTTTTTAGCAGAAAATAATCCTACAGATGACCTTGGCTGACGTGACTTTTCTCAGTCAACTCCTGCATCAGCCTGCTGAAGCTCCGCAGCCGGTGTCCGTGTCCGTGCCAACGCTGGAGCCCAGTGTGTGGCAGCCTCCGGTCACGGCTGCATGATGCAAGAGGGGCAGCAGCATCCCAGGGCAGGCTGCTTGCATCAGACACGGACCCGCATGAGGCAAACTGCCCCACGTGAAAGGTGATGTCATCCTCATCCCCCTGCAGAACAACCCCTGTTGAGGTGTTTTCGTTTTTTTTTTCCTGTGGCAATTGCATCAGTAGCCTGGCTGCGAAAAAAACAGAAGTCTTAGTGAGAGAACAGTGAGGAAGTTGACTGCTTCTCTGAGCTTTCTATTAAATCCTTCCAGTCACTGCCGTCTGAATGTCCAGCTTCTCTGGAACCTAAAGCGCAGCGATGGTGAGGACTCTTCAAAAGCATCTGCTGGAGAGAGCGAGCTTGAATTTGGAAAAAAAAAAGAGAGCAAAATGGGGACAATGTCCTAATATAATAGGTTTAAAAGCAGAGTTCAGGTACACATCCTCATGCAACAACTGGTGCTGAGAGCTACTGCCCAGGCCACCGAAATAAGCAGCACTGGCTCTGCCTACCTGGCACCCAGTAAACACTGTGATGGGGTAAGGCTTCAGCACGATAATCCTGTGACACTTCCAGCATAACTCCCCTGAATCACCCCAAAGATTCATGTGGTGTGTCACACCAAATGTGCCATTAGATGTTCAATTCTGAGCTGAGAGAAACTGCTGGCTGTGGTGGTCTGTGCTGCTCAGTGTTTCCCTGCCTATATACCCTGTATGTGCCACGGCGTGGCAGATCCAAGGTCAAAAATGGTGCATTTATTTATTTATTGTGCATGTTCCTTCACACTGATGGAGGGAGCTATTTGGACAGAGACTCCTCCAGCATCCTTAAGAAGTCCATGGAAGAGATGCCAAACAAATCCAGCTCTTTGGGAAGAAGGTCCTTGCCTGGAGCTCGCAGCTGCCCTTTCCACCCTGGGGCTCCCCCTCCACTGTGCCGATGGCTGTTGAGCCGACATAGACAGGAGTGGCCCAGGGGTTCTCTTTTTTCATAGAACCGTTTTGGTTGGAAAAGACCTTTAGTATCTAGCCCAGCTATTAACCCATCACTGCCAGGTCACCACTAAATCATGTCCTTCAGCACCACATCTCCATGACTTTGAAACCCTTTCAGGGCTGGGGACTCCACTTGTTCTCTAGACCCTTCCCCAGCTCGGTTGCCCTTCTCTGGCCACGCTCCAGTCCCTCCATGTCCTTCTGGGAGCGACAGGCCCAAATTTGACCCTAGGATTCAAGAGGCAGCCTCCTCAGTGCCTAGTCCAGAAGAACAATCCCTGCTCTGGCCCTGCTGCCTCTCCAGTGCTGACCCAGCCAGGATGCTGGTGGCTTCTTGGCCACCTGGGCACGAGCTGGCTCGTCCTCCGCCGGCTGTCGACCGACCCTCCCAGGTCCTTTTCCACCGGGCAGTTTCCAGCCGCTTTTCCCCAAGCCTGGAGCGCTGCAAAGGTGGTTTGTTTGTTTTCTTCACATCGCGGCGGATAGCTCCGGAATGGCCCCGTCGTTGCTCGGCCCAGACGCTTGGCGGCGCTGCGCCGCTCCCGGTGCCTCCCCCCCCGGCCCCGCCGCTCCCGGCCGCCC
>VWZK01022061.1:107970-216741 GCA_013396935.1 Baryphthengus martii | reverse complement strand
GCAGACGGCCCAGGGGCGCGCCCCCGGGCGGCGCCCACGCGTGGGAGGTGGCTCGGTGAGGTCAGCCTCGAGGAGCGCTACCCCTGGAAAGCGCTGGAGTGTTTTCACTTATCGAAAGGTGTCGAGGGTTTTTAAGGGCACGCTGAAGTAGCTCAGACTGCTGATTCCAAATTCTTTTGTTCATAACAGTCATTATTCAAGTTACACGATGATTTTCTCAGTGTAGTCTGTGTGAGTTTATTTATGATGTTGTTAAGAACTGAAAAAAAAGGACAGGTACTCCGAAGTATTGCCAGCAAAACAGTGATAATTACTAAGCACGTGACATGGGGCAAAAAGACAGATAGGAATCCGAAGTCTTACAAAAATTGATAGGAGTTTTGGAAGTCTTACTTGAGATTTCTAATAAGGCAGAGTGTGGATGCCCAAGAGCAGCCAGAACTTGACAAATATCAGGAGTCCAACTCCTGCTTCCCCAGGGGTAGTGGTGCTCCCCATGGGCACATGGTGCTGGGGCAGCCCTTCATTTGGGCACCCTGTCTGGGTGGGTGCCTTCGAGGACTCTGCAAAGCCGAATGGGGACAGTGGCAGCACCAGGAGGAGTGCATTCTGTCCTGTATTGGGGGGTTTTGGTGGTGTTTCGGGTGCCTCCCTTTACAACGGGAGCAGAAAGTGGGCACTGCAACCTGAGGGCCCTTGTGGTGTGGTAAGGGGGTGGGATGAGACCAGCCCAGAGTGCTGGGGTGCTCTCACCTAGAGCAAGCAGAAGGTCCCAGCCACTCCAAATTAAACAGTTAGCGAACGATCTCGTGAGCAGAATTTCTAAATATGTTGGAAAACTTGCTGATTTCCAAGCCACGTGGAAAGATTCAGTTTCAGCCTACTTTTCCCTGTTTTTGCTTCTCTGTGCAGTCCTTTTTCTACAAGGTGTCATCCAAGGTGGCAAAGTGACTCCCAGTGTGGTTTGTGGTGTAGGGCAGATGCTGTCCAGACAAAACGAGAGCAGGCTGAGGAGCAGGAGCAGAGGAATGACTGAGCAAGAGACGGGGGCTAGGCGCTGCCAAACGCAAGGCATGCAGTAATATTTTCCAGATAACATTTCATTTTTCCCTCCTCCTTTTCACTTGCAGTTCTTATTTGGGATTTCAGCTCTCTAGATTTATGTTCCAATGTATGGAAGTATCTCCTCTGAGACATAGTTACTGCTTGGCTCTGCTGGTCCATCCTACGGTGGAGCAGGAACCCCCTGTCACGTCACGCTGCTGCCACCATTGTGTGGGGTTGGAGCCCCCGAAGGTGGGTCTTGGCCTCCTCCTGGGCCGGGTGAGCAGAGACCCACAGAATGAGAGAATGGGGTCTGAGCCTGGGGCAGGGACCAGCTCAGCCCACCTACTGCCACCTGCTCCTGGTACCTGCTGGGCTGTGCTGAGAGGAAGAACCAGAATCGCTAATGCTTTCACTGCTGATTTTTTTAGTGCCCTTTTACTTACTGATTTCCTCATCTTCTTTTTCCTACCAGACTCCATTAGCTGGATAAAAAAGAAATAGTTTAGATTCCCATATATTCTACTTCCCTGAAAATCGCATTTTCACAGGGAAAAGAAAATAACAGAGCTTCAGAACTGTCACAGAGCTGAATCAACTGCAGCTTGTGCTGTAGCTTCGTCGAAATGCTTTTCCTCATGTGCAGTGAAACTCATTCAGCAGCTCAGACTTTTGCTGTGTTGAGCAATCACGCGGTGGGGAGCACGCTCTGCTCGCCTCGCTTGGGCACCTTATCTCGTTAAGACAACAGAAGGGTCCTTTAACAAATCATGATGGTTTTAAGTGAGAAGATGTCGTGCATCTTGAAGCAACGGCAGTGTATTCTGCTTCCCTCCAACCTGTAAGTGCATCGGTCCTGTGCTGTGTTTATATTCCTCTTAGGCAAGTAAAATGTGTTGCTCTGGCAGTCACCTGAAGAGCCCGTGTAGTTTCCAGAGAGGTGGGAGGGTTTTGTTGGTTGTTTGCAGTTTTTTTACTTTTGGCTAATTAGGACCAGTTGTTTTAGTTTTTTATTAACCTATTAGAAATTGCTACTTTACCAGGGCAGAGCTGTGTGGTTTGGATGTATGCTTCACATACAAACTAAATGTCTTAATTCTGGTATTGTTGAAATAAAAAGTACAAAAATCCCGCAGCTTTGAATTTTGTGCCAGATGTTCAGCGAGGTGTTCGTTCTGAGTATCGTTATACTGTGGCTTGAGAAACAGCAGCCCAGCCTGACGCTTAATGGTGCTGCTGGCACAGCTCTGGAGCCGTTTCCCGCTGTCCCGGGGTGATACCATCATGCTGGCAGACATCCCCGTGCACAGACTTGCACCAGCATGGGATTCCTTCTGCCAGTGTAACGTTCTGAATTTGGGAAACTGGTTCAAGCTGTGCCTCTCCTGGGCAGATGGGCTGTATCCTGAGCTGCAGGCCCTTCTGGAGCACAAAAAGGTCCGTAAATACATGAGAGAGAGTAGTCATGTTGTGTTTGCAGAACAGTTTCACCAAGAAGAGTGCTGGTTTGGGGTTTTTTGTTTGATTTTAAGAGATCTTTTCACTCTTGACAGCTCCCTGACAGGAAGTTGGAGCCGGGGTGGGGGGGAGTGGGCTCTGCTCTCAAGGTGCAAGGGACAGGACAAGAGGAAGCAGCCTCGAGTTGCCCCAGGGGAGGTTTAGGTTGGAGCTGAGGAACAATTTCTTCCCCTCCAGGGTTGTCCAGGCCTGGCCCAGGCTGCCCAGGACAGGGCTGGAGTCCCCCTGATCCCTGGAGGGGTTTCCAAGGTGTGGAGATGTGGTGCTGAGGGACAGGGCTCAGTGGTGCCCTGGCAGGGATGGGGGAATGCTTGAACTTAATGATCTTAAAGGTCTCTTCCAAGCAGAACGATTCTGTGATTCCATTTTTTCTTGTGTTACAACAGCACTTCAGAGAACAGGTGAAAAATCAGTCCTGTTCTCCAGACTCTAATGTTTTGGCGCCTTCCCTGTTCCCTGCAACTCTATTTCATACATCTGGTGCTTTTGTTATGAGTGGAAGCCTAAATTGAGCTCTGGACCAGGGCATTGACGGTGCTGCCCCCGCTGTGCCGGGCAGAGGCACCCACTGGCAGGGGTGAGGAGCGTGCAGGCTGGGAGCTCACTGAGAGGTCAGGTTCTGGCCGTTAGCGTGCCAGCCCCCAAAGCCATTCTACATCCCCCGTTTGGGGCCTGTCTCCCCACATTTTACTTTCCCTACTGCTTTCGGCCTGTAGCTGAACCCTGACGCTAGACCCTGTGCTTCTCCCGGGGTGCTGGCACCGAGGTCCCTCTTCGCCACCTTCTGAGATGGTGACAAATCTCCCTAATTTATTGCTTAGTGTCAGTAACCTTTACACTATTTATAGGCTGAGATCATGCCCCTCCCGAGATGTTCACAAGATAAATTTAGCTCCCTTAGCTTCTCACCACCGACCCTCGCTGGCTTTCCTTGTACCAGCTAGCGAGAGCCGGCCGTGCGCTGCGGCGAGGGGTGACTCACGTTCTATGCTCGTCCGGGGCAGACTTCATCTCAAATGAATCTTGGTTTCTGCGAGCCTGGGGAGCCCGTCCAAGTGTCCGCTTCCAAGAGGCAGCCGGCAAGGGAGTGGTGGGGGATTAGGCAGAGGAGCGTGGAAAAAGCCGGCACGGGAATGCTGTTGTGGGACGATGCGTTCGGTGCCTGGGAATAGGGCGGATAGGAGGGAAGGGGGTTGTGGTAGGAGGGGATGGAGGGTCCCCAGAGGCCCTGTGATCAGCTCCCCCTGCTGCTACTAGAGCCTTGCAGGGGATGGGGTGTCCCAGATGAGCCTTTCCTCCTCCCGAGGCTGTGGAGCAGGGTGGTTCCAGTTGAGGTGCCAGGTTTTTCCAGGTAGTTGAGGCTGCTCAGGGCAGTAGTCTTCAAAAGAGTATTTTCAGGTATTCCCTGTTCCTGATGGATGCGCAGAAGTTACCGAGTTCAGCTCCCAAGGCTGGCTAAACACTCCTTCTCTCCTGATCTGCTGATCAAGGAGGTTATGGGAACAGCAAAAGGAATATTGGTCTAGTGGGGGTGGATTTTATTCCCTTTCTGTCATCACTGTGAGAACCCACCTAGAATATGCAGAAGAGAACAGCCAGCCCCAAAATTTCAAATAAATTGCTGTTTTGTAGCTTCAGTCTGAGTTGGTTGTTCTCAGCGAGGCGCTGGTCCCGCGCTGCCCTGTGAGCCACCCTCACTGAAGGTGCAAACTGCAGCTCCGCTGAGGCTGGGCTGGTTCTGCCGTTAACTTCAACCTGGCCATTGATTCACCTCGGGAAGGCTCTGGATGGTGTTTTTGAGGGAGGTGGAGTTTTTGAGTTTCTGCCAGAGTGGAAACTCCTGCCCAGAGAAGGGCATGCTGCTCATCTTAAAAGTGTTGGGCCTGGCTGTGACCTCTCTGCCTTCTCTTTCTCTCCTCCTCAGGCTCCGTGCCCCTCTCCAGCCCCCATGGAGCACCAGGAGAGCGAGTGCCTGGGTGAGCATGGGAAATGCACCCCCTGCAGAAGCTGCATGCCCGGGCAGGAGCTTTCCAAGGTAAGTCAGTTGCTCTGGAAGGACCTGGAATCATCCAGCACCGAGGCATTTGCAGTGCTAGGTGAATCCTCTGCCAGCTTTCAGAAGGATAATCTTGGCTCTTGGCATACTGGGAAGAGCTGGGACTGGGTGGGAAGGGAGGGTGAACAGTTTCCCTCACCCTGGATAGGAGGGTGAGGGATGGAAGGATTTCAGGGCAGGGATTTCAGGTGGCCGCTCAAGTTGCCTTCTTTCATTTTTGCTGATGGAAATCTGAATGTCCTCCTGAGCAAAGGCCGTGCTGCCCGGCCCGGCTGCACGCTGGGTGGACGTGAGCAGGACACGGCTGCAGGAGGGTCCTGCCGGGCTTCAGTGGTGGGAGTCGTACTTCTCACCCACGCACCCAGTGGTGTCTATCCCCCAGCTGTGCGTTGCTGCCAGAGGTTTCCTCCTCCCTAGCCATGGCCAGCGGGCACCAGCTGGGCAGCAAGCAGCTTCCCTGCATGTCCCCATCGGAGCCCTCCTGGCGACATCTGACCTTGGCTGGGTTCTGAGGACCTTTCGCATGCCCAAAGGACCCTTTGCCCCCAGAGAGGGGACACCCTTCCCCTCGTCACCGCTTCCTCGCCGCAGCCGTGCACCTCACCTCCTGTCTTGCAGGACTGTGGCGATGGCGGCGGGGGGGACGCGCAGTGCGTCGCCTGCCCTCCCAGGAAATTTAAGGACAGCTGGGGGCCTCACGGCTGCAAGCCCTGCCTCTCCTGCACCCTCATCAACCGCGTCCAGAAGTCCAACTGCACGGCAACGACCAACGCGGTCTGCGGGGAGTGCCTGCCGGGGTGAGTGGGGCCGCGTCCCGGCTTGTGCGTATCCATGGTGGTCACGCTTGGGAGTGTGGACAGGGATGGACAGAGGGGACTTTATCTGAGGCCACCCAGACCGTGGAACATAGGGACATGTGAGGACACTGTTAATGACATGCAAATCAGACCCATCCAATGGCCCCCTTGTAGCTCCAAAGAGGGTAACCTGAGGGCTCCAATGAGCAAGCAGTGGAAGAAAACTCCTTCCAGGACTGAGTTGTTCCTATGGACACCAGGGTGGCTAAGCTCTGGGAGATGAGTGGCTGTAGACCACTGCAGCGGGTGGTCTGCAAAGAGGAGGACAGGCCGTGATGAGTTTGGGAGTTACTGAAATGCAAACTGCTGTAGACAGACAGCCTGCAAGATGCTCAAGGGCCACAGGCCACGTGCTGGTGGGCGATGGGGGTCAGGACAGAGGAATGAGTTGAGGCTCTGGGTTATGAGCCTCTTTCCAGACACAGTTGCAGGCCGGGGTGTTTCTGCACCTTCATGGAACTGTTAATCACTGCTGCCCACTTTAGCAGACACAGGGCGTGGGGGGAGGCTGTTCCAGTGATGTCATTCCTTGGCAAATATGGCTAGATGTGAAAAAATAGCTGGAGGTATGACTTCAGCCAGCACTGGAGAGACCTCCTGCCTTGGGGCGTCCCACCTACCGGAGCAGGAGCCAGGGGGTTGGGCTGGGCCAGGCACTGCTGAACCCTCTGCTCTGCCGACAGGTTTTACCGCAAGGCGCGAATCGGCGGCCAGCTGGACTTAGAGTGCATCCCCTGCACCAAGCAGACGCCTTCCTCGGAGCCGCAGTGTACGTGCCACCATCCCTCGCTGGGACAAGGGCTCTGGGGTGGGGTGGGGCGGGCGATCCCGGTGCAGTAGGGCAGGTTCACAGTGTGTGTAAAGTAGTAGTGACTGTGTCAGAGGCGTGCGCTCAGATGGGCACCATCCTTTCACTGATCCCACGTGCTGGGCAGCCCACTCTGCTGGCCACACGCACAGGTCCCACAGGCCTGACGGAGATGGCACGGTCATGGCGTGTGAAGAGGGATGGGCAGGGAGGGGGTATCCCAAGCCTCGGGGTTAGGCTCCAGCGTTCTGTGGCTCGTGGATTTGCAGGTCGGTCCAGGACAAACCTGGTGAAGGTGGCCGTCCCCACCGTACCACCGCAGGACACGGCCCTTCTTGCACTGACCAGCAGTGCCCTGGTCATCATCGTACTGGTGCTTCTGGCACTCTCCATCATCTACTGCAAGCGGTTTTGGAAGAGCCAGTGCCAGCGAGGTGAGTCAGTGCCCACGGTGTCCTCCTCCCTGTGCCATTCACTCTGCCGGTGGTCCTCTCCTCACTGTGCAGAGCGTTGCCCCAGCATTGCTGCCCTTGCAGCGTGCAGTGACCCAGGTGTTCCTCAGCTCATACCACGTAAATATCCTGCTTTCTACACCTGCAGGACCTCTCTTGTGCTTTTCCCGCTCAAAGATGCGGAGGAGCCTCCCTCCCCGCTCCTCAGAACCACAATCAGTAGGAGGAGGATGCTGCTTCCCAGTCGGAAGTGGCCATCCTCTCCTCCAGGGGTTTCTCGAGGGTGGGCTGAGGTTGAGTGGCTCTTTTCACGGCAGGACCAGAGGGCTGGGGAGGGAAGAGGGCTGCGGTTTTGGTGGCTGGGGCACGTTGGCATCCAGCAGCATGCCAGGGAGCTGCTAGCTCCTGGCTCTTCGCCAGCAGACATGCCGCACAGCTGAGGACACGCTGGGGAGGCGAGCCAAGCCTTTGCTCAGACTGGTTCTCCTCTGTCCTCCAAGTCTTCCTGAGGACTCAGAACTTCTCGGGCCAGCGAGCAATGTTCCCGACTGCAGCGGCGCCTGGCAGATTCCTGTGTGAGGAGCAGATGTCTGGTCCCTGCTGCTTGGGTGTGAAGAACCTGAGCCCCTGCTACAGGCAGGCAGAAGGTACCTGCTCCTGCTGCCTTCCTCTTTCACTGCGGGGAGAGAGGGTGGTGCTGGGCTCCTGCTCGCACGGGACTGGGACCTGCTGAGATGTCCTTGGGCAGGAAGGATGGAGCTGGACAGTGTCTGAGTCCCACCAACATGAAATTTGGGACCTCTCTTAAACTTTGCAAACTTTGTACCAGAAATGCTCTCAGGCAACCCCTGTTGCTCCTGATCCCCCTCAACCCACTCCTCCTCGCCCTGTGACTGGGAGAGGGATTGATCCCACTCGAGGCATTACCAAAAGGCACAGAGGTGGCTTTGTCTGGTGCAGGGGACAGGCTCTGGCCTCTGGCAGGGTGCTCCAAGCTCTGCCCACAGGGCGATGGGTTTAGTGGCAGGGTTGGCAGAGCCTGGAAGGGCCAGGGCAGGTCCTAACTACTGAGCCATGCCCGTTTCTGTTTTCAGGCCCCGTGGAAGCGGTGCAGTTCATCTCGGATGGGGAAGCCGTGGGTCTCCAGCTCCCCTCTCTCCAGCCGGACGTGGACTTGTCACCCACCATCACGGTCGGCACTGGCTCCAAAGCCCAGCTGGGCAGGAGCCTCCTGGAAAGCCAGCCCCTCATCCGTGCCCCGGGCCACAGTGACTGTCTGACTGGGGTCCTGCTGCCCAATGACCTCAGGCAGAGCACAGCAGAGACTCTGGCCCCACTCTCCTCCTGCGCCTCCGAGATGCAGCACAAGTGGCCGCATGCCCCAGTGGAGTGCACCGAGCTGGACCTCCAGAAGTTCTCCAGCCAGGTAGAGTTTGTGGGCAGCGAACGGCCGGAGGACGCGGCGAGCCGGGCAGTGCAGAGGATCCCGGCAGAGAGCAGCAGCACGGGGCGGGAGGGAGCCCAGCCCCCACCCTCCACCTTCCCAAATCCCACTGCCGAAAGCGGGGAGCAGCCGGTAAGTGCCTTTGGCCTCATTGCTCCTCCAAACCATCATTGGACCCCCAGCGCTCAGATGTAGGGGGCTGGGCTTGCGGGTGGGTTGAGGACATTAGACTGTGGTTCGTTAATATCTGAGACCAGCTGGTAATTTCCAAAACTGGTTTGGCGACGTGTCACTCGATGGACCATCAGCCGTGGAGACGTGACCTGCTGAGGCAATTTCAAACACCAAAGAGACCGGGGTCTGTGTATTGAGTGTACAAGCAGACCTTTAACTGATGCACTCTTGAGTGGTTCCCGTCCTCTTGCTCTCCACAAAGTTGACCTGGCATCGGGGGGAGCTGGTTCCTCCTCCCTCTCTGGCAAGCTCATAATGAACCCAGTGACTAATGTCATGACTGAGGCTCAGAAAATGTCTGGCAGAGAGGTGCGTTTAGCAGCTTAGCTCCAGGTGACCATTTATGGAAGCAGTTTGCTGGGAGGCCCTGGAGCATCCCGAAGATGTCGTTGGCTCTGTGGGATGGTAGCTCTGGAAGGAGAAGCCCTGAGCCTCTGTGGTGGCCCTGGGAGCAGTGACAGGCATTGCTCTTCTCGTCAGACTGCCACCAACCTTGGGGTCTTTGTCTTGCCAGGTGGATGATGCCCAGAGCCTCGTGACTCAGATCAGCAGCACAGCAAAGGGTAAGTGTCTTTCCAGCCTCATGGTTCTTCTCAGAGTATTGGGGTAGGGAACAGTGACAGATTCTTGGACGGGAGCTCCTGCAGAAGCCCACCACGGCTATGTGGAGATGCCAGTTACCACAAGGACTTACCCAACCCTCATGACTCTTGGTGCTAGTTCAGAGGGTAGATTTTCTGTGATGCTGCCTTGAATGGTCTGCAGGTGGGTAGCAGACGGACACTCTGGTGTCACCAGAGACTGAGCCAGCTCCATGTTGCTGAGATCTGAAAGTGAGGTTGGGGGGTGGCGTTTCTCCTGCTCAGTAGGTACAGGGGCTGGTGCCTGGCTGCTCAGTTTATCCTTATCCTAGCCAGATAGCTTGGTTTCTGACCCTGCTTCACTGTGTTGCTGCCCCAGGTCTGCCAGTAGCAGAGCTCCCCCATTCCTTGGTGCAATCACTTGCCTTCTTGTTGGACCCTTCCTTGAACGGTGTGAAGAACTTTGGCCATGTGGCGCTGGAGCTGGGGGTCGCACCCCAGTTGCTGGGACGGATATCTGGATTTGAGCAGCTCGTCACTCACTTCACCTACTCAGGAGACGCAGTCACCATCCCGCTCCTGGCCCAGGCTCTGCAGCGGCTCCAGCGGTTCGACGCCTTGCTCCTGCTCTGCGACCACTTCGCCCTCAGCCAGGCTCAGGGCCGCCACTGCTAAAGAGGACGAGGAAGGGACAAAGGAAGCTCCAGGCACGGGAGAGGACCTGGTAGCCCTGCGGTCCCATCTCTCTGGTGTGTACAGGGGGAGTCCATGGAGTTGGTCTTTGCATCGCGGAACAAGATGCAGTGGGGAGCATCCCTCCTCCTCCTCCTTGGAGGAGTGCCGGAGTCTGCGGCCATGCCTCCTCCCAGTCCTCATGCTGAAGGGTTTGCTCAGACCCTCCAGAGGCCGTTGCTCTCCGGCCATGCTGACACCTTTGTCTGGCAGCAGAGTGCCATTGGCGGCCAGACTCTCGCTCTGCAGTGAGCCCTGTGCTGCCCTCGCCACTGGTGTGGGGTCCCTCAGCCATGCAGCTGGGTGTCCGTGGGCAGCCACCCTCTGATGGACCCAGCCGTTGCTTCCTTCCCATTCCAGCTTTTCCCATCCTTTATCTGGCCTATGATCTGCTTTCCTGGGTACTGGTTGCCACTTCTCCACTTTTTTCGCTTGCCCCTCTCCCTCTGTGCCAGAGACAGTCCTTGGTGGAGGACCTGGCCATGGCTGCTGCACAGGGCTCCTGGTGCCACCCTGGTGCCATCCCCTCTTTGTAAAGCAGTGCAGTTCTACAGCAGCCTTGGACTGAGCCCTGGGATGGATTGACACGTGTCCTTGTCACATCGCGGCACAGTGGCTGCCCAGGCAGGTGCTGCCTCGCTCACTGGGCTCCTGCCATGTGCCCTGGCCCCACGGACACCCCCTGACCACCGCCTCTGAGTGCCAAGGCTTCGCAAACCGCCCTGTGGTGGGTGACACAGGGCAGCAGAGGCAGGACGGCTTCACCGCTGTGCCCTGGGAGCAGCCGGCACCGTGCCAGGGCCAGGCAGCAGCTGGAGGCTGAAGCTGTGTCTGCATCACAGTCAGTGGTGACGTCCTTGGGCTGGTCACAGCAGAGCCAGCTTGTTTAAAAATAATCTTTTTTTGGATGGATTGTTTTTTTTTTTTCCTGACTGAAAATGGCCTCATTTTCTCATTTCTGGGAGTAGCTGCCAGGGAAGGGAGCACCCTCCTGGCTTTCATGTCTCGCTGGAGAATTTGTCGGAGCTTGCAGCAGTCCCGCCTGTGCTGGGCACCCCTGAGTCCTGCTGTTGTGCCCTGGGGCTGTTCTCCAGAATCTGCCCCCAGTCTCTGGGGCACTTTGTGGGGTTTTGGCAGGGGATTTAGAGACGGGGCCTGGGGGCTCATCGGGAGCAGAGTCCTGCACAGGGAACGTGGGCACTGCCCTCACCGCAGCCTGGCACGCCTGCCAGGGCGAGGCGTTACGGGGGTGGCCGGCATGCAGAGAGCTGCCCCAGCACGGCATCCAGGCAGCCCTGGGTGCTGCTCCTGCTGAGATCATGGGCAGAGCAGCCAGTGGCGGGGCCGTGGCGGGCGGCTTGACACCAGGTGCCTTTCGGTGGCATCTGATAAGCATCACCCCAGGTTGCCCCAGGACCTGTGGGCGGCATCTCTGGGGCCGAGCCAGTGGCTCTCGCTCTGGCTCTTTTGCTGCTTTGTTCCTCACCGCTGTGGCTGGATCCAGTGAGTGCTTTCTGCTTCCTCTTCTGTCACCGTCACCAGGGTCCTCACCCATGCTGGCTGCCAGCAAGTGGCACTGTTACCCTGCCACCCTCCCTGGCACCCGCCAGGCATCCCCAGCCAGCTCTGCCCTGTATCTGACCACAGTACTCGGAAAAAAGCAGGCGACCTTCTGGGAAGGCAGCCCTTGCCTCAGATCTGCCCGAACACGGGTATTAATAGCTGCTGGTTGGTTGTTTTTTCTTTTCCCCATTAAATGCTGTTAAGACTTGAATGTGTGCAGGATGTGGTGAGATAAGGGGAGGCGTGGGCAGTTTCAGCTGGATGTGACACTTTCTCTCCCCCGCTGTTTGTTTCTTCTGGTCAAGGTCATTTTATTGCTCTTTGCTGTGCAATACCCAGAAGTATTAGACCTCGTACCCGTTTTAGGCTGGGGTGAGTCAACCTCTCATAATGTGCTTGGTCTGTTACGGAGCAGTCAGGAAAAGTATTGCTAAAGCAAATGCAGCCTGGGGTCAGGGTTTTTTTGTTTGAAGTTTGTGTCAGAGAGAGAGCATTTGGATTAATCACATAGCAAAATAAATATTTAGTCCCTCTGTGGACACACTTAGTCACTTGCAGCGGGAATTAAGATAAATTCACCTACAGCGCCTGAGGAGGAGCATTCATGCGGCTCAGCTGGCCAGCTCTGTCTTTGAAGTTGGAACTGTCTGAGCGGTTTGTCCTGTGTCACCAGTGCCACCAGTGGGTGGTCCTCAGGGTGCCCAGAGTCACAGTGACCGGCAGGATGGCAGAGCTGGCCACCTCCTGTCCCTCGGGAGCGAGGGATGCACCAGACCAGCTGTTAAGTTAAAAGCAGACAATGAGGACATCGCCACAGTGTGCCGCAGGACCTCGTGGCTGTCCCTCCTGCACGGCCGAGCGGTTCTGCTGCTGGACCACCAGATGTATTATTTTTTAATTTATTTGGGTTTTTTCTCTCTTCTTCAAAGAATTAATCCCATTCATTTCATAGTTTCTGTTTAAGGTGAGCTATTATTTTTGAGCTGTTTGATGTCTGAGCAATATTGTTCATGGTCAAACTCTAACCTCTGCCTTGAGGTTGCGGAGGTGGCGTGTCTCGGGGGGTTGTGCTGGCCCATATACAAGGCGTAGGGTGGGTTTATATGCTGTGCTGCCCCTCGAGCCCCAGCCATGCCCTGGGCACGCTACCTGTGGCACTCGGCTGGCAGAGGTGGGTTTACATTCATTTGAGCTAATCTCAGTCCCACGCAGAGCCCCAGACGTGATCTCGGTGCGAGTTACTGAGGCTGGTGCTCCAGGGAGGCTTGACCGTCAGCTCCCACCCAAGAGCTGCTCCCCACTGTCACTGGTGTCTTTGGTGGGCACCCTTCTTCAGCTGCAGTGACAAAGTGAGCTGTGTTTACATGAGCCAAAATTTCTACAAGTGGCCTTTAACTCCCCCTGCCCTCCTCAGGACCCATTTGGCCAGAGTGCCACAAGCCCAGCTGAAGCTTTCAGGGGGCAGGGAACCGCTGAGAGCTGGAAAAAAACTCAGAAAAAAACCCCTGGAAAATGGGGCATAACACTGCGGTTTGGACATCAGAACTGGTGGCAGTCCCTGGGCAGTGAATTTTTTTAGCCGGGAACCAATGGACTTAATACTTGACTATTGCTTTTTAATAGTATTTTCAGCACAATGCATGGAATGCAGGGGAAGGAAATTCCCATGGCGCTGGATCTCATGTTGCCACGTCAGGAAGCTGTTCATGCCAAGCTGGCGTGGCTCGAAAAGAGTTGAAAGAAATCAAATAATTCGGCATCTGTGCAAACTTTTAGCTGGGGCTGTACAATGGAAATACTCCTGTGCAGTGGGATTATCTTATTACAAGTGATTGTTTTTTGACACCATTCGTGTCTGGAAGTCTGATTTGGAGAGGAATTTATGTGATAAGTTTAAATCCAGCCCTGTTCTGGAAAGCTCTTAAGCATAGGCTTAAAATAGGCACATACTTAAATCGAATTCAAGTGTTCGTTAAAATAAGCAATTAGTACATCCTTAGGTGCTTTTCTTGAACAGGGTGCTTACAACGATTGTACCCTCAGTATGGTCTTCCAGGAGCAGGCGATGCTGAAGAAAACTATTTTAGTGATCTGGGCACACTTCTCAGAAAAGTCTGCAAGTGTTAGGGGGAAATACCCCCCCTGTGTTTTGGATTACTTAATAATGCAGACTCTGGTGCTTTTAAACATAAATAAATAAATAAATACATTTCTGTAGCCATGGTTTACCTAGTGGGGGAACACATGGTATTTTTTATGGTGGATGTTATTTTTCTTTAATGTTATAAATAGGTTATTTATATTTTTGTAAATTCTATGTCATCACCATTGTAATTCTGAAGTAGAGTTGTTCCTGTTGTTTTCTGGGGTGATGTCTGTATTCAGATAAAGCAGTAGCTAAAGCTCCTGCCCTTTTAGTTAAACACGAGGGGTATTTGCACCCCACATTCCTCCCAGACCTGGTGCTCTCGGGTGCTGTGTGTTTATAGTTCAATAAATTTCAGAGCTGGAGGTGGTGACGCTGGGTGAGTTTTGATTCCTTTTGCTTCGCGCCTGCGGGTTGCTCTGTGGGGCAGGGTGTGCAGATGAGCGTGGTCCCCAGCCCTTGCCCGCCGGTGGGCACGGGGTAGAGCCTCGCTCAGCCAGACACCTCCGCGCTCTCCTTGTCACCATGGCACTGAACCTTCGAAAGCCGCCCCGCACCCATTCCCCACGTGCTCCTGGCTTCTCTGCGGAGCAGCCGGAACACAGTAACGTTTCAGTTGCTAAAAATGAAGACTTAAATCCATGAGAGAGAACTGAATCTCCAGTCCCAAGTTTCTTTCCTCCTTCACTTTCCTCTCCCTCCCTACAGATGATATTTTATTGTTTGTTCTCTGCTTTTCCCATGTTGCATTTTCTGCAGGCTCTCACCTGCGTGCCCAGTTCTCCTATTACCGTTTCTCTGTGGGACGCAGGGGCAATTACAAGTGAATGAAAACACACATTTTACAACACATTATTGAATTATGGAACGTGTTTGCCAGAAGCCAGAAATTTATTTTTCTTCTACCTTCCAAACTCACCTTTCAAACCTGTGGTCTGACTCACAGGGACTCTCTAGATCAGGTTTCCAAAAGCAGCTAAAAATCTTTGCTGCTTTTGAGTTTGGGATGCAGTGCTTCTGGCTGCTCTGCATCACCCGCACAGTAAGTGCAAATATCAGCCCATGGCTTTGCTAGGAGATGAAACCATATCCCAGCCCAGAGACCATCTCTGCTGTTAGATTCTCTCCAAATTAGAAGAAAGGGAACCCTCCTCGGATCATGATGCCCCAGCCGTGTGGATGGAGGGCTGGGAAATGGGGCAGAGTGTTTAGAGGATTAGGGGGACATTAATGAGAACAAGCCCTCTGAGCTGGAACCAAACTGGGAACAACAACAACCACCACCAAAGAAAAAAGAAAAAAAGAAAAGGATTTAAAAGGGAAACCTGATTCCTTTTATTGGCAGCAGTTCATTTTTAAGGGAAAACATCACAGCTCCAATCATGAAGCCTTGCTGCTGAAAAACAAACACTCTTTGTCTTCAGAGGCAGCCTGATGCCAATGATCATAACTATCCATCTAAAATGCATTATTACCCCAGTGAAATTCCTGTATTCCTTCCCTGAGTCCTGGTGGAAAATGAGGCTTTTTGAGACGGGCCAGCCTATTCCTGTGTGACAATTACAGAGTGAAGTGGAGCCAATAGTCCGGATAATGGGCTGATTTTGGATTTGAATGCAGCTGCGTTGGGGAATGGAGTTTTAACAAAAGAATAAAGTGTTTTTACAACCCATTCAATACCTCTTCAAACTCCCCCTCACATCCTCCTCTGAGGTGACTTTAAGGAATTACTGGATTACGAATAAATACTCCAATCGAATACACGAACAATGGGGCTAATTTTCTTTTGTTTTTTTTCCTCCTACAGTTAATTTAAAACAAGTAGGAGTAAGAAACATGATGCCTTGGGGTGTTCTCCCTGGCCACCACCCCAAAGGCCGCACGAGTCGGATGCGACCCTGAGCCAGATGCCGTGTCCTGCTCTGGCTCAGTGGGTGCCACAGGACCAGGGCACGTGACGATGATGCTCCAGCGGCAAATCTCTGCTGGGAGTAGGGCGGGAGCTGCTCTGTGTCCTCACTGGGGGCTCACCCTGGTCGTGCCCAAGAGGGTCCGCTAAATGGTGCACCCTGGGCACCAATGGGGATGTGCTCCTGCCCATGGCACGTGCGTCAGACAGAGGTGCTGGAAATGGCCTTTGACTTTGCCTCGTGTCAGTAACTTCCATGGGTTTTTACTATACTCTGCCTCAGGCTAATCATGTTTTTATCAGAAAAATTCAGATCAGAGTCCAGTGCAGAGCCACTGAGCTTATTAAGAGAGTGGAGCATCTCCCTTCTGAGGAGAGGCTGAGGGAGCTGGGGCTCTTTAGCTTGGAGGAGGCTGAGGGGTGACCTCAGGAATGTTTATAAATATGTAAAGGGCACATGTCAGGAGGATGGAGCCAGGCTCTTCTCAGTGACATCCAATGAGAGGACAAGGGACAGTGAGTACAAACTGGAGCGCAGGAGGTTCTGTGTAAACACAAGGAAACACTTTTTCACAGTGAGGGTGACAGAGCCTGGGCCAGGCTGCCCAGAGAGGTTGTGGCGTCTCCTTCTCTGGAGACATTCAAAACCCGCCTGGACACCTTCCTGTGTGACCTACTCTAGGTGATCTTTCGAGGTCTCTTCCAGCCCCTAACATTCTGTGATTAATCTTTTCCCAAGAATGAGGTTAGTGGAAAAGACATTTCATATCCACAGACACACAGAAGATTTCATTAATCCTACTCTGGGTGACATTTAGCTGAAAATGGCGGCACTTGCAGCACGAGAACTCCGGTTCTCATGGGAAGCTTTCATTTCGTACTCTTTCACTGTTTGATTCTCCAACTCTCATGGTCTTTTCAGCCATGTTTTAGAATGTTTTGGAGTATAATATTTTGGTGAAACCCAAGACAACTTTCTCAGACACTTTGCTGTTGCTAGCAGGCAGAGGCAGAGGCAGTTCCTCCCTCTCCTGGCTTGATGTAGTGTCATTGGCAGATGGTCCCCTTCCTGCGCCTTTCTGCTGATATAAGACTCTGTGTCCACATACACACGCACACCCGTCCCCACGGAGAGGAGCTCCAAGAAGATCTCAGCATCTCTTAGAAGCAGGAGCTAGACTGCCATTGAACAGTGTGACCACTTTAGTTTCCACACTCTTGGTGTGGAATCCCCATGCAGGGGCCAGCAAAGAGGCGCCGAACAAAGCACTACTGGTGCCACCTTTGCCTCTGTGAAACCAGCCGGGCTCCTCAGCTGCCTGCACAGCTGAAGGGGTCTCTGTCAGGGTCCAGCTGCCCACACAATGCACCCCTGTGAGCAGTACCTTAGCACAAAGCAGCCCTTCCTCTGCCTTTCCTCCTCTTAGTGCCCCGGCTTTGCCTGCAGCCTGTTTTGTTTCCCATTCTACTAATTCACTGCTATGCCAATGTTCTAAGATAATGAAAAAGCGATCAGTGTTCCTCGCTTACCCAAGATGCCCTGCCAGGGTAAGTGCTCAAAGGAGCAAACAGATGCCAGGTTGTAAAATAGAAATCTTGAAGTTTCTAAAAGAGCTTTAGTTTTTCAGAGAATATGGAGAATTAAAGGTCATGGAAAACAAGATGATATTTGGTCTTTCAGTGCTAATTTAGGCTTCTGTAACAGGAGATATTCACCGGGATGATGCTGCCAGTGTTCTCCCTTTTCTATTTTGCTACTTACCCTTTTTACAGGAGTCAGCTGTGCTGCGGCTGGACCCTTCCTGGGCACCCTGCGATGCGGTGCCACACCGGAGGTGTGTCCTGGGCACAGGGCTCACTGAGGGAAGAAGCAGCTGTGCCACAGATGGCGGGGCAGGGGGACACTGGCAGTGGGGCTGCAGCCCTGAGGAGCAAAACCATCCCCAGGGACAGGGAGAAAAAGCTTCCCTTGAATCCTGTTCTAGAGCCAGAGTGACTCTCTCCTTCTTGAGCAAGTTCTTCTCAGGTAAGCCCCAGAGATGTCGCCATAAACAGCCTTTCCTGTGGCAAGAACATATGAGCCAGCTGGATTTTACACCATCTATAATGTTTGAATCTGGGGTACTTGGACGGAGCCAAGAGAGTGAGTGTAGCAGTTGCCGCTGGAAGGTCTTGCTCACCCAAGCTAGCTTTGTCACTAACCTTCAGAGTGATAATTTTTTCCCTCTTTTTTTTTTCCCATCTCTCCATCCACACAACGAATCACATCATAAATGAAATAAATATATGCCCTCAAATTAGAATTGATGCCCCTAGAGCCAACCAGAAATGTAGGGCACTAAACTTTATATTTGCAATGCACAGTTTAAAGATGCAGTTCTCCAGCTTCTCAGAAGAATTATTTCACAAGGGCATTTACAGTTGTTCACACTGGAGACTGATGGAAGGACTATGACAGCGCCTTCAGCGTTTGAATGCTGGGGATCAAACAAGCTTAAGGTTTGTTTTCAATATGTTCCTACTTATAGCTGAAATGTCTGAATATATTGCTAAATATTCATGGTCTTTATTAGCTATGTCAGTCATAACACCTCACCTAGGGGGAGGTGAATGAATCTCCACATTATATCCTGCCAGCTGTGAAGGACAACACAACGATTATATTCCACTAAGCAGAAGGCAATGTAATGCAATTTAATGCAATTATTTTAAATAGAACACTGGGTAACCTTCCCTTGAAGTCAGCTTTAGTTTTAGGTTTCTTAAAATTGACCTTCAAATTTAATAAAGCGAAAAAAATACAGAGAGATGTGAGCATAAAGAGGGGATGCTGTGTTTAAGTCCTTGTTTGGAGCTGGAGCTCTTGCCATCTCCGTGCAGGGAACTGTCGGCATCATTCACTGCTCGTAAAGACGAGCCACTGGTGCATTTAATTCAAGATCTGGGTAGAAAATAAAGGGTGGCTGTTAAATAACTGACCTGTAAATACAACTTCAGGAAACAATGTGCTGCGAAGGGAATCCTAGAAATACTGCAAAGGTAAAAAGTAAAACTTGATTCCTTCACAGTCTTTAGGAGGGGCTGAGTTTATTAACCTTAATGTGAAAGGTCCAAGCAGTGCATCCCAGTTCAGAAGGAAATAAAAATTTCCAAAAGAGTCCAGAGTAGTCCAGGCTATTGCAGCGCCCTATTAATTCAACTTTGTGGTAAATCCATCATAGAAGGTTTGGGTGGTCCACGAACTCCTAATTCTGAATTCTGCCTTGTTTGACATGTACAACCAGTAAAAGAGGAAAGCGAGCTGTGGAAGGAGAAAGAAGCTGTAAAAGGTTTAGGCCACTGATTAATTGCTCACTTAATTACTGTTGGAAAGTGACAAGAGACCACCGAGGTTCAGCAGCCTGCCGGGACACAGTGTGGGCTGGGTGCTCGTGCACAACAAAAGCACATGACTGTGTCAGAGGTGACACCTGGAGAGGATATAAACCTCTACGCTCTGCAGCAACATTCAGTGCAAGGCAATAAGCAGAAATTCTGCTAACGGGGACACTCCCTATAATTGTCCCTTATGGGGTCCCATAAACCAATTGGTTTTGTCTCCAACAGACAAATTTAATGGTCCATCAGTCTGATTTTATAAAGCAATTTATCTGCTCTTATCTGCCAAGGAGGTTTTTATGAGGCCCATCATGGCAAAGCCTCTTCAAGGGACAGACTATTGTGCTGTAAAATCAAACACATGGTTTCTGCAGGACTCAGCCTGTTGATTCTTTTTTTTATTTTTTTTTAATTACTGTTTTTTTTCCTCTCACCTCTGATAAGTGACAGCTGCTCTTTGTTGACAGCTCATTACAGAGAGCAGCGTCCTCACGCGATTTGGCACTGCTGAGCAAGGCTTTGTTAGCCAGCATGGGCTCAGGGGAGAATAACACTTCATTACAAGGGCAAATGACATTAATTCGACCCTTATTACCGAAGCAAAGCAGAAAATACTGGGGGAGGGAGGGCACAGGACAAGAAGTGCTTTTACCTTGTTGTCTAGGGGTACTTCCAGTAACCTCCTAAGGAAAGATTTGCTTGAGAGCGCCAGGCACAGACCCTGGAGACCTCCCGGCTCCAGCCAGGTCAGCTCCATGCCCTGCTAACAGCAGGTACCTCTGCCCGCTCTGGCATGACGCTGAGTATCGCCCAGGCCATCGCCTGACTTTGGTAACCTGCTCCTGCAGGCTCATCATCAGGATGGGCCAATGGCACAGCTGTCGTTGGAAAGGAGTGTGCCCGGAGTGCTTGGACACCAGGCTCGGGGGAGCTGTGTAGGAGCATGTACTGGGATTTGGGTGGGGATTACTGCTGAGCACTGGTGGGACCAGGCAGCTTTGTGAAAAGACATGGATCTTTAAGCTGAGAGCTGGCTGCAGCATTGGGCTTGGCGTGATAAACCTGCCCCTGCCCTGTCAGTGCTCCTGCCTGGGCCTCACCCAAATGCTGGGGAGATCAGAAGCATTTTTCTCCCGACCGCAGCGCAGGAGGCGATAGCTCGGGGGGAGCAGCCTGTTTGCTCCTCAGTCGGTGAGAGGGGAGAGCCATCTGCCCTGACTTGAGGGAGACTCCTCTGCTGCCCATGGCAGAGGGTGTCACCTCATCATCTTCCCAGTACTAATTCTGGGTGTGCCCTTTACATCCCAGCCTCCTGAGCCAGGTACAGGCTTTTTCCTTCCACTTCTTCCCCTTGTCTGGGAGTGACTCCATCTACTGAGTTATATCTCAGTGCAAGGGGGTGGTCTTGGTCACTGACCTGCTGATATCCCCACTTACCAGGGCTTGGTCTGGATTTAACCAAGGACATTTCCATTGATTCCTTTAGTATGCTTTGAACAGCCCCTCAGCACTCTTTTCCACTTGAAGAACTAACTGATGATAATTGTATTCTGTTTCTCCTTCCTGAGCTAATTTTCTGACTCACTGTGGTTTTTTTCCTTCTTGCTTTTTGTTAATCTAGTTGGCATTTTGTGGTTTCTTTGTTCATTATCTGATGGGGCTATATAAGGGGATTTGTCTCTGGAATTCAGGTATCCCCTGCACAGTGTTCTCTGTTATCATCTTCATCAGCAACTGTGCTGAAGGCAGTTAGATGCATCTGGCATGAGCTAACCTTAATAAATCTGGGTTGTTAATCACTCAGACATGTCTCTGTTGAATTTTTGCATACTGATTTGTGTATGCTCAAATAGTTTCTCTGGAGTAGACTTCTGGTAGATCAGTGTTTTAATCATCTGCCCTCCAAATTCACCCTCCGGTCTTTCCTCCTGAAGCTTGGCCTGCCAGGGACAGGTCCAACTCCTCTGCCTGCCAAGGGGAGCAGCTCTGCAGCTGCCCAAGGCACTGGGCGATGGCTTGGTCCTCAGCGCAGGCAGAGGATGAGGGCTCTCCAGCCAGCATGGGCTTCCTGGGGCACTCTTCTCCCACCACACGCTCCTGTCCAGCCTCCCCATCCAGGGCAGGTCCCTGTGCACAAAACCGCTGCAGCCCTGCTGGGAATGGGCAGCAGAACACCCTGCGAGGAGAGGGGATCCCACTTCTGGAAGCTTTCCCTTGGTCCTATTGATCTTGGAGACTGGGCTGCCTCCGGCACCACTTGGGAAGCCATCCTTGCAGGTGAACAGCATGACTGAGAACAAATTAATGAACCTATTTACCCGCTGATTTGGCTCAGACCTGACCTGTTCCAGCAAAAGCCAAATTTCTTACATTCTCTTTCCCAGCCCTTGGCTAGGTAAGCCCTCAGATTGCTGCAGCAAGACTTGCGCCTGCAGTTCAGCATAGATGAGATTTCCTGCCCCTCAGTCACTGGGCCTCGCCCAAACCAAACAATAGCTCAGTTTATCTTTTTCTTTTTTTATGTTGTGCATCCTCGGTTTGCCTGAACACTGCTGAGAGTGCTGCTGTGTTAGTCAGGGCATCCTCAAGTGATATAAGAGCCTGGAGGCAATGGGCAAAGCACGCGAGGCTTTGACTCTCGTTCAGGCATTGATAATTACCAGTCTAGATAGCTAAGCCATTACGAAGATGCAATACAGTCAGCTCTTACATCATGCCCATTTAGGGGAGAAAAATTCAACGACGAAGAGATGCTACGATTGACAGATCCAAGGAAAACCAGCTAGGCTATTTTTTTCACAGTAAGAGGTAGCTGACTGCATGGGTTAGCAGAAGATCAAGGGAATATGAAGAGAGATTCACTTCTTCAGAATGAGGTCTTTGATTCCTCCAGAAAAAAAAGATTATGCAGCCATTTAAAGATGTAAAGGAAAGGAGAAAAAAAACCAAACAGAACTAAATAAGAAATATTAAAGATGGGCTCAAGACATGGTTAAGAGGCTTCTACTTCACCCATAGCCCCTAGACGTGGGAGGGGCTCCCAGAACAGCTCTCCCAACTAAGGCAGGATAGGTAGGAAGGACTCCAAGGTTTGCCTGCTGCTTCCCAGAAATCTGTGTGTCTGAGGAAAGCAGCAGCCAGTCTGCAGCAGCATTCTTGGACAAACATCTCAAGAAACTACTGAAAATTTCTATCTATCCAACTTGCACTGCAAAACAGCCTTGGGGAAGGGATTTAATCCCTGGCTTGGCTCATACCCTGGAATTTGCCAACAGCAAGGTAGATTTCATTTCAGAATCACAGCAAGAGCCGTAGCTTAACGTTTCTCACGGAAGATGTTAGTGTTGTTGCTATGGTTATTTCATAGAAGCCCAAGACATAATATGTACATTGAAAGAAAACAGAGAAAGAAATGCCTCTTTAGAAATCGTGTGAGTTTGGTGTGCACAGTGCATCCTACAGCAGCCTATGGAAAGGCACAGTGAGCACAACAGGCTGTGAATGGACTGTGCACAGGCTGTACGTGGGGCTGTGCACAGGCTGTGCATAGGGGTGGGGGTCCCTGCCAGCACTGTCGCTCGGGTGTTGGGTCACATTCAGCTCCCTGAGCTGTTCCAGAGGACTTTCATGGGGTGGGCCATGATTTTCCACTAGCTGTCATTTCTGGGTGAGAGGTTTGCTTTGCAGGTGTTCTTCAACAAGCTACAGCACTAGAGACGGGTGCTTGTTCTTTGTACATATCACTTGGCATGAATCCTGTCACCTAACAGCAAAAAGTGAGTTTAAACCTTGTTTTCTGAAGAGGCCCTGCAAGAGCTTGTCAGGGAAGTTCAATAGCCCAGATCAAGCCCTCCAGATCCAGAGCAAGCACCAAGTGAGGGTCTCGATGCCACAGGGCTGTCCCCTCCTGCCCCCAGGCTAGGTCCTGGGTGACTCCACTTTTTACTGAACTCCTGCTGATTTTTCCCTCCCTGTCCAGGACTCTGAGAGGGTTTTTCACAGTTATTCCTTTTAAAGTACAACCTCCCAGGACCTTTTTCCTTCCTGTGCCCATAGGACACAGACCATCTCATCTCCTGGTTTGTCCCAAGGCTGCCATCACTCATGTTTCCACTCCCAAAGGAAACTTCCCAGTCTCTGTGAGAAGTGCACCCACTGTACCTTATAACTGCATCTCATTTACATCATCAGCTTGTGCTAAACACTTGTGCTACAGCAACCAAAGGATGAAGGAGGCTGGATTTTTACAATCTTTGGGAACACGTCTCTTAAAGTTTTGAAGAGACGCGAGTGGAAACAGGCTGCTACATTGCTGTACCAAACACTCCAGACTGACACCCACTACCCACCAAGGAATATTATTTTAATAAGGTGGAATACATGGTAGTTTGAGGCCCGTTTGCTCAAAGTTGATGAGAAGTGAGAAATGGTAAAAAGGCAAATGACAGCTTCTCTGAATAATTAGATGAGGTGATCCTCATTAACTAGAGATGCTTTCAACATTTGGAAAAACTCACAATGACGTATTTCAACTGAAAATGGACCCTACACAGAGAGGGCAGTGCCTGAACCCAGCCGCAGCCTGCCTTGAAGTCCCATATGCAAATAACCGTTAGTGTCCAAGTCCCTCATGGATCATGTATTCACCCATTTCTGCTGCCCCTCGTGATGCTCTGCTGCCTTCTCCTCAGGCAGATGTTTCGATGTACACCCAGGGTGCAGGGACGTGGCTCAGCCGGGTCGAGTGGCCTGGAAGTGAGGACCTCCCCTCCTTTCTCTCCTGTTCCTTCTCACTGTGCAAATGGCGAAAAAAAGAATAATGAATCCTTAGTTTCCATTCTTTGGTCTGTCTTATCCTCCACCAGGAAAGTGGTGGGAGCACGTCCTCAGCAGTGACCCTGGTCCCCACCCCTGCCTCCTCCCCTGGCAGCAGCTCATTCTGGGCCATCGAGGTGAAGTCACACCAGTGCCGAACACTTTTTATCCGAGACAGTTTGTTTGGGTTATTTTGCTGCGAGTACAGCGTTTCTCTATGAATTTCAGGTCTGAGGACCAGCAAGTAACCACCCCCCAGGCCTGTACCAGAGCCCCGCTGCCATCGTTGCAGAACGTACCGGTCGCCAGCATCAAGTTCTGAAGGACTGCCCAAGAACTGTTGGGCTCAAAACACACACAGCTGTATACCTGCAAAGGACTCATGACCGCTCAACCCTAAGTCTGGGTGGCTAGGTAAGGAATAAATATTTTCCTGTCTTTTGTCTGTCTTCTCCAAGTAAAAGAAGTCCCTTGCTCAAGCTCAACCAGAGAAGCTGGGAGGAAAAGTCTGTCTCCTCCGGTGCTAGAGCAATTTTTCAGAAGGATGGTATGAGGGAGAAAGGATCATTACCAGCCAGGCCAGGAGGTCCTTCCAGTTCCTGCTCACCAGTGCCCAGCCAGTGCTCCACACTGCTTGCAAAATCACAGAGCAATTCTGATTTCTTTCTGCTTTTAACGTCCCTTTTCCTTGACTTCTCTTTTTTTTTTTTCTCTCTCTCCTGTACTAAATCTTTCCTTTACTCTGCCTCCTGTTTTCCACCTGCCTGTCAAGCACAGCTAAATTAAACTGCAGTTTTACCAGGACTGTAAACAAAACCTTCCCTCTTAGTCAGAGTCCACTCCATTGTTTAAATGAAACTCTTCTACAGCAATTAGCAATTACGGATAACGATTTCATTCTTCAGTTGGTGAATGCTACAGCCCTGATGAAATATTTTTGTGGTCTTTTCTTTAGTGCCAGTGTAGGTTTATTTCTTGAATCAATGCATTTATAATAAAAACAAAAAGAAATCCTCCATGGACTAAATTTGCCTGCCTGAGCGCCGTTGGCAGCGGCCGGTGCCCTGGGTGCCTTCTCAGTTCCCTCTCACAGGGGCTGGTTTCCAGCCGCTGGCTGGAGGGCTGAGACAGAGCTGGGGCAGGAGCAAGCAGAGGGGGAGCAGCACCTTCTGAAGGGGAAATTGCTATTGACTGACTCTTACTTCTGCTGGGAGCCTTTGGTATAAATTATCTGGTGAAACTCCATACGGACTGAGTCAATCTGAATGTCCAAGTCCTTCCTTCAAACACATGTCAGAACAGGTCCGTTCCTGTTGCTCTGCAAAGTCCCGTGTCGTGACACGTGTTGCAAGCTCTGGGGCAGGCCAGTGACTCGGGACAGCACGAACAGAGATGGAAACCTGGGTCCCACTTCCCCTGCTAGTAACAAGTGAGAAAGCCCTGAACACAAACCACCCTGCCTGCGGATCTCCACCTCCCCTGTACATGTACCTGCTCCTCGGACCAACTGCAGCTGTGGGCTCACAGGGAGGGTGCTTGAGAGGCTCTGCTGCCACTGCACAGGGAGAAGAGGATGCTACTGTGATACAAGTCAAAAGTCAGCAGTAAACCACCAGAGCAGCAATGCTGATTCCTGAGGAGAAACGGGGAGATGCCCTCTGATGTCCACCAAATCCAGTTAACTCACCTCAGCCATCAGCTCACAGGTCTGTGTTGGCCGTCTGGATGTTTACGGCAGAGCAAACGGTCTGCAAGGAGGGTCCCTTCCTGTACCTGGCCTGCTCCATCCACGCCTTGCGGCAGGACGTGACCGCGGGTGGCAGCACGATGTCCTGAGCCTGAGGCACCTTCTGGCACATGCGGAGTAGGGACTTGAGCTCCGAGCGGAAGCTCTCGTTCAGCCAGCAGTAGATGAAAGGGTTGTAGCAGGTGCTGCTCATGGCAAACCAGTGCAGGGCGAAATAGAGGGAGTTCTTCGTCTTAATGCCTAGACTGGAGATGAGCACCACATAGCAGTTGAGAGGGAACCAGCAGACAGCAAAGACCACCACCACTAGCATCAGCATCTTGACGCTCTTCTTCTTGTTCTTGTGGTGGGTGATGTACTGCTGCGTGGTGATGTCTCCGATGGCGTTGCGGAGCCACAGCTTCTTGGCCAGCCGTGTGTAGGTGACAGTGATGATTAGCAGAGGCAGGAGGTAAAGAAGGAGAAAGGTAGACAGGTCCAGATACTTCCAGACCAGCTCTGCAGGCTCAGGAAAATCGGGGAGGCACAAACTCCGGACAGTGGCTTCCCTTGAAAAACAAAGACAGACACACATGGTGTGTGACCATTGCTGTGCAAGTGGACGCTGCTACTTTGGCAAACCACAGGGGGCTTCCACACCACCCACAACCACCTCCTCAGAGCTGTAGTACAGGCAGAGGAGGGCCAAATAGATATTGCTCAGCTCAACAAAACAAAGCTCAGTCAAACCTCTGCTTCCCATAAAGTCTTCTCATGATGTTTTTTGTGTCTGTCTTGCCAAGGATAAGACTGCCTACTGTGTATTGTTATCTGCTTTCCCCTTAAATCGTGTTGTCTGACAAAAGAAATTCTTGGAAAGCCAGCTCTTAGAAGCTGCAGTTGATTTTAGAAGAATGAGACCCTCATGTCCCCTCAACATGGCAAGTCACCCCTGGTGGCTCATGGTTACAGAAGAGATTTCTGATATGGCTGCATCTGCCCCTTCCCCCTGTGCATGGGCCCAGAGACAGGGCGGTGTTGGCCTGCTCCCCAAAAACCCAGCGCTGGAGGAGAGAGCACAGTGGGTGAGACCTACCTAACACTTGCTGTTCTCCAGCCCCACAGGCAAGTCCCACGCAGCTGGATAAAGGACACATGATGATTATTAGAAAACCTGGCCACTTAAACTATCAGGCTACAGATGAACTGAAGTTCTGATGATTAACTACAAAAGAATGGAGCTTAACAGCACTAAGTGATCCATTCAGCCCAGCAGATCCAGGCTCTGCGGGTTTTCTGCCTGGCAGAGGCTCTCAGCCGACGGGAACCAGCACCTTCTGCAGAGCACCACACGTGCCCCCCACGTCCTTCAGCAGACAACTGGAAGGGATGAAGCATTAGGAGAAACCACCACTCACACATTTAGTTTCAGTGGAAGTTTTCTCATTTTCTTTCCTTTCCCCCCTCTTTTTCTTACTCTTATTCCATTTTGCTCTTCGGTCTTCAGCCCCTGTCCTCTGCTCACTTGTGTTCAGCACCAACTTCAGTCTCCATCAAGCAGCATTATTCATTGCAGTGTTGATTAATATCTTTAATATCCTGTTTTCAACATCTGGAGCTGGCTTTTGAGCCATGAATAGAAGATCGTTTGAAAATGGGTGGCTAGGAGCAGGGCCTTCTGTGGCTGACAGAAGGACGACAACAGGCACGGGGGCAGAGCTCTGCCGAGCATGGCCGTGGAGATGCTGCTTGAGAGGGAACTGATGCAGAAGGGAAAATCATCCTTGCTGAATGACACTCTCAACATTTTCCTTCCCTTTTCCTCCCCAGGATCTGTCCCCCTGCTTTAGAAGAGGATCACAATTATTTCAAGGAACAATCTGGTTGAGAGCAAAACCAGGGAGGACATTGTGTTTTGGTAAATTCTGGTGTGATCATGGGTCTGGGCATGCTGCTATGTACTGCAGCCGGAGAGGTTTGATGCCGGCGGATCCCATGGTCTCCTGTGCCCAGAACCCCAACAGCTCCCAGGTGGGATTTCTCAGGAACCTGTGGCCTTGCAGCAGCTATTACAGGCAATATTACAGCAGCGATTTTTATTCAATGGAAAGCAGGGCTGAGAACAGCACGTCCTGGAAGTCCTTATATTGCCAGCCTGCCTCGTGCCGATGTGGGGCTGGGTTTCCTCTGGTTGTGCTACAGGATGAGCAGAGACAGGTGCTGCGAACCCAAGAGCAGCGCTTGTTCATTCACAAGCAATTTGTTCAGTAATGCCCTGACCACAGCTGCAAAGCAACGCGAGCACGGGAGTAACCCAGCACTTTGTTTACAAGGTCTAAGCAGTTGAAGATATGACATCCCCTGCGGAGGCATCTTGCAGTCAAGTCAAGCACCAGCAGAAGTACGGGAGAGCTGCAAAGCCCCAGATTCCGCTCCCGTGTCGTGTGACCTCTCGTGTACCCACAGCAACAAACCCTCTGCAGGCAGTCACAGGCTCTCCCTGCCATGCTGGTGTGAGGGAAGTGGCTGTGCTGTAGAAGAAAAGACATTTGTCCCTTGTACAGAAGCTCAGTACCTACGATACAAGTCTTTCTCCTGGTGCCCGTTACTGTCTCCTTACCCCGCTCCCCAGGATGCCGTTCTCGGGTTGGAAATACCACTCACTGTAAGATTATCCCCTGGGCCTCGAGTCTGGCATTCCTGCAAAATGCAGGCGTCAGCAGCATGACAGACCACCACGAAAAACACCAGTTTGTGCACCATTGTGGGCTGGTTTCGAGCCAGGAGGAGCCAGAGCAATGCCACAGGCTGGTAGGGATGAGATGGCCAGCGCAGGTTGGGTACCATAGAGGAACAATAGACTGCAAGGGCAAACCAATCCAAAACTTCTGGTTCTCTATTTCTCCCTGGTAGAGAGGGTGACTTCCCAGCCACAAGTACGATCTCCAGATCAGCATCAGCCAGGCAGCTCTCCCAGCAGGCCAAGCCCCTGCTGTGGGAAGTGAGAGTTCATCCACACACAAGCTCCCACCAACTCCACGATGCCCTTCCTCAAGGCTGGGAGCCCTCCCAGCAGCTCTCTCTCCCCACTGAGCACCCAGAGAGCTGTTGGGCCTCTCCATGCTCCCCTGGAAGGGGAAAAACCTCACCTGTAGTTATACTGGAAAAGTTTTTGATAGATAGCGTGGGGTAGTGAGAAACAGGTTGCCATCAGCCAAATGACAGAGATGCACAGTGCTCCCTTCGTTAGAGACATCCTCTGTTTCAGCGGGTTCAGGATGACCTGCAACAGAGGCTTCATCGTGACTCTCAGTGCACAGGAAAGCAAAGTCCCTTCACCAACGCGCACAGCAGAGGCATTTTTTGACAAGATCTAATGCTATTAAGAAAATGACAGCTGTGATTAGGAAAATGTCTTGCTTATTAGAGTGATCTGGAAAATGAGAAACACTGAAATCAGTCAGCTCAGAAGTGCTTTCAAATAAATTTTTCTCCTATTTTGTTCTGTGAGGACCATCTTCCTTCAATTGTGGGATACATTAGGCAGGAGGAAAAAAAAAAAAGAAAAAAGATATCTACACAAGTCTCTTCATTTATGGGTATGTTTGTTTATTCTATATGAATTACATAAAGAACTGTATCCTGTTCTAGCTGAGCCCCTCCCTCTTTTGAGGCATTAATTCACCTTTCATGACATCAAGCCCCTCCATGTAAAACAAAACATCTTGAATCACCTTGCCTTGCTAGCGTGGACCTGGCTCTTTTCACACGACATGGAAAAGGTGTCCTCACCCTTTTCACTGAAAGTCTGAGTGTGTCCTGTGAACTCGTAATGTCACATTTTCATATTTTTCCCTCCTGCCCCCTACCAGTGAGCCACAGAAGTCCATCAAGCCTTCCTACCCCTAGCACAACAAGGGACATCTTTGAAATGAGCTCTAGAGCTTTCTCACCAGACACAGGTTTAATCCCCAGGATTCAGCCACCTTGAACGTGTGGCTCGACAGAGACCAACCAGGGCTTGGGAAGAGCCTTGCAAGAGGAGAGTGGCCGGGCGGGATTTACCTGGTGCCTGTCCAGGGCGATGGCTGTCAGGGTCAGCGTGGAGACGTGGAGGGAGCAGTACTGCACGAAGCGGCTGATGTGGCACATGGCCTTTCCAAAGATCCACGTGCTGTGCACAAACCGAACCTGAGGGGAAAACAACAGGTCATCAGCCAGCAAAGGTACAGAAAACAAATCCATGGGGAAATCCTTCGGCTTGTACCTGAGCTGGCACAGGGGTTTTGGCTGGCTGGGCAGCTCCACCTCAAACCCAAAGCAAGGCTAGCTACACTGGATTTTGAAATACCTTTACGTAAGAGTTTATAAGGACAAAGCACACCTAGTAAATGAGCAGTGCTGTCACAGCCCTCCTGGCCTATTCATACAGACACCATCCATGAGCAGTGGTGACAACTTTTTGATTACAGTAACAACTATATTTGGAAAAAGCAGACCAAGTTTTGGTCACACAAACTCCTCCTTCAGGTCTGTAAAGCCTTCACTGGAGACTTTATTCAAGTGGTAGCTCTGAAAAGCTTGACTACTTTCTTCCAGTCACCAGAATATGACTGGCATTCGAGTTCTTTTGACCCACTAAGTTTTACATGTGACTCCCTCGCACGCTCCAAAGTGCACACTAAAAGTATGTGTTCACCCAGGCACTTATTCAGCGTTCCCCAAGAAGCTCTTGTTGTGGTTTGGTGGCACGCTTGGAGAGACTTTAGAGTCTTTTAGGAGATACAGAGTCTAATGGAGCAAAGGGAGCCCACAGGTTGCTGAACAGTGTTTTACTTCCCCGGCAGAGATGTCTATTAGACTCAATTGTGTTGGGTTCACACCTCAAGAACTAGAAGGGGATGCACAGAGAGGGTGTGACCACCAGGCAGAGCACTCTTGTGAAAGACTCCGTCCCAGCTGAAGGGACAGCGCAGTGGGACACTTACCAGTGTGAAAGGCGTGTTGAGTAGCGTGATCATAATGTCAGACACTGCCAGGTTGACGATGAAAAGGCTGGTGGCTGAGTGCATCCTCTTGTTCTTCACCACCACATGGCACACCAGCATGTTCCCAAAGAGAGACATGATGATGATGACCGAGTATGCCACAATTAGGAGAGCTTTCACTGTCGGTTTCTGGGATTCTGGCTCATATTTAGCCAGCTCAGCAAACTTCTCCCACTCCACAATGCGGCTGTCTGTCCAGTTGAAGGTGGTCCTGTTGGTTGTTTGGTAGATCGACATGAGTTTGGCCAAGGAAGCGTAATGGTCAACCTCCTCAAGAAGCCCCATGATCTGTGACCTGTAGGACTGAAGCAGCAAGCATGGCATGGTGGGTTAAACCGAGTCTTCTGTCAGCTCGAGGCCCCTGGGACCACCGCTCCGACTGATATAGCAAGTGATCAGCTTCATCTGCTTGGTCCTCTAGGAAGCTGGTGAAGCTGCAGCTGCCATTACAAACAGTACTTTAAAACAGGAAGCTGGAGGAAGCCTCTAAGGTGCGATCGGTTCCCCAGGGGCACAGGAGGCACTGGGGAGAGGTTCCAATGGGCATGTTGGAAAGCAACTGGTTTGGGACCATGCGCTTTGAACCCCTTCGTACATCAAGAGGAGCAACAGCTCCACAGGTGAACTGGAAGGAAGAATTAGTTATTGCATGTAGTAAATGTAGGAAAATCTCAGCTGGGGTTTGAAGTTGTTTTAATCCCACGTCAGCTTTTTCTGCTTTATTCTCACCTGAGTTCATTTTTCCTCCAAGTTCCACAGAAGGCTGTGCTGTTGGTGCTTCCATGCTTTACTTCAAAACAACCAGTTCTCCTCTGTTGAAATGCAAACACAGAACCATTTGGGGGATCATTTTTCAGGCAGAGGCACATTTTGTCTGCAACCTTGGCAGTTATTCTAAAGCCTGAATCTGGAAATCGCATCAGAAGTCGACTTCAGTCTGCCTCATACTTTATGCTCCAAACAACTGGATTCACCTTCCATTGTTTCAGTGTCAGTGAGAAAATCGTCTTTCCTGCAAAAGGCAAGACTTAGAGGCATTCAACCCACAGAGAAGCCACTCACACCATATACAAAACAACTAACACATGGCACTAACGCATATGAACAACTCCCTAGAGACAAAAATCTCTACTTCCTCACCTTTACCAAGAGACAGTTTCAAGTATTTTCAGTGATTTCAGTGTATTGATCTATTGATGTTGGTAGGAACCTATTAACTCTGCACACTGGTAGTTAAAGATATGCTACATACAGGGGGAGAAAGTCATTTAGAAGCTCTGTCAGGTTCTCCAGGAGGGTGGTTGGCTTGTTTGGTACGTGCCATTGCCATCAAGCCCGGTGGCCGTGCGCACAAATCGATGGGCCTCTCGCAGCAAGGGATTACTAAGCAGAGCTTCCAGAGCACTAAAAGGCTCCCCAGAACCTTCCCTGGCAGCAGACCAGCAGGCTCCCCAGGGCAGCCACTTGCAGCACGGTGGCTGGTGGCCTGTGGCAGACGCTCACCCACCCCAAAGCAACACCTGGCTCCATCCCGCTGGCCACCTCGGCTGCAAACATCACCGAGGGTCAGAGACCAACTGTTTTCTGACAGAAATAGTGGGAACTGAGCATATTTGTACCGATGCATCCCCATAATACACCCACAGGCTCTGGCCTCTCTACTTACGCAAGGCAGCATCACGACTACCTGAAGAGGATGCCTCTCAAAAGCAAGTGGATATTACGGCAACTTGTTGGGGCAGGAAAAGGGAGGAATTATCCAGGAGATGGAGAGAAGAAAAGATCTTTAAAAGAGGCTATGGCTGTTTCCCAGGCAAATTTATGAACAAAAGAACCTGGGGTAGGACAGAAAGTGTGACAAACACTCACGTATTCTGCTAGAGAAAAGCAGTTGTGCTGCAGCAGGTCACTTTACAGTCACATCAAAGCCCTGATCCATCTGAAAATGAAATAAAGAGTGTTTTCATCTGGGTCAGTTTCCTGACTTGATCCATGGCTTGGCTGAACCTTTTTCTTTCCACAGAAGGCTCTAGGAACAAATCATAGAAAATCTCTAATGAGAAAGAGCCCATAAGGATCACCAAGTCCCACTCCCGGCTCCTTGCAGAGCTGCGTAACACCAATCCATGTGACTAAGAGCATCATCCAGGTGCTCCTTGAACTTGACAGGATTGCTGCTGTGACCAGTTCCCTGGGGAGCCTAAGGAGAGTGGCAAAGCTTAAGGTGATGGAGCCGTAACCTGGGTTTCTAACACGGAATTTCCCCTCAGGTCTTTCTATACCCAGTAAAACGTGACTTCCAGTAACTGTTGTAGCTCTCGGCATTGGCTGCTGCCTTGGACGAGACCGGAGGTGCAGCAGAGGACTCACCTGTTCTGCTGAGGAAGGGAGCATTTAAATGTTGGTCATGAGCTGGAATGCTACGGTTCCAATCAGCACAAGAGTCTACCTCTCAGTTTTTATAGCTTAATATAACCTGAAGGACCAGAGTGGAAGAGCCCACCCCAGCACAGCTTTCCCGGGCTCTTCCAGCACCTGGTCCTCCCGATGCAGAAGCGTTCACCGCCCGCCCTCCCGACGGCTCCGTGTCTACAGACACCGGCGTCTCGCCCGCCGAGCCGGACCAATCTTTACATCCCGGTGCGTGCGTTGCAGGCACGAGTTACAGTTCCCAACAACCCCCCGTCGCTTACCCGGTGCGGCGCAGCCCGGCCCTTCGTAACCCGCCGTCCCACTCCCACGGGGCAGCGGCCGTTCCTCCGGCTCCCGGTACNTTGGCTCCGGGCAGGGCTGACTCCAGGCCCGCCCCAGGGGGGCCCGAGAGTTCCTCCAATATCGGGCTCACCCGGTGCCTCGGTCCTTACGCACTCTCCCCCGCCCCAGCCCTGTACCGGCAGGTCAGGGCATCCTGCCATCCTGAGCCCCCGGGAACGCGGTTTATCTCCAATCATGTTCACACGTCCTTGGGAAACACCACCAGCGGTTATAGATTCTCTCGGTTTATTTCTGTGCTTGTACTCGACAGGCATAGAAGAGAGAATCCAAAGACAGACGTTTCCAGCACACAGGGCTCCATAAGAACCATAACTCACATGTTCTTCTGGTATTTTAGCAGATTAAACAACTACTTGCCAGTTTCATATTATTCGTTAATTTAAAAAGTATAAGAAACAGCAGACAGGATGCTTAATACTTGTAGTGAAAATTGTCACTGCTCCCTTTGAAGATGAGCTCTCATAAATTCTTGTGGAAAAAGGAACAAGATTCTTTTCTTCATCTAAGCGATTTGGCTAGTCTCAAAACTCATGAACAGGAGCTAGAACAATACCTCTGGCTTTTTCTTCCCTGTGGGTTGCCAGAACACATATGTGCTGAGGATGAAAGTCTGATCTTCTCCCCACATTAACTCCCAGAGCAGCTGGTATGGAAGTTTAGTGCCTGTGCCACCTTTCTGAGAGGGAATTATTGAACAACTCAATTCAAAGCCCAGTGAGCTCAATGGAGATCTTTGTGTTGACTTCTCTGGGCGCCAGATCTACTTGCTGAGTCTTGCCAGGATCACTTGCCCTGGCTATAGCGCTGGCCCTGGTCTCCAGCCACATTTGCAACCTCTCTCAAAGCAAGTGATGATAATTTACAGGTTTTTTTAACATTTTTTTTATTGAGTTTGGCCATCAGTGTGCCATGAAGCAGACTGAGCATCCAAGCTTGCATCATATCAGCCAGAAGCTTTTTGAGAAACCAGTGAAGATCTTCCAAGGAGAAGAGAGCCTAGAGATAAGAATTCCTTCTGCAGGAGGAAAGTTATGTACTTGTGATGCGTGTGTTTCCAGAGAGCTAGTTCTTTGCGTAGAATTTTGTATTTATTGCTTCCCAAGTCTCAAAGCTGCTCCAGGCGAAGGCTGTGGCAAAACTCCAGTTGCTTGCAGCAGCAGCAAATGGGACTCATATTTACTATATGGAGTCTCTTGCCCAAGGGCTGTAGAAGGACATGCTGAACATACATTATCATTACAACAAGATGATTTGGTAGCCTTATGATTTCTTTTTTTTGCCCCCAAAATCATTCTCATCACAACTGTGAGATTCCCTTGCTTCTGAAGAGTCATTTCATTATCCTCTCTCATATTTTTCTTGCCTGGCACATATTGTTCCTGGCTTTATAGCTGCAAGTTCATTCAAAGAGGAAAGCTATGAGTTCAGCCTAATCAAATTTCCAGCAAAACCCCAGGCATGTTATCTTCCTCCAGGTGTAAATTATTTAATTACAGGTATGCACTAGAACTTCTTGAAACACTCTAACACTCGCTGGTTGAAGAATTAAGATTTAATTCATTACAATCACTGCGTGTAGCCTTCCTTTGTACAACAGCCTTCTGTGCTCAGCTGGCCTGTGCACAGCCTCCCGCCAGTCCCCGTTGGGAGCCTCTCACCAAGGTGGTTCAGCAGAGCATCACCCACGGGTCCCAGCGCTGCGGCAGGTTTGAGATGCTGCTGCAGTCAATGTTCATGCACGTGCCTCAACCTCGTGATGAATGGAACATCTCAGACAGTTCGCAACATGAAATTCTAGCGGGGACGGAAACCACTGTCAGCCACATTCCCAAAGGCACAGTTCAAAGCATTTGATTGAAATCAAGCTATTTAAAAAGAATTCACAGCAATGATATGAGTCTTCCATTGCTCCCAGGTTCCCATGACATTGATACTTTGACTGATGCTGATGCTACACACTCTGGCTTTTGCTCTATGCAGCCACATCCCGTCCCACAGCCACTCGATGAAGCTGCCAGTCCTCTGTTTTCCATCTCATTAGACAAGTGTCAAATCAATCCTCATCTGCTTTTTTACCTATTGGAAAATGTTTTAGGAGCAGAAATGACTGTGTTGTGGAATAAAATAGCTTAGAATTTTCTGCTTGTTTTTCTTGGGCAAAATTCAAGTTACCTGTCTGTCTCTGCAGAGACTTTGCAGACTGGAGATATTAAAGACATTCAGTATTTTTCCCTCTTGTGTCTTATTTTTAAATGTCAGGAGGTCATTCTGTTTCCTGGAGGGCTAGATGCCCTCTAGACAGATGAATTAATAATGCTGCAGATACGCAGGCACCAGGGGCACTGTAACTTACAAGCTGCAAGAACTCCTCCTTTTGCTCTCAAATATTGGTGTCTGCTTGATTATCACCATCAGATCTTAAGACACAAAAGGTATCGCTGAGTGCTCAAAATATTTATTACCAAGCCTTAATACTTGCATGCGCCATTTCACACACACAGCCGGGCAACGTGTAGGTCACTCACTCCTCCTCACTCCTGGGACACACGTTAAAAAGCCAGCTTGGGTTGAGCAGAGCCTGGGATTGAAATAATCCCTTCTCAACTGCAGGGAAAGTTCTCCTGCACCAGAACAATTCCCTTTGTGTACTCTTTCAGCTCAGCTTACTAAGCACGGACCACTGGTGGAGCTCCTCAGCAGCAGCCATGCAGAGGCTTTCCTGGCCTGGGATAAACACACCAGGTTTCTCAAAAACCGACATTTCACCTTTAAAACAGAAACTATAAACAAATATTTAAATTCATCGGCTATCTTAAGTCAAATTAAAATTCAGGTGGCAGGAATGGGGAAGAGTAAACTAATCTTCCAGCGATACTTGGACACAGGTTCCCCAGGGTCAGAGTATGATCTGGCATCAGCTGCCCCTCTGAACAGGAACAGAGATTTCAAACACATTATTTCAGATTAAAACTGGCCTTCAGCACATATTCTTAACAGCAATTATATTCCTCACAAGTGAGTGGGTGGAGGGGTAAATTTTACAAAATGGGCTTCAGTAGGAGAGATAAGGAAAGAGCAACAATGTAATAGCAATTGCATTTGATTTTCTGTAGACAGTTACAATTTAGACTTTATTATTCAAAATACAAATGGCAAGTATGTAAGAGGTACCAACAACGGAACTTCAGAGCAGTTGGAAAAGAAAGGCTATAAAATGGATTTGATAGTCCTCGAATTTTCATCTGAAAGGCTTTGGAGACTGAACAAAGAAAAGCAGTATGACATTTTAAACCTGCCCTCTCCCTGAGCTGATGGGTATTGTCTAGTGACTCCAGTGGGATCTAGATATTCAGCACTGGTGTTTTATTTTTTTCATTTTTTTTCTCCTTGAAATCATACAGGATGCTACTGACAGCACATTCAGTTCCTGCGTGACAGCTGGCCACATGGTTTCCACTGTGGTACAAAAACGCAGCAGGTAACAGTGAGAGGCAGCCAGTTCCTACCTGTGCCTCTCAGTGCTCCAGGCACAGGTTGACTATCTGCTGTCCTTTGGATCGAACAGCCCGTACGTGTGGGAACACCAGCCCCTACAGCACTCTCTGAAGAGTGCATCTTCCTTTACTGCAGCAGACTCTTTGCTCCAGAAGCCTCTGAGCCTTTAACATCTGCTCTTAGCATACATTTTCTTCTTAGGAGGTTCTTCTTCAGCTCTTCTTCAACCTCTGTGTAGGAATACACAACAAAAACAAACATATCAGCCATGTTTTCTTTAATAGAACACTCATTGCTGAGAAAAGTGACTTGACAATGAATGGAAAGGGTAAGTCATTTTGTGTGTGATGGACATACGATGGTTACTGTGCACATTTATTTCTCTGTCTCTGACTGCGGCTTGCCCTTGGCTGCACCAGCCAGTGCGCGTTGCTTTCAGCCTGCCTGGGAGGATACAGAAGGAGCAAACAGGGACACTCCCAAGTTCACGTGAGACTGTGCAAAAACTACTTTTAAACCCACGCTTCATTGAGTTCACAAGAAGTCCGGCTGCTTTTCAAGAAAAGTTCACAACTCTTTCACTTTTCTGAGTCCTGAAACCAAGCCTGTCCAGGAGCACATTGCTGATTTGAGGCCATAGAGATGAAACTGCAGGCAAGACTACAACAGAGATGCTGTCACTTTGAGCCCTTCTGAAGGTGTCTAAGACCAGGAAGCAAGAGCAGCAGCAGATGCCCCAGAGACTCTCATTTGCACCTCCCCTGTCACAAGCTAAGGAGGCAAAGCCTAAGATTTGAGTGCATTTGACAAGGCAAGGAAAACTCAGGTAGCACCTTAGCTGTACATTTTCCTGGCTCTTAAGTAATGGCATCCTGTAATGGCTCATCATCTCTGTTCCCTTTAAAGGCCTAACTAATCTAAAGGCCTGACAGGTTTTCTGGCTTGACTTACATACCAAAGGAAGAGGGAAATGATGGAAGGTGAGACTCAGAAATTAGCAGTAAAATACAATTTTAATTGAAAAACTCTGTCTCTTTGTGCAGCCCTGACCAAAGGAAGACAGGTGACAAAGCCAAAAGTTGCATAAGCCAGCAAAGGACAGTCATGTAGCGGTGCTAGCAAACAATTGCAGTGTCCTTCCAAGCTCCACCTGGGTCCAAGTCACCCACCAGGCCTCTGATACGTCTGTGGGCAGCTGTTAATGGACATGTCAGGTCAGAAAACCTCTGAGCTGTGGAGCTTGGGTGAAAGCTCACCCACTGAGCTGGGAAGGGTCGCTGTGCATTTTTCATCATCTGGGTGGGGAAAAAAGGTAGCGAAGCATCAGAGGTGGATATCCTCCTGCATTGCCTCTTGCTCTGCCAGCATTTTGCCTTGACTTTCTTCTCACAGGGCACGTGCATTTAATACTTCATTTTCAGCTAATTCAGTCAAAAGAGGTTATGAAATTATAATAATGAGGTCTGAAGAGCATACTCCAAATGACACTTTCCCAGGAGGTCTAAAGAGCTCAAATACAAAATTACGGATCATCATGTTTTTTAATTTAGAAGTTAAGCCTGCTTTATCACTGAGAAAACAGAAAATGGCAAATATGGCACTCTGTCTAAAAGGGGGGCAATCCTAGCTATTTTACATCCAATTTCCCTTCCAAGTAGCCTGAAAATCAAGGGGTAATACACACATGGAGAAATGTGATTGACTGGAGGAAAAGTCCAGACACTTTCATTTCAGGGAAAAGATCTCCTTGCTTGAAGGAGACCAGATAGTAAGGAGGATCCCCTATATATAGCTGGTTTGGATCCCCAGGCAGGTTCTGTCTGGGTTTCTCCACAAAGGCTCTCAAAGAACCTGAGCTGCTGCAGGACTGTGAGCACAGGGCAGCCCAATCAGCCCCAGGACCAGGCAAATGTGGCCAAGAGCCATCGCTGACTTCTTTTCCTCTCCCAGGGTGGTATCAGTCTGCCAGTGTGGGACACAGACAACCAGGGCAGGGCTGTAGGCTCAGAAATTTTTCAGGGGAAACACTGCAGCAAGAGAGGAATGATTTAACTGCTCTGAAATGAAGAGGGCAACCTTGTGCAAAGCCTTAGGTTTGCTGAGCAGTGCTGGGACTTTCCTGAAAGGCTGGCCTTCAGGTGCTGGAAAAACACCACGGTTTAGAGGTGTAGTTATGCAGCACCACACACACACCTCTACACCTTTAAGTAAACAAACAGTTCAGGGGCTTGAGTGTTTCAGTAAAATGCAGCACTTGAGAAAATTGGAGTCTCAGGTCCGAGGAGCTAAATATGAGCCCTGAGGACCAATCTCTGGACCTGGGATCAAGCAATACAGGAAGATTTGCAAAGCTGCTTGAAGGCTGAGATTTCTGTAACAATTGTAGATAAGGTAGTAATTTTCCACTTCTTTCTTTACTGGTACAGAATCCTAAACAACCCAACAGACAATAAATACACAGACCAGCCAGCTAGCCTATGGCCGTAGAATACAGCCAGTCAGCATCCTCAGTGAATGCTGCTCCAGACTTCAATAACTGAGCAAAACATATTACATGTGCAAGCTTTGGCGCCCGGTGCAAGTTAAGCCCCATCAACATACATTTCACTGCTGAGTAAAGTTCGGGCAGGGTTTTGCTCTTCACTGTATTAGTGTACTGCTTTCTATAGAAAGAAAAAAAGCATAAATACAAATGTTTACAAGGCAGTTTAAACATCTCAAAGGCAGGAGTTGACAAAAATGGAAACACATTAATGCACCCCACCTCTTGTGAGTTCTCATTTCTCTGGCCTCTACCCACCAGATTCACTTGGCCTTTAGTTGGTGGAGCCTCCCCTGCAGAGGCCCAGTTGTGCAAGGAGCCAACCCAGCTCTGGGCACTCCCACCTGGCTGGACACCCCAGACATCTACCTGCACCCACCCCTCTGGGTTTGTTATCTCCAGGGAAATATGAAGTACTTGCCAGCTTCCGCTAAATTCCTGCTTAACTCAGTTTAAGGAAAACACAAGCAGCTTTATTACACATCTATTATTAGCGAGCACAGCCAGTAACGCCCCCCAGGCCGTGGTGCAGAGGCAGCAGGGGGTCCCATCTCAGCCCCCGAGGCCAGCGCACACAGGAGTGGCACGCTTCGTCCACACCTATCACCCTTCAGGCTGTGAGGCTTCCACAGGGGTTGGTCACCCTCCCTGGCCAAGATGGAAAACATTCTCCTTATCACTGGGTTCAAATGAAGCTTCAAAATATTTCCGAAGCTCTCAGGTTCCCCTCCAGATTTAGGTGAGCTTTGCTCAGCTGTTCAGTACCTGTCAGAACAGATGAGAGGCTCTCAGCCATCTCTGAAGCTGAGGAACCTCTGGTACAAGGAGAGGTTTCAGGAATGCTGATTTCCTGCTTCTGTTCTGCTCTCTTGCTTGAGGGACTGATCTAAATCGCAATCCTATGGGGTTCCTCCCTTTGCAGATGCGAGAGCAAAAATTACGAAACCCTTTCTTGCTTTTGTAATATTCCGCAAAAGAGAGGAGGCACTGTCAGTCCCACATATAGGGCTGCTGCTGCTTATGGCACATCTTTTCCAAGAAACTGCCCAGGATAGGGGTGAAAGGAGCCAGGATTGGGGAGAGGATGCTCACAGGGAGCTGCTTGCTCCCTTCATGATGTATTCCAGAACACACCCAATGCACACCCAAAACCCCAGAACACATACGCGAGGCCTCCAAGCATTTGATGTCAAAGAGGAGACTCTCATTGAGTCTCCTGATGGGCAAAAATACAGACACGGAGCCAAGCACCGCTGCTGAAGGCTTTTCCCAGGAGGAAAGGCAGAGGAGGATTTCAAAGCCTTCGGTTGGCTTAACGCTGCCCTACTCGGCGCCAAGGCCAGCGCCAGCACCTCCAGAAAGCCTGCTCGGATTGTCTGTGCATCAGCCTCCCTGGCAACCCACTGCTCATGTCAGCAATGTTTAATTACACCGGGTGATAGATTCATTCGTGTATTTGGGGCTTATCCAATCTGGAACTCAGGTCCTACCCATTTTTCTTCCAGGGTTTTTCCTGTCCTAGATGGTATCTCCATCAGGAAACTTAAAATTGAAAAAGCCCCTTCTGTTTCTCTCTCCCTACACTAAGGCGCTTACATGGAGTAGCTGCAGGGCTCAGGTGGACACATACCTTTCAAACATTTCTTCTATTTCTTTAGTGACTATAGAGCAGCTGGGATTGAAATGCACATTAATGTTCTGTGTTTTCTCATTCACTGATTAGCTTGGCAAGCACAGAAGCCAAACCTTTCCCAGAGGCAAATGAATGGCTGCAGAAGAGGAATACCAGGAACCTCTTTGTTAGCTTAAGAATATGAACACTTAGAACTGGAGAGAGAGGCATTTCCTCTTGTATAGAAAATCTATTGCCAAGTGCTGAGCCCGAGGAACAATTTTCCTCTTTCTATTCAGTTCATTTGTGCTAATCAACAGAGTAAAGTCTAAGTGAAAAAGGACAGTGGCCCTGGTCACTGATGTGTCTTGCTGGGATGGAGGGACAGCTGGCTTAGACCAACTTAAACAGAGTTGTGGACCTGCACCCTAAAAGCCTTCTGCGATGAAAACAGTCACCTATTGTCAACATTGGAAACCTCACATGAGAGCAGAGATACACCCCAGGGCTGGCATCGATTCCTTCTTTTTGCAGTCCGAGCCAGGACGCAGTATTTGTGCGCCTCTGAGGAGGAGGTGGTGCAGAAATGGCTGTTATAGTTGCATGGGATCAACATTCTGCTTTACTTGCAAGTCCAGATGATAACTTCAGAGCTTCCCCACATGCAAGGTGGTCACTGTCAGAAAGGATTTGCTAAATCTCAGTGTAAGTTTCAAGGCAGCTGTATCTCCACATCTCCTGTTTGCCTGTTTTTCAAGTGTTTTCAATGCGAGATCTCCTTTTACAGGCTGCATCAAGGGACTCCCTTTTCAACAGGGCTCAGCAATTAATACTGATCTGAACTCTGACAAGTACCAAACACCAAAAAGAACCAGAAGATGCAGAGCAACTCTTCACAGGCTGAGAAAGCGTTTTTGGAGTTGCTGCAAATAAAGTCTTCCTGAATGCCCAGGGAGTTTATCACTGGGGTAGAAAGGAGATTTCTTGGGAACATCCCCAGACAGCCTGAGGATTTGTTCCACTAAGATGCCAGAAAACAAACCATTCCAGCTCTTACACTCCTGAGCTGTACAGAAAGACTGTCCATTTCTTCCCAAACCAGGAAAGACAGAAACAAAGTTTTCTTGGAAGAACTATAAAAATGTATGAGAAATTTGCAAGGATGGCCACGGGCACTGCTAATGGTGCCGACCTCCTGAGGAGATGGGGTGCAGGAAGGGAGGAGGAACCCTTGCTGGTGGCAGGGTGTGCTGCTTCTTCAAGCTCAGCCTCATTTGCTTTATGCCCTTTAACTTAACCCAGTCCCTGTGGTTTTATTTTTCCATATCTGAGCATGTGCTTTGATTTTAATGCTCTCATAGCATATAAATCTGTGCACAGCCATTGATAACCACCTCAAAAATCAAAAGTCAAGGTAACTGCAAATGAGCTGATCTGTGTATTCAAGATGCCTTTCGAGGTTGCAGACCATATAACTATCGTTGCCTTTAAGGGGTGCCGGAAGGCAGGGTACTTTCTGATAACTTAATTGTATTTCAGGGCTGTAGGCAATGGATTGCAACAAATTCATGCAGACTATTTCACTATTGAAATGAAATCATCAGAGAAGCAAGAAATACCAACATAGAATTATATTGAGTTTTATATTTAACCCAGGTCATATTTAATACTGAATCAGACAGCAGATGTCTTTCAATTTGCTCTTTTGGTGATATCTGAATAATTCCTCTCCTTTCCAATAATTCTGTGCTGCTCTGCTCTGTGTCATCTGACCAAGCCACAATGTTGTCCTGTCCTCTGATCAAAATAGTATGGTCCTGACACAGGAGGAAACAGATGATGTCACTCCGTGCATCACTGTTCTCCCAGCCACACAGCAGCCCAGAGAAAAAATAACAAGTACAGATAAAGGGGAAAATGTAGTTTGGAGCTCTTAAGTGGAGAAGCACTTTAGAGTCTATTTAATTCTCAGAGAAAGGAAAATTGCTGCTCTGTTTAGAGAAGCTTTTGTCTTCTCCTCCCCAACTACACAGGCACATCGGAGTTGTCGCTGTGTGAAGCCAGAGGCAGAGCACCAGGAGCGGGTCCCAGGGCCAGGGTGGTCCTTCCCCACTGCAGGGAGCTCGGGGCGGGGGGGTTGGAGAGAAACATGAAGGGCTGGATTTTTGTGGGTTCTGTGTTAGCATTTTCAAGCATCACAAAACAGATTCTTCCTGGTCACTGCAGATCAGTTTTGAGGATAAAAAGTGAGGCAAAAAGGACAGTTTCTGATGCCACTGAATTTTCAGTTCTGCAGCTGTGCTCAGAGAAGCAGGAGTTGTGCAACAGTGTTACTGAGAACATGAGAGAGGTATCATGGAAAGATTCACAGGAGGAAGAAATCACTTCATGACTTTGAAAAGCAGACAAGAATAGGCAATTGAATTTTTATAGGTGGAAAATGAGGCTTTCAGTTGCAAAATGAAGCCTAAACTCCCACTGAAACTTCAAAATGCAGGGACTGGAACTTTGGCTGTAACCCTGCAAAGATCAGAGCCCCTCACAAGGTGTGGACAACGAGCTGGAGGGAGCCAGAAACACACATTGAGTGCAAGCAGACCTGGCTGTGCCTCCCCACAGCTCACCAGCTCCAGCTCTCTGCAGCCAGGGACTCCCATCACAGTGTTTCTCCTGACCACCCATGTGCCAAGCTCCTCCACCCACAGAGTGAGGGCCATCCTCACCCTTCCACAAACCTCCAGGGCTCCGGTGCCAAAAAGGCTGCTCAGGGGCATGATACCCTGGGACATCTGCCCTGTTTGCCAGCAAGCATGGGGAGAAACCATCTCTGCAGGAAGGTTTATTAAATACTCATCAGCTCACGCGAACCCCAGCGTAGCTGACTCCACAGGGAGCACCACAGGAATGTCCTTCCCTTTAGGTACCATTTTCCAGTGATATAAATTAGACTCCACTGAGCTCCAGGCAGCTTTAAGCTCCACTCAGCATTGAAGGTCGCCAAAGATGAGGATGAAGCTCTTTATTCTACACCATAGTTTGCAGCATAAACCCACTCACAGATATTTTTTTTTTAAGGCCATGAAGGAATTAGACACCCAGGAAATGATGGATTATCTGCACCTATTTGCATTTGCTATGACGCTCTAGCAAACCACCCTGCAGTTTCCTTCTGGTATGCCGCTAAAATAGAAGAAAAATTGTTTCCTTATGAATCAGCACAGCCAGTATCTTTTGCTTGTTTTATTTGGCTCAGTAATTTGTTCTTGGGAAAGAGAAAATTGTACCACTGATCCCATGAAACATCCCCAAACCTGAGGGAAGGTACGTGACTCTGGACTTGGGAGCCAAAATACTGTGACAAATTTCTTATTATTCTTTCCATCTACTTTAGATCAGGCCCTGCAGGCTCTCCTGAGGTGCACAGGCAGCATTTCCTGCAGTATGAGGGAGAGCAAAGCGCAAAGGCCAGGACAGCACCGGGTACTTTGTTGCTCTCATGACAGGGCCAGCTGGGTGCTGCTGGGAAGAGCTCATCTGCTGCAGAGACCTCACTGCTGCTCTGAGTGTTTGGGAAGGTAAGAGCTGCTGCGGAGGCAAAAAGAGCAGGATGTGACATGACTCCTCCTCTGCCCATGACCTTAAAAAAGACATTTTTGTTGACAGAGAACAAACACAGACAAGTATTTCTTTCCTGCTGGCAGACATCCGTATGATACACAGTCATCACATGCAAGGTGACTAACAAGCCTGGGATCTCATTCCTGGCCTGTCACAGTCCTGGGAGCAGAGCCCACCACATCATCCTGAGCTGTGGGACCTGCTTCCCGCAGGGTCTCCTGTGGTCCTGCTTCCTGTGGTCTCCCTGTCAGCAGGGTGCTGACAGGGAGACCACAGGAGACCACCACCCACCCCCCCAGCACACACCATTCCCCTCTCCTGGGGTGCACTTGGCTGGTGATAACAGGCATGGAGCAAAGCCTGGGGTACAGCAGAGGTACAAGTTCTAGACAAAGGGAAGCTGGAATTTATTACTGTTTATGATCACATTAATCAGAGCCTGCACATTCTTTACAAGGAGCTGAGCAAGAGGACCACCAAGTAAAACAGCAAAGCTCAAGGCAATCCTTTCCTCAAGAAGATCTCAGGAGACAGACCCCTCTGAGGGGCAGCACTGCTGTCCCCAGTCCCTCATGCCCTTTGGATGCCAGCATCCCTCTGGGACATCCCTAGTTCTCTCCCCCACCGTTAAAAGCTGGCCATGTTGAGCTGTCCTGTTACTCTCACCTGGATCCCTGGGATCCTGTCCACATGAGCTCAATCTCTGTGGTGCATATTTGAAAGGTCAGGATCTGACTCATGGCTCTAGTATGGCGATATTTCTGGCTCCCATTTAATTATTTTCTCCTGTATGTTTCATGCCTGACAGAACTTCTTGTCCTCCCAATTATGGTGAAAATAGATTATTAGTAATAGACTAATTCAGAAACTGCTTTGGAATTATTGACAAACACAGAACCTAGTCCAACAAAATTAATTCTTCTTCCTTGCTCCAGTTCTGGTGTGGGGATAAACGTTGGACCAGGCTTTCCACATCAGCTGGAGGGCAGGACACAGGGCAGATCACTTCTCTCTGCTATGAATGTCTATCTTTAAATCCCAACATTTAAGGTTAACTTGACAATGCAGAAAATGAAGACAAAAATCCTGTCAGTAGGATCCTTGCCCTTAACATGGGGTCTCCTTTCCATTACTAGTGACAGAACTAACACTTCCCTGTACTCTGCAGAAATCCAGTGCCTGCTGCTTAAACCCCACGGTCTCACTATGTCAGCCAGGGGCATTCCAGTCCACATCATATGAAGTCCCAAATCTTTTTGACAGCAATTCATATTCCTCAGCCTAGAGCCATCATGCCCAGCTATTTCACTCCTGAGATCAACAATTTTAAAATTGCGTTTCCTCTGCAGCAATTTTGTTCCATATTAATGTCATATCTTTTATGTCTCGTTATTTGGCAAATGTTAATTCATAACCAGCCCTCCTATGAAGCGGAGAAATTGCCATCATCAACTTCATTTTATGGAAAGGAGAGAGTGGAAAAATTAAGTGATTTGCTGAGAGCAAAGAAAGAGAACCAGTATTAACATGGAAGGAAGAGCTCAAAGGTCCTGTCTGAGCTATCCCTCTTCTCAGTGCCCTAAGTGCCAGGCATCCTTTTTTGGGTAGCCAGCAGAGACCTGCACCACACTTCACTGACATCTTCTCTGTTTTATTCCATGTAACCTTTTCAATAAAACACCAGGGTTGCCCAGGCATTAACACAAAAAAGACAGTCTGCCTTCTCTCTCTTTTTCTGTGCAGCACCCCAGCCACAATGTGCCTCCAAAGTTTCTGCATTTGATGCCCCTTTTCTTCAGCCTGAAGAAAATGCCATGCGATAGCCTGCTCCATCTCCTGGGCCAGGCACTGGGCTTGGCAGTGGCTGGGGCAGTGCCGGGCACTGCTCAGCTCTGCCTGTGGCAAGGCTTTGCCGTGTCCGCGGGAACACGGCAGGACAGACCCCCAGCACTGCACCAAGGTGAAACGATAATGTCATTCCCGATACAGTCACGGCTCTGACACGCAGAGAGGGTATCTCTGGTTTCCCAGAAGGCAGGGCTTTCTCAGCTGTTTTTATTTTTGCCAGGTGACCCATCTGACACCATGAGCCCAGTCTCAGCTGTCACAGGGCTGAGCCGTAGCAAACATGCCAGCAATACTTGACACTGGAACGAGACACGAGTTCTCCTCAGCGATCTCTGGACATCTTTTTTTTAATGCTACACATACTGGAAACTCCTATCTCTGCTGGCAGAAGCCTAGATTGCCAAAATCTACATCTCAGCTTGAGGAGGTGTCAAGAATGATATTTTTGAAGCTCTGGACAAGTTCAGTCGGTGAAGTGCAATTACTGAGAAAAGCTGTTTGTACAGAAGATCAATTTTGTTGCGCACACACAGGATGCTGCACTCCTCAAATCAAGCCAAAAGACCAAGCAGAGAGTTTAAGGGACACCTCAGATATTTATTGAGACTTGAGAGAGGGGAAATTATCTCACCATACAACCAAGACACTGAATTTTCCTTTTCTGTTTCTCTCATTTTATTTTAGAGGGGATTTTGTTGCTCTACTACATTTTTCCTGGTCTTTTGGGTATGTGTTTAGCTTTCCAAGAAATGCATTCATTAAAAGAGTTTTCTTCTAGCCTGAGGTATGATTTTGCAACTGAAAAACACCTCTGCCATAAAAATCATGTTCATTGATTGATTGCTGAAGGCTGAGCACAATTAATGAGACTCCTCCACTGTTTAGGACTTGTACATGACTAGGGCAAGGGGAAATGTTTAAGACATGGAATGTATTTTCCACATGAAGAGCTGAGAGTTAAAATAGCATTAATAGCAGCAGAACCAGGGTACAGAATGATCCCATTCCCAGGCCTTCAAGAAACCCAAACATATAATTTGTAGTAGTTTTGGTGTCAGTTTCAAATGCTTTCAGTTTTGTTAAGCAATTGGCAGAAAACCAAGTAAGACTGCAAGAAAAAAAAAAAAAAAAGGTTTTTCTGGTCACTCTTTGACTGCTTTAGTACAATTTGTTCTCATTTGAACAGCAGCGCTCACCTGGACTGTTAGCCCAGCCTGGGGCTGGGAAGAATCACTTGTGTCCTATCCAAATGATCAGCTTCCCAAGCACACTGCCTTCTTCCAAAGCATGTGGATTTTATGGGAAAACAGAGGAAACAGGGGCTATTAGGAGCAACTGGAGATGCACCTTCAATGGCTAAAGCTTTGTCAGGTCACTCCTGCAGTCTTCGCTCAAGATGGATGGTGACATGTGATAGGGCGTCAGGCAGTTACGCTCCTGGCCCTTTAAGCCTTGATCTGAAATGTAATACTTCAGGAATACGATGGTTTAAACAATTTTAGTCAGTGAGTCAGTTCCGGATTATCAGCCTACAGAGGGAGGGTAGAGACTCTTCCTCATAAATTAGCAACCAATCAGCTCTTGCCTTTGATGAATGTTATTTTAAAGACTCATCTCACTTACTTGCTCCAAGGACATTGCCCATTAATCACTGCAAAGGAACATTGCACCCTCCTCCCCTGACAGCTTTATTCCTGGGATGACTAGCTCAGCATCACCAGAAAAGAATAAAGAGAGAGAAGGGAACAGACAAGATATGGTCCCACCAGACAGGCAGGGAAGTAGGTGCCTTTATGGGAAAGTCACCTCAAGTGCTGGGAAGGACGGCAAGAAGTGCCCTGGTGCTCACAGGACTTCCAGATCTAAAAATATTAGAAAACAACTAAACCTATACCTGTCTTCAAAGTTTTGCCTGGCTGGGGATAAGGAATGGGAAAGGTCCGGTGCCAAAATGTGAGCGGTTCAGAGCCTGGGCTCTGGTTGTGTCACCTGACAGCATCTTACTGCTTGCCATATGCTGTGACTTACTGAGCAGGAACATCAGTTAAACAGGCTGTGACAGTAGATGAAGCTGCTGAGGAACGAGATCCTTGCACATGGCTGTGATTTCATATTTCAGTTCCTAGAAACAGAGAATCTGTGATTATCCCTAAAGTAAACTCAGCGATACCAACGAAGAGCCTCTGGGTCTGACTGAGAAGAAAGAAACATCCCAAAAGTATCAGTTCAGTGAATATTTATTTTGACTTGCGAGGCATGATGGAAGGGTGGCGACTACAACAGCTGCCAAGATGTGATCCAATCTCCTAAGATCTCAGATCAGATTTATTTGCACTCTCATTCCACTGGTTTCTGTGAGGATAAAGATGTCTGCCCTTCACATTCATCATATTTCAAGGGAGGCTTGTATATTTGTGTACATATGCATAGGTATGTATATACACATACACACACACTTTCAAGGGCTGAGGAGGGGGAACCACTCACCCTGACACTGGAACTGGAGACTGATGTTGCTTTGTACTCGACTCTTGAGCAGAGGGATTCACCCCTGGTTGGAATGGCTCGCAAAGCAGTGGTTTCTGCTAGGTCTGGCAGGCGCTGGGCCTTTTCAAGCACGATGCTGCCCAGATGCTCTGCTCCTGGTATGATGCAGTAGCAGAGGAATGCTGATGGCTCAGACCTGATTACGTGCTCACAGCATCATTTCTATTTATTCCTCACAGGCTTCATGCCACCCTAATGTCAGCTCAGCTCAGACAGGCTAAAGCACATGCTTATTTGGAACATTTAAACTCTTAACTCCTCCAGGTGAAATCTTTATTTCTGAGTGTTGGGATACTGCTGCAGCATCTCTCCCTGAAAAGGCCCCAAAGCATGTTAATCTAGGGGATGACTCCAGCACAGCTTGGTCAAAATGAAGCATCTGATACCTACTGACACTCATGGAGAGGTGAATCCTCTTTCCTCATCCCATAGGCCCAAGAAAAGTTTCAGAAGAATTTTTGAAGCCCTGAGCAGAGCTCTCTGAAATTTGTTTCAATATGCTTAAAAAAAAATATCAAGTAATAAAAGGCCACGGGGATCCTCCCATGAACTACACTGGACCCAGTAAAACACCACCAGTAGCTCTGCTATTCTTTCTTCCCATTGTTTCTGCATTTCACCTTCCAGATCTATCTTTTTTCCTGTGCCTTACATTGTTTTATCTGAAGCGCTCCCCGAAGAAGTAAGAGACCATCACATTGTTACCAGGTTGGCAGGCTTATTAACAAAGGCACTAAAATAAAGTTTGAATGTTTCAAAATCAATAAAGCCAAATTACCAGGTATTCAATGCCTTTAAAATTGTACGGGCTACAGAGGAAAGCAGGGCAAGTACCCACCTGGTTGCACAGCAGGCCCCAGAGGAAGTGATTTTCCAGGAGAAGAGAACTGCTGAGCAGGAATAAAGTCTGTCTGAAGCAGGGGAAGAGTTTCTTTCGTCTTTGGCTTCCTAACTTAATAAGGAAACCTTTAAACTAAGACTGATGAGGTTGGTGACATAAGCCTACAGGTGGATCCAAACTACAGAGCCCTGGAAGGAAGCCTAAGCACGGGTAGCCAGAGCAGAGAAAGAGGAAAATAATGGCTCATTTTTGCTCACTCTCTTTGATGTCTTGTGTCCTAATGAAAGAAATACACAAGTAAGCCCTTTGCCAAGAACAGCAGAAGACTCCTATACCAAAAAAGTTCAAGCAGAAAGTTGTCTGCAATAGGAAAAATATTTTAAGATTTTTTAAAATTATTTTTAAAGCTACTGGCTGCCCCCGAGGTCAGGATTGCTCCCCCACTCCCCAGACCCTCCCTGGGTAAAGCTCTAAGCTTATTTAGCTGCACACACTGCTAACAGCAGCCCAGCCAGCACGATGGTTAAAGGAGCTCAGGCAAGAAACACCTATGAAGAGAGAGCCCCACACAGACATGATGGGGCTTCACCAGAGAACAGGGATCTCCTGCTACACAGGACCAAAGCAGAAAGGCCAATAGACACCGGGGGTGCCTGTCTCTTCAGGTAGACACAAAGGCACTATAGGAACGAGGACAAAATGTGTTTTGATAGACAGACAGATATTTGTTACCATAGAAATGAACAAGATGACTTACTTCCTCTAAAAAGTTCAGACCACAAAGAAAATTGAAGCAGTATTTATACACAAACACACTAATTACCAGGGACATTAGCACATCGTATGAGTCTCCTATACTGAGAACATCACAAACTGCACGTTGCTAGGTACCTTGCTTAGAGAGCTGCTGCCCAAAAGCCCAGCCAGCTTCAGCAAATTAAAGAAAGGCAAAACAGTATTTAATCACAGTGGTGAGTTCACAGCAAAGGCTAAAATATACACTGAAAAAAATCTCCCAGAAGAGAACAGACGTTCTGGAGCAACACTCTAATGGACTTCTTTTCTGCTCAAAAGAACCACCACAACAGAAGCAGAATGAACATGTCAACTTCCAGCCCTAACAGTGAGCCCCAGGGTGGAAGCCAGATCTCCTCAGCAGAGCAAGAGGTCAAAGCACATCTCTAACCCCAGAGGAGGTCACTAGGACACCTCTGAAACCCGCTTCTGGAGACACAGGGGAAGGTAAATGGTCCTTGAATTTCCACTGTACTTGGACTTACATGTCACAGTGCCCAGCTCTCTCTATATCAAGGGTGTTTCCCCAAAATACCTTCTGGTACCTATATGACAACAAAAGACAGAGGAATCTGGCTTGATATCTACTCTAAGTCTTCTAAGGAAAACTCACCATTGCCTGTCCTCTTGCAAGGCAGGAGACCAACTCAGGAAATTGGAGAAGAGGCATGATAAAAAACCCCAAAACCAGAATAAGCCATTGAGTGGAAATGAGCTCACCTTTCTCTGAGAGCCAGACACGATGAGTCCAGCCATCTGCTGGGAGCAGCAGAGGAGAGCAGGGTGCTGAGGAACCAGAGCCAAAAAAGCTGTGAGGAGTGAGCTCCTAGAAATAAGCCCTGGGTGATGAGGTGACAAGCTGAAGCTTGCTAGGGGGAACACCTGAGCAGCACCTGAAGGAGATTGTGGCCATCACACCTGGCAGGGTCAGGGTCTTCAACACGTTTTGATTCCTTTTCTCACGTTACTAAACAGCACCCACAACCACCCATGACAGCCTGGTCAGCTGCCAGCATTTTGTAACCTAAATGCACATCTATCCTTTGTAAAAAAAGTCCTGCTGTTTTAAAGCAGTGTGCCCTAATTAACCACCTCATCCGCCGTCACCCATCCTGATAGTAAGGGCACTGTGCTTTCCCTGGGCTGGACGTGCAGCTATCCTGAAAAATCCCAGGAAGGGCTTCTGTGTGCTTAGCCACCATATAGGGCACTCTCACCAGCTTCATCTAATACAGGGCAAGAATATTTGGGGGTGACCTCTCAGCAGAAGTCCACTTTAACTCTGGGGTGTGTTAGAGAGAGAACAGAAACAATTCTGGGATTTGGGCAAAGCTCTGGCTTTAGCCACCGAGCCCTGAAGCATCTCTCAAACACAAGGACTGCAGCCTGGATAAGTGGCTGTGAGTAATCCTGTTTGGCCAATATTTTTCTGAATTTATCAACTTTTAACTTTTTGATGACCTTCCTGAGTAAGTACAAACATTGTAAATAACACAACTCTTGAAAGCAGGAGCCAGCAATGTACTAAAGCAGCTGTTGGCAGTGTCATTCCAACACGAGATGATGGCAAATTCAAAGCATTTTTCATAATGCTTCTGATTGTTATTTCTATCTAAAAGGAAAAGAAGTTAAGAAATACATAATGAGAATTGTGTGCTTTGCTTTTGCAACATACTTTAGTTGAAAGCTCTTTAGCTTTTCATACAGCATGAAAGGATTGTGTTCATGTAACAAGAAGGGAGCACTCTCCCAAAAGAGGCACAGAAAGGCTTGATCTCACATCAGAGAACTCAAAAAATAGCTTGGAGGCAGAAGAACTAGAGCAATACGCTGCAGGTAATAAGGCAGCTGATAGCCTTTAGTCCAGGACCGTGGGGTATTCTCCACATGATGTTCTGTGGCCCCTGGTCCCACCAGGCTGATCTGCTGCACGGCAGGCTCGGGTGCATCCCCAGAAAACCTTGCTGTGACCTGTTTCAGCTGTGATACCACAGCCTACAGCAAAGGCTGTTAACTCAGCCAAAGAAAGGTTTTGTTGCTTTCCCGAAAGCTGTGGAAACAAGCAGTGATTTCTAGTAACATATTCATGGTCTGATTCTGCCACTTTTCCGCACACACCAAGCTGTGCCTTGCTCCCCATACAGGGTTTTGTGTTGCGGTACCAACTCCCTGGGAGCGAGTGGTTGAGTTTGACCCTTGTCTCTAAACACAGCAGGAGCCTGAGGTAGAAGAAATCAGAGCAAGAAAAGTTAATGGCAAGTAATAATGATATTCATCACTTAAAGCACTCACAGAACTTTTGCAAATATGAAGTAATTGCTCGCAATATTGAATGTGAGTAGGTGTTAGTGAGGTGCGGGTTTGAGCTCTACCCTGCTTCAGAAAAGCTTTACCAAGACTGCAATTCCAAAGAGCTGACTGAAGCGTAAGTCTTCAGCTTTCAGATGCTAAAACAGGGATGAAAAAAATGGGATTTTGATTCATGTGATAAGGGAAACATTTAAGTTTCAAAAGAAACTTTCCAAAGTTTTAGTGTGGTAGCTGGCATCACTTCCCTTGCACTGGGCCACAGGGCTGATGCACGGGGAGAACCGAGCCCCACTCCTGGCAATGCCTTTCTCGGTGCCTCAGTTCCCCTCCCTCTCCCATGACCTGGGCAGAGTTTTACAGTGGATCTTGCCATCAGCTCTTTCCCCCATCCTGTGCTCATGCTTTTTCCCCAAATGAATCTGAGTCAACAGCAGACTGGCTGTGCCCAGGCAGCTGTCCTGCAGCAAGCAGGAGATGGGCAGAACAGGCAGCAGCAGAGCAGCCCTGGCTGTCTGGTAGGAGACAGGACAAGACAAAAGAGCCTCAAGTTGCCCCAGGGGAGGTTTAGGTTGGAGCTGAGGAACAATTTCTTCCCCTCCAGGGTTGTCCAGGCCTGGCCCAGGCTGCCCAGGGCAGGGCTGGAGTCCCCATGATCCTTGGAGAGGTTTCCAAGCCATGGAGATGTGGTGCTGAGGGACAGGGCTCAGGGGTGCCCTGGCAGGAATGGGGCAACACTTGGACTCTATAAGCTTAAAGGTCTCTTCCAGCCAGAACTACTCTGTGATTCTATTCTTCTTTCTTGTGTTAGAACAGCACTCCAGAGAGCAGGTGAAAAATCAGGCACAGGTCCCACAGACGTCAGCATGTTCTGATTCCCCGCAGGAACATCGTCCGCTTTTGCTCAAATTAGAGATGTCAAAAAGCAACTGCCAGCCTTGGCCTCACAACACCATTGTTTAATTTTCCTCCATTACCAGCAGAAGCTGCTTACTTGGTGTCTTCTCTCCACAAAACACTGGAAAGCAAGTACTACTGCCATCATTTCACACTGGATAGAAAGCGCCAGCACACTCTGGCAGCCCAGAGGCGCAGTGAAGGACAGGGAGACGGACAGTAAAGCCAGGCAGCTGGCAGGGTCCAGGCCGCAGAGGCAGAGGGAAGAAAGCCCCTTCCTAAGAGATGGTGTGATGTTGGCCGCAGCCTGGCAGGGCATTGCTGGACTGCAGCCCAATCTCTGCCACGGCGCAACAGGCAGAGGGATCCATGGCTCCTTTCATTCCTGTTACATCTTTTTTGGAGGTGTTACTCTTTTAAAAAGCACCTTAGTCTGTTTTTATTTCAGAGTTTTGCCCAGGGCTGTGCAGGGCCCCGATAACAGTTTCTGAGGTGTTTCAGAAATTCAAAGCTCAGGAGGATTCAGGACCTTGTTGAGTTTTTACTTCAGCCTTCAGAGTGGCGATGAAACACTGGAAGACACATTAATGACAGAAAAAAAGTATCTGTGGGATTCATTCATTTGTTTTCACTTCCCCAGGGCAAGTGTTTTCCAACACTTTTGCGTATATTTACGTACAATATTATCACTAACAAATCACAGACTGGAAAGGAGAGACATGTCAGAGGAAGAAAACTGATACCATCAACATTTGGTTCAATTTCACCAGAAATCTTTCATCTACCTTCTCCTTTTCAGAAGAGCCCGAAGTTTTAAGTTCAGCGTATCTGTGGCAGTTGGCTACTCTCTGCCTTGGCTGACCGTTGCAATTTAGCCATCAAGACCTATTTTTAGACATATGAATAACAAAGAACTTTTGGAGTGGATCGTGAAATGTCCCGAGACTCAACAAGAATGTGACAGTGGCACTCAGCGGAGCTTACTTGCAAGTGCTCTATTTATTCGTCTGCACAGTGCCTTTTTATCCTAGTGATCATAGTGAGTCACATTTCCTCTGCCCACGGCTTCCTTGTAAAAAGTAGGATAATAATGAGGTCCTCTTTTGCTAGCTTAGTATTCAGCACAGGTCCAGGAAGTTAAGCTTTTCTGTTGGTTATCTTCTATGGTTATGAGTACAAAAGCCTCTGCCAAAGTCCTCTCTGCCAGACTGGCTGGTTGAGATCTGTCAGTGAAGTGTTTTGAGCATAATTGTTCCGCTTCCTCTGCCGATCCACGCTATCACTTCTGGGAACTCAGGGCTAGGTGGAGTTGTCCAGCTGGGCTGTGTTAGGAACTGGAGGTCAGGCTACCTTATCTGATTTATTTTAATATGTTCTTTTAACTTGGGTACAGAACTCTTCAGATATATATTGTGTCTGAGGCCCAGGAGGCCTCTGCCAAGGCAGTGGGCAAAGCTCCAAAGTACAGCACTGGCATTAGCAGCAAGTGATTGAAACTGAAGCACAGCCCTGGTAAAGGATAATTGTCTGGTCCATCAGGACCTTGTCTGTCTTGAGTTGCAGGTGAACTTCCAGGAACATGCCTGCACACGCACAAATCACCTCTTATATCAATAGTTTCATCTCCTATTTTAGATGATTAAAATGCTCCAAATAGGTCCCCAAGTTCATACTGTGTTTCTCAAATTGCAGATTATATCTTGACAGGATTTTTCAAATTCTCTGAGAAATCCCTCTCCACTCGTATTGCTACAGCACTGCTGAAAACCAGCAGTTCAATGAGGGCTGTGTGTATGATAAACCTTCATCTTAATTTCCACTGCCAAAGCAGATTCATAAAGCTGCCCATCACGGGTCACGAATTGGAGCACAGGCTGTTTCCAGTGTATGAGATCCCTTGCTGGTGATTCCTGCTCCCGTAACAGATACCTCCGAGGAAGGTAGCAATGAGACCACCTCCCCTAGGTGGAATAGTGCCAGGTCAGCTATTTGTACCTCTTAATGATCCCAACGTCCACTGCCAGGTGGAAGATGGACACACACAGATGGGGGGGGGGGCACAGAACTGTGGGAGGGGGACACATAGAATGATGGAATCATATTGTTTGGCAGAGACCTTTAAGATTACNCGGGGCGCGGCCGCAGCGCCCCCTGGTGGCCACCGCGGGGCAGGACGGCATCGGAGAGGTCCGAGTCCGGTCGCGGGGGACGATCGGATTGGGTGCAGCAGAACTGAGACCAGGCGGCCCGCGGTTTAGTTCCACCCCCTGGTGGGATCACAGATAATTCTAAACTTGTTGGTAAAAGCGCCAGTAATCTGCCCCTCATACTGTGGAAACCCAGGAAAGCCACTTCCCTGAAGGGTTTAATTATTTACCCGAGGACACTCCGCTCACCCAGCCTCCTGGCTTCCTCTTTCCAGCCATCCCAGTGCCACCTGGCTCTGCCAGCCACGGGCTGCAGTAGCACAACTCTGAAGTTCTTCCTGCCAATGGTGATGGCGGTGCCGATGGCAGTGCTGGTGGTGATGGGAGTGCTGGTGGTGATGGTGGTGCCGGTGGTGATGGCAGTACCGGTGGCCGGCAAGGCGGGAGTCGGAGCCTTGGCTCTATTGCAGTGCTTCAGTATGTGCCTGCATGGTGACCTCCAGTGCCTCGAGGGCAGAGCCAGAGTGGCCACCCACCCTTCCAACGCCAGAGGAAAGCAAGCACTGATGGCCGGTTCCTCATCTCACCATCGCTGAGAGCACTTCCAGGGCCACAACAGAGCCAGAGGTGTAAATGCTATTCCAGGCCTTGCTCTTCTGTCTGAAAACCATCTCTCACCCTACCCCGTAGTTGTAGTTACATTCTGGAAGACGAGAAAGAAAGGCGCAGGTTGTGAAAATCCCCCCAGAGCAGAAGAGGACCAGCCAAGCCCTCCCCGAAGCAGGGGTCACACTCACACCATGAAGACTTCCCAGTCTGGCAACGGTTCCTTTCCCTCCTGGAAGAGCAGCAAATGGCTTTACTACAATAAGGCTTCCCACCTGAGCAGGAAGCTCCAGCAATAACAAGAATTTGGGATGTTTTGTCATTAACAGTAAGTTCTCAAAGCCACTTTGACCCAATCCTGGGAGCAATTTTCCTTCCCTTTGGACCCTATGCGCTTTAAACGAAAATATGATTTCATGGAACATTTTTGTAGCCTCGCTGCCCCTGATGCTTTTTACTTTTTCTCATGACCATGCTGCTTTGACATGCTCAGCGCAGCAACAGGTGTGGAGGGGTGCCATGTGGGACCCCGGGCACCAAGAGGGACCCACACTCTTCCCTGCTGACTCATTCACAGCCCCAGGACACACCACAGATTTTTCTCCACCCTAAAAACAAATAGAACACTTAGACCACATTGAGAAGCTAAAATGTAACACAAACATTTGTCTGAAGTAGGGATAATGGAAAAAGAAGCAAGCAGCTTCTTTCTCTCTCAACATGCCACAAGAAAAGATTATGTATATGGTTCTTTAGTAAGAGTACTCTGGCAAACAAACAGGAATGTTACTAGGAACATCCTGATATTTGTCATTCTGTCTAAAGATACTGGCTGGGGTGCTTCTGGGTGGCTCTGATTCAGAACTATTCATTAATTATTAGTATCTCAGCTCTGGGTCCCATAGAAGCTCTTATGTAGATGAGACCTGCTGTATTTTTGTGCTTATTTAATGTAAAACTTCCCTTGGGAAATAAGGTGCTCAGTGAGCTTTGTGTTAGCAAGGCAATACCAACAGAATTTACTTCCAGGTTACTGTGGGTTGGTCAGTAACATCCAAATAGGCACCGATCAGGGAAAGTGGGGTTTGATTTTATTAAAAAAAAAAGTTCTGTTCCATACCTGATTCCCATACTCTGCAATAAAACAAAGCAAAGCACCAAAGAAACATTTGCATTTTAGCAAACCTGCGGAGGTGAAACAACGGGGTGCAGTTGTAGAAGTAAAATAACTGCTCAATGTGGGTAATACTAACCTTGTGAAGAATTACAAGAGCTTCAATAATGTCAGGACCTCAGCGGGACACATTCCAGCTGAAAAATAGACTCTGATCTTCCAGGCCTTTGGATTCACAGTGTGGGAGAGATGAGACATGACGTGGCACGTGCCGAGTGCCACCCACCAGGCCCTCAGACTTCCTGTGGGCTGCCAGCAGCAACGTCCCCTCCTGGCTCTCCTGGCAGTGCCCAGTTTGGAGACACGCTTCCACATCTTCCTGGCACACCCAGGAGCAGCACCTTGCCAGTGAACAGCCTGTGGGATTTTAAGTGATCAATGGGACAGCTTTACACCAAATTTCCATGAGCTGAGTATCAATACAAATACTATTTACTCCTGTCCACTTCTTGTCAGGAGGTTAGTAAAACTGAAAACAAGTTAAGGACAGTTTTAGAGTCAGCACAGATGAGGATTTTCCAATTGATAAAGCTGAGAATTTTGGCCTCCTAGGAAAAAATAAAAGACTTCTCACTTTGTCATATGAAATACTGACCTTACTGGACATCGGTCTCTGTCCAAATAATGGCATCATGAGAGTTAACATCTTTCTTGCAAAGAAAAAATCATCAACAGGGAGCAACTTGTGAATCTGAGTCAGTGACCAAAAATGCAAAAAATGGACAAAGTCCACAGTAGAAGTAAAGTTGCTATTAGTTTTACTAGCTTAATAATTACTCCACTGACAATCTTATCTCCTGCACAACTAGCACAGGTTTATTTAGTAATAGCAATAATCCTAACAGAGCCTGAATTTACCCATCGGACGTGTTTCTAGCAATGTTCTCAGGAGGTAGAGAGCCTTTACCTTTCAGTCTTCAGATTTCTTCTTATCGCAGTTAAAATGAGACTTATGCTCTAAGGTGGATGTATTTCCCCGTTCCTCTTGCTTACTTACACCTCTCTCTTTCTCCATCTCCCCGTTTTTAGAAATAAAGGCGTTTGGTCTGGGTTAGGAGAGTACCGCAATGCTTTGTGCTTGAACGGTGCTGCGAAGCGAGCCCAATTAACTCGTGCAGCTCAGATAGCTCAGGATGTGACTAATTCCCCCTCAGCACATCACATCGCCTCCTGCACCAGGAGAATGTGAGGGCACCCACTCCACCTTCCCCACCGATACCCGGTGCAGACCTGCCTGAAATCAGTGATGCTTTTTCCATTGAATTTAAGGAACTTTGAGTCAGGTTGTGGAGGAAGGAAAAGAAACAGCTTTCGGTGCTTTTAGCTTTTGCTAGAGGAGGGAAAAACATCCCTGTGGAGCAATGTCATTTTCAGACATCTGATTTATTTTCTTTTTCCAAGGATTAAATAGAAAAGAAATAAAGTTGTTCCTGCAGCGTTCTGTGGTATGGCAAAGACTATTTGCACACAAACAAAACAGTTCCATATTAAAATAAGTTATTTAGTGCCAAACTTGCTTTACGCACATTACGCAGAACAATGGGTGTTTCTGTCGTGCCACCTGACATCGTCCTACACTGAGCTGTGCTCCTAAGTGTATCTTCCATTTCCAAGTGAAAAGAAAAATCATTTTCATGGAACCACTTTTACAGTGGTATTTCTCTGATTTCACAACACATTTCATACCATCAGACTCTATTAAACCTCCATCAGTTGCTATCAAATATTGAGCCACAGCCTGGGCACGCAGGTCAGTATCCAGGGTGTCAGTTGTTCCTTTCAGCATGAACCAAGGAGATTTTCTGCTTTCCCCGCTGCCTCAGTCCAGTCTGCGTGGAGAGGAGGAAGGCTGGGAACCCAGCTCCCTCTGTCCCTGCCTAGCTCTGGCTGGAGGTGTCCGCAGCCAGGGCTGCAGGTCACCAGGGCTGGCTGCTCTGGCCAGAGAGGAGCAAAATGCCTTGGCTGTGATGCTGTGCAGTACTTGCCCTCATCATCTGGGGCCTATATTCACCTCACTGTATTCAGTGACTTAAAACATTTATGCTCATCAGAGCCCTCTCCAGAAGGGAGTCATGTGACACTTCTGGAGCGGCATGAAGCTGGTCAGACCTGGTTCAATGGTTTGCAGCTCCAAGTTCGTTATTCTGCTTGTAAAGTTTTTTCAGAAATAGAAATGTTAGAAACAGCTCTTCAAAGATGACAATAAAATACTCTTTTCATATAGTTGCCTAATTTTAACATTTTGAGACACTAAAGGGATATTTTAAAGCAGATGTAGGACTCTACATCTGGCATATCGCTTTTTTCAGCAGGTGTGGCACTGGGAACTGACGTAGCAACTTCAGTAACCAGGCTACCTGTCCAAGACTCTGTTGTCATACCTCTAGCTTCATTCAAAGAGACGAGGCCTGGAATGATCACACTGCATGTGCGGTTCCTGAGCAGCTCCTTCCAAGCAAATATGACTTCATTAACCAGTTTCAGAGAGGTGTGACAGCAGCCTCAGCGGTGCACGTTTCCTACCCTATTTGCTTGGTGGCAGGTGAGGAAGAGCACAAGGTCCCCAAGCGAGGGGAAGGGACCCATGAGATGGCCGAGGACCCTGGCAGGAGCACTTTGGAGAAATGGACAAGAAATCAGGCTCTGCTTCTGCTCATGGAAGTGCTTATTGGAGAATAAGAATAACATTCAAGTTAGATGTGCCCGTACTCCTGCTTTGACGAAGACGAGCGATGATGAGACTCTCTGTTCACTGTGTGGAGCTGCAGAGAAACATGCCACAGTGAAACCCTGTTTGTAGTTGGCACACGTCCACGGCTGACTCCTCATCGGGGTAATCATAGCTCTGGTTTTTAGAAAGGGCTTTTCATTCTGAAAGGTGTCAAAACACAGACAGACATAAGTTTTAGTCATAGTTTTGAGGCTGTCAGGAGCAGCAGTCTATTCTTTCTTGTTAATCCTCTTGTAAGATGGAATATCTCCCTTACAAGACTTAAAAGTTGCGTAAAACCCACAGAAGAGAGAGGTCCTAGCCCAGATATTTTGTTTGGCTTTTATCAGCCCCTAAAACTTGTTGATGAATCAAATCTTATTGTATTGCAACCATACAGGAATTTCAACAGAGCTCACGTTGAAGCAAGAGCATCCAGTGGAAAGTTGTGTATAATGATGGCAAAGTTTGCCAGACTTTTACAAAAACATAAGCTTTTGACAATGATCTCAAGGAAATCCCTTTTTTTTTAAAGGCTGCTCAGCACTGCCAGATTGCAGATTTTTACTGGAGAAAGTGCTGTGCCTATCAAGATGAGCATGGGATGTGCTGTTGGGAAGCAAGTGTCAGTTTTCCATCCAGGAGGAAACCGTCCCTTAGCAAATCCCTGCCTGGGGAGGGATGTCTCTGCACACCCTCTGCTGTCACAGGCAGAGGATGGGTTTGGTGCACACCGAGCATCCCTCCGTGCAGAGGCCGAATGAAGCCAGACCCAGCTTGCTGTCCTGCTAAAAAGATGAGTAGCAAGAACAGACTCTGGTTTGTTTGTCCCAGAGTAAAGAGCTCTAGCAGTTCTCTGGGAGCACGTTGGGGCATACGTGCAGACTGCATTGTTCAATGTCATTGAATGTTTCCAATGTAGAAAGAACAACATTCGAATGAGAAGATGTTTCATTACATTATTTGGGTTTAACAAATACAGTGTATCCATTGGTTTCTTTGTTTTTTTTAACAAGCAGCATCTTGTTTATAGAAACTGTCCAGACAGCTACATGATGGAAATGCCCTACGAAATCCAAGTCTTCCAGACAGTAAAAAGCCCAACTTAGTAGTACTGTCAGGTTTATGCTGTTAGTTATTCAGATGCCTGCCTCTGCTCTGCCAGCTCCATTCAGATCTCCACTTACACTTCCTGATTAGTGTAAAGAAAATAAAGGCTTGGAGAAAGTCTGTTAAATGCATTCCTCATAGGTGAATCAGCAAAGATATCTGAGTCTTGGATGCTTGTCCTCTGAGGAGATTTTTCTAACTCCGTTCCTCCCCTAAGCACATCCTTCCACAGGGTAGCTCCTGCAGATGCACGTTGGGGACCAGTGGTCACCGTGTGTCGGAAGAGAGTTCACGTGGACCACCAGCCTCGGAAACACCAGCGTGTTCGGCAGTGTCTCAAGCCATGGGAGCTCTCTGCTCTTTGGTGTGCTTCTGTCCTCAACCCTTCTCACAAGTTATCTTAGGAAAAAGCAAGATTGGTGTTACTCTTGCTCTTTCCTCGGCTTCACAGTTTCTTTTTTAAATGTAAATATATTCTTAGGTCACAGGTCAACCTTTTTGTACCTATCAAAGCATCTTGATTTCCAAATTTGAACAGTCTTTCACTCAGATGTGCAACTGTAGCAAACCGCCAGTCTTTGGTGGAAATGTCAGGCTGTAAACTATGGTACTTTGCATTATTTTGCATGGGAAAGATGAAAGTAGTTTTCCTTTTACCGTCTTTTGACGCTACATTCTCTGCAACCACAAAGGCCAAGCCAGCACTGAATGGACACAAATAAAGAAACTGATTATTCTTTCTGAGGAAGAAAGGAATTTTCAGAGCCATCGGTTTGAAGTCAGCCACATGCTCCCACTTGATCTTTGTCACTGCTGATCCCAATCCATCTCTGCAATGCCGGGCCTAGCTCCCGCCATGACCCACCAGAGCAGCAGCTGCCGGCCCCGGCTGTCCAGGCACCGCTTGCCCACATGCCAAGGAATCTGAGCTATTCCGTTATGAATGCGGAGCTGCTGCTCAAAGCGGGAGAGACGCTGCTGAAGGCTGTCGGGCAAGCATCGGCATTTGAGGCAATTGCTGCAGCACGTTATCAGACGCTGCTTTATTGAGCGTGGGAGTGTATAAAGGTTTACAAATGAACTCTTTTACCTAGTGCCAGCTTCTCCTGTCTCCTGCCTTTTAGTTTTAAGAACCACAGATCTGTCCCCAACACCTAGAGTTACCCACAGGTCCTACCTCAGGCAGAGCAGGTGCCCTGTCCAGCAGCTGCCCGGCAGGTACCACTGCTGTCCAGCGGGTTGTCTCTGGGACAGACAGACAGCCTGACACACTGTGGAAGATCTGCCAGTCTGACAAGGAACCATGAAGGACACAGTTCCTGAGGATTGGTGAAAAATAAAATATTATTCAAATTGACAATAATTTAGATGTTACTCTAAAGAAATATTGATTAACAATGTTAAAACACAGCATTATACAGTATTCTTAGGAAATATATTCGAGGGAAAGCCTGAAGACTATAATGGAGCCCTACATATATCAGCAGAACAGGTACCTCCTGGCCAATGCTCCTCTTGTGTCCATGCAAAAAGTTCCCCTGATCTGCTTAGGGTCTGAAAGATTTGGTGTGATCTTAAAGAATTCTCTTAATTTTTGCTGACTATTTGGATGAAAACTTTGCTCAAGCCCCCTCATTCTGGAGCCCACATGTGGACAGGACAGTCTATCCCTGGAGATTTTTGAAAACGTGACTGGACAAGGTCCTGAAGAACCCAATTGAAGGTCAAAGTTGGCTTGCTTTGGGCGGAAGGTTGCCCTAGACGGTCTCCAGCAGTCCTTTCCACCTCAATTTTTCCCGTGACTCTACAATTACAACACAATGCTGCCTGGCCAACAGCTGAAAGGTTCAGCTTTCTGCCACAATTGGCTGAACACTGGAGATGTCTGTCTTTGCAAAGTTCCTCTGAGAGGATGCCCTTGCCTTCTGGCAAGCGTTGTCCCTTTTATAATGGCAGTTATCAACCCAGGCATGCCTGAAAGGTGGGGAAATGAACTGCAGAGCATGGCCCTGGGCTGCATTTGCTCGCCGGCACACGCACAGTAAGGACTTCAACTCAGATCTGAAGCTCTCGTTCAGCCAACAGTAAATGAAGGGGTTGTAGCAAGTGCTGCTCATGGCAAACCAGTGAAAAGCAAAGTACAGAGCGTTGCTGCTGTGGATGGCCCGACAGGAGATCAATACCACGTAACAGTTCAGGGGGAACCAGCACACTGCAAACACAATTACCACCACCATCAGCATCTTCAGCGTCATCTTCTTTTTCCTTTGATGGGCATAGTATTGCTCCATGGTGAGGTCCCCGATGGCATTTCTCAGCCAGAGCTTCTTGGCCACCATGGTATATGTGATGGAGATCACAAGCAAGGGCAGGACATACAAAAGAACAAAAGTAGTCAAGTCCAAGTACTTCCAGAAAAGATCAGCAGGAGGAGGGAAGCTGGGGAGGCAGACCATTCGTATTGTTCTGTTTCTGATGACCAAAGAGAGAAAGAACTGTCAATTCCACTACCAGATGCACACAACACCTGGAGGACAAATATCGCAGACGTTCTTACCAGTTTCAGTAAGGGTACAGATAACGGAACTCATTCAGTAACATGGACAACTGCCATTTTCAACGGAAAACTTTCCTTTAAGTTTGATCTTTGTCCTCCAGTGAAGATATTTTCAACACATCCCCAGGAAAAGAAAGAAAAATAATCCATATTGACATCTGTGCCCTCTAATGATGAAGAGCATCTCTCTTCTGTGCCTTTCTCAAATTGCAGGGCTGAATCTCTGAGTCAAAATCAACTAACAAGCCTGAAAGCAATTCCCTTGATTTCCACTGGCCTTTCATAAGAAACACATTGCTTAGTCAAAGAGGAGGAAGACTTTCACCATGCTTTCTGTTCTAATGACACAGATGGAGAGTTATGTGCCTCATAAGCTGGGGCTTTGACAAAACTGCATATGTCTTGTACAAAAAAAAGAAAATAAAATCACCATGTAGGTGCCTTACCCAATATAAAATCTTGTCAAGGTCTGATAAATGGCATGGGGCAGTGAGAAGCAGCTGGCCAGAACCCAGATGATAATGATGCAAATCCCTCCTTTCACCATGGACATGCGTGGCTTGAGAGGGTGCATGATAACCTGCAGAGAGCAACCAATCCTGAGGATTTACAGCGTCTTTGGTCAATAAAAAACAAGCTACAACCTTTAGAAAAAAAGAATGGGTCTTCGTTTTACCCCTGTCCAAGGGCAAGCATTTCGCACTGATCCCTGAGTAAGAAGCAAACAGCGTGCGCACTTTGCAGGACAGGAAGGAGTGCTCAGCGCGGGCGTCATGCGTGGCACAAGCCGAAAACCAAGTTCTGGCCTGAACTGCAGGGAGCACAAAAAGCCTCCTCATTGCTACAGACATGGTGTCTAACAGAGATGGCAGCCATGGGGCTCACAACATTTGTCTGCACGAGACGGTGAAGAACCTGACCATGACTGAGAGCCACAACTGAATGTAACCCTTGGCCAGCCCGGCACTAACAACTTGCAGGCTGGTCTCGTCAGAGCTTACCCCGTGCAGGGCTGGCCCAGCAGGGTGTGCTCCATGTGTGTTTGCTCCTCAGGAGGGCTACCTTATCCGACCACGTCTTGGCCACTCCTTGAGCCTCACCCTTAGTGCTGCAGCAGCTCTACACCCCTCCAGTGTTAAGAGGCAGAAAGGAGAGACTCATTCTACAGGACTGCAAAGAGCCTGACGACTAGAAAATGTGAGGAGCTATGTGAGTATTAAGTGTTAGCGCTGGCCCAGTGCCCTGACCAGAGGAACAGGCTCAGTGTTACCCAGTACCTGGACTTCAGAGGTCATGATGGTTAGATGTCTGCTGAGCTCCATGTACTATCAATGATTGTATCAGACAATGAAACAATAATTAAAAATAGACCTATCATGTCATCCAAATGATCTCTGGGCTGATGAAGCCTTTAGTATTTATGCATGTCTTTTCTAGTCTCATTATATATACATATATATATATATATATGTATACACACACACATATATACTCAATCAAGCTTCTACAACTCTCCTGGAGCATCTGTCTGCTCTGGTGCCCCTCAGGACTTGCAATATTTTTAAAAGCAAGTGTTGATCTCTCTTTTCTCAGTGACATCTCCTTACTCTGTCTTCATCTCCTTGGGCCTTACTAGCTAATACCATTGCTGAGGAACCTACTCAATTTTGAGGCAGTTATTGTGTTTTCTCTTAATTAAACAAAGACCTCTTGATACCTGGCCACACCTTGCAATCAACCCCGAATCTACTGATTAAAATGAATCATTCTCAAAATGCTGTGTTTTCAGGAGCTGCAATGTTGCACGTAGAATGGGCAGACTACCTAACCTGTGATTAAAAAAAGGGCAGAAATGGATGCTCTCTACTCTGAACAGTCACTGCAATTTTCTAACACTAGATGGAGCGCATCCCAGACGATCAGAGTGGGATCTGCTATTATTTGGAACTTCATCCAGCCATGTTCTTTAGCATGTGAAAATGCTTTTCAGTAACAACCATTTCAGCGACTCTGGCGCTTAAAAAAACCCAGTCTGCCTGAGACGGCACCTTGCAGGATCTGCTCTCCCAGTACATCAGCTTAAGCACAAATTACCAAATGTATTGCACTGCACGGAAACCCTTCAGTCTGCGCTCATCGCTTGACCTGTAAGGTTTTCCTGGTTGGTATGTGCCAAAAAGTGTCGGGATCGGGGCAGGGGCAGTAGAGGAGAGGAGGCTTCCTCACCTTGAACTGAACACACTAACATAGTTCTTGCTGCCTCCAGTTTTAGGCATCCCAAAATATTGGGGCAAGCCTAAAACTGCTAAGACTCTTCACAAATATGTACTGCTATCCTGCATGAGCCTGCTGGTGCTTGCACTTCAGAACATATTCCCGCCACGCTTTCTGGGCTGTTTGGCATCAAGCGGCTGCGGTGGGCAGGGCCCCCTGGAGAACATCTACTCCAACACCAAGAGCAAAGCAGGGTCAGCCGGAGCAGGCTGCCCAGGGCGGCTTCTGGACGGGTTTTGAATGTCTCCAAGGATGGGGACTGCATAAACTCTCTGAGCAGCCTGTTCTAGTGTTTGATTATCCTCACTGTAGAAAAACATGGGGTTTTGTCATCTACTATGACAGCTACAGTTCTCCCCTCCATTCCTTGTTTCCCAAGACCACGCAGGTTTCCAGGTACTGGTATTTGAAGGGAAAAAACACCTATGTATCTAGAGTCTTATTTTCTAGCAAACACGGGGGTGCTGTATATGACATACCTGATGCCGATCCAGCGCGATGGCAGCAAGGGTCAGCACAGAGACATGAACGGAGCAGTACTGAACAAACCGGCTTATGTGACACATCAGCTTCCCAAAAACCCAGGTACTGCTCACAAACCGCACCTGAAGAACAGACAAAACTGGATTACAGAGTGTGCAGTACCCAGAGAGAAGCAGACAGGCTTCCCAGAAGGAAGAAATGCTTTAATATAGTTTCTTTCTGTTTTGTAGACGCATTATACTCAGTTTTTCTGGGGAGCCAGTGACTGTGCAAGAGGCTCTGAAACAGAGGTGGAGATTTGTTACACAGAGCAAACAAATCCTCTTGAGTAGTGCTCTGTGAATGTGTGCTTGCGTGTGCACGTACACGTGTTGCATGTAACATGGCCCTTCTGGAAAATGTAAAGACATCTTAGCTCAGCTCCTTGGTGAGGCTCAGCTGGGAAAAACAGTACCTTTTGTCCTTTAGAACAGGAGCACGTTTGAATTTGTGGATGGTCAAAGTTACATGGGTTCAAAATTTAGCGAGGTAAAGTCACAGAAGAAAAAAAAAAATCACTGGGAGCACTGAAATAAAGAGGTTAACACCTCTGGGGTGGGACCGCCCATCTGTGGAGCACCCCTGCCCACCTGCCCTGTGCCTGTGCTCTCCCTGGGGTCTGCAGCAGCCAGCCACACTCAGGAACAGGGCACAGAGCCGGGTGCCAGGGCCTTGTCGTACGCTGCTCTCTGAGCCCGACTCTCCTCTTACTGCGTTGGGCGAGGAGCACCAACGGCCATTCCAGAGGTGCCCATTAAGTTATACGGAGAGGAAAACTTTACCCTCCAGTTGAAAAAGCAACTCACGCTTCCCAGTCTGGGCTGCCTTCCTCACTGACCTGAGCTCTGTGGTCATGGAGCCGTCTCCTGTACCTGCGCACAAAACTTGGTCGCTCTGGGGTGGGAGGGAGGGGGGCAGGCGGGGGAGCTCAAAGACTCCCCGAGCCCACAGTGGCATTTCTTAGGAGTTCCCAGAGGGATGGCACTTACCGTGGCTTTTCAGCAGAGGAGAGTATTCCAAACAGCTTTTGTCTCACTAACCCTTGTTATTCCTAACTGCAGAATATTTATTCCAAATTAATGTAACTAAAAGCAGATTAAGCTAATTTGAAATAAAGCACATTTGCTACAAAACATCTGTCCATAGAAGATTAGCTAATCTGTTTTCAATTAAATTATTTCCCTAGAGACAACTCTAGTAGCAAAGACTGTCACTGAAGCTGTAGGACTGTGCCGTTTCTTTGAAGATGATGTAAAGCTCTTTCCTAAGAGACTATAGTTGTTTAATCGCTTGTTCCTAACGCATGACTGTTGTTGTGCAAACACTCAAGAGGGCACTATTCTTTCCCTGAACAGATTACAGGATACAAATCCCATCAGAGCAAGGCAGAGAAATCCCACCAAAGAGACAGGATCCATTTAAGAAAAAGTGAATTCAAACTGATAATTCAGGAAGGCAGAGGAACCCTATGGAGAGCTCCGGGGAAGGACAGCAGAGGGATGATCAGGGATGCTTTCGAGTCAGAGGGCTGTGTCAAATTCAGCTGTTCAGAGTCACACTTACAGCAACAGTGGGACAAGAAATGAATTTGTTTAATTCTTCCCACCTCATTCTTTTAATATTTTGCTATGTCTTGTTTAATAACTGAAAATAAACAAAGGCCAATGAGCCCTGTGAAGCGCAGCCTGTAGTGTCGGGGCCAGAGCCATGCCGAGCCCACATGGCTCAGCACAGACCTACCCGTTTCCCCTGCAACCATCTCCACAAGGACTGATCTCATTTGCATCATTTCCAGCTAATTGGACTTTCTAGTGTGAAGCCTGTCCCCACTTCCTTCCTTATCAAAAGAGGTGGTGTCAAGGAAAGGGGACACGGCTGCACCTTGTTGAGGAGGAAAAAGGGAAGGGGGGATGCAAAAAGAAACTCTGCAAATTAGCCTGTTCGTGGCCAGTTGGATACACGTGTACACAGCTGACAGGCACAGACAGACACTAGCAAAGCACAGAGAAGCCAGGCGCTCACCAGTGTGAAGGGGGTGTTCAGGATGGTGATCATCACATCAGCAATGGCCAGGTTGACAATGAAGAGGCTGGTGGCCGAGTGCATCCTTCTGTTCTTGATCACCACGTGGCACACCAGGATGTTGCCAAAGAGCGAGATGCAGATGATCACGGAGTAGGCAACGATCAGCAGCGCCTTCACCATCCGGCTCTGGGACTCGCCCTCATACCTGGTCCCACTGCCAAAGTCCCCCAGGTCCTCCAGGTCCAGATCACTGTGGAGGAAGGACTGGTTAGGGAAGCCATATAGCGCAGAGAAGAAGTTGGTCGTGTTGTGATTCTCCGCTCTCCAGAAGGGCTTGGAGATGTACTGCAAAGGGAACCACGTGCGCCTGCTCATGGCTTGGGAAGCAAAGCTCCAGCGCTGCCCGTGCCCCGGGCAGGCTGCACATTCCTCTCTGCCCTCCTCACTGGCAGCTCAGATGCTGCAGTCAGCGATTGCATGAGGGAACACACCGGCTTGCATTGTAAAAATCTGCCCCGTAGCCGCAAACGACATAAAAGAATTGACAAACGAGTCCTCCTTCCTGTGCTGATTGCATCAGAGCTTTGCTCCAGGGACTCTCCGGCTGCTGTCCTTTTTCACTCTTGTATGTCTTACATACAGAAGCTGATTCAGATGCTGATATATCAGAGATCCCCAAACACTTTCTCTCTGCACCTAGTGAATACTTCCTCTCGGGCACTGTTCTGCTTCTCTCCCGCAACTTCTCCTTGGAAATCTGCTTTATTGATTTTCCACATAGTCCTTCATCCGTCAGGTATCTGACTCCCAAGAGTTTTCAGAGCTTGTCAGAATCAGAATCAAAAAAAGCAAGGGCTGCCTTTCCCTTTTCTTTCCATCCTCAAAGTGTCTCTCAGCTATATGCCAAGGCAGCTTTGCTCAGAGGCTGAGTGGTCCCTGCTTTCCCTGCGATATATACAGCCTGCCAGATGACACACCGCGCCTGCGATAGCCAATAGCGCATCTCTGCCTGCTTTACACTGAGGTGTAATTGCAACTCCACACATAGACGATGGGAGAGTCTGACAAGTGCAGATCTAGCAGAGCAGCACATTACAGAGTGTGGATGTGTCCTGATCTTCCCCATCTGCCCTCTCCTCCTCCTTTCTGGGTACCCAGCACAACAGCTATGCAGGTTGAAGTATCTTTACTAATTTGCAGCATGTTTCTTTCTGTTCCAGAGTTTTAGCAGACAGAGAACATCTAAGGATTTCTGCCTCCAGCGAGCGCCCAGCCTTGTGGCTGGCGCTGTCCCTTTCTCACGCTCCCGTGGCACAGAGGACAGTGAGACAACCTGACAGCACCTGGCAGCAGGGTGGGCAGGAAGGGCTGAGCAGGGACAGGCAGGTCTGCAAACAAGATCAGAGATATCAATTTCTTCTCATTTTTTGACAGGCTCGACATCCCAGAATTCGTTTGGCAACACAGAACGTGTTTTGCTGTAAGCATTTTTGTTGCAGATATCTTCAGAGATGCCACCAGGCTTCTCCGCCCTTCCTCAACATCACCAGAGCCCCTTTTTCTCCTGGCCCCCAGCCAGCCCATCCTGCACCCTGCCCAGGGGCTGAGCCAGGCACACATCCGGCTCAGGGCACAAACCAGCAAGCAGGTTGTGTCATCTTTGTCTTCATAATTTCTGTAGTGTAAGGATAGTAATCACCTCAGTCAGGATTGTGTTTGGAGGACGGTAAATCATAAACGCATCACTTACAGCCGTAAGGGTGGAGGGCTGTAGAACGCCTGTGATCAGAGGCCGGGCTCCTGCTCCCAGAGGAGAAAGGGCCACCATGTTCCTGCACGCATCTTCAGGAGCCACAGGCTATCAGAAACTGCTGCTGACCTTTCGGGGGCAAATGCCAGCATGGGTACATGTGTGTACACACACATACATGTGACGGGCTCTGTGGTGGGCGAGCACTCACCGGCATCCCCACAGTGGCACTGCAGTGGCTGTGGAAAGAGGCAGGGCTCCATCCCCGAGCTCCCTCGCTCTGCGGCTCCACCGTGACTGTTTGTCCACGTTCCCTTCCATTCCTCTGATGTGCTTCAGAAAGACAACTTGGCAAAAGAGCATTCACTCACACATGCAGGAACTGGGCAGAGGTGGAATGCCTGGTACACTGCAGGCGTGCTCTTCTCATCCTACAGTGTTCCGCGCACAACCGATTTACTCTGTCAAAGGTTCAAACACTTCAGCAATCACATGCTGTTTTGCTGCAGTTATTATCCACTTACAAACATTCTGAGCTGCTTTGGGCAGACTCCCGTGCTCATCACACACCACAACCGAACGTTTGCGCTGGCTCACCTCAGTCAGACAAAGAAAGGGAGAAACGTACTTTATCAAACACAGCCCTTGGAATGGCTCTGAGTTTCTATAGATTTTTTACTTCCTCATTTCAACACTACTTGAGTCAAAAATTTTTGGAACTTTCCCTTTTCATAAGATTAACATGTTCATTTTTGGTGCTTTTTTTCTTGTCAAAAAGAAACATCAAATTGCTGAAATTTCACTTGAGCTGAAGGTCCATTTTCTGAATAGATATGATGTAGATTAAATGTTGGTAAGGGCCAAAGAAGTCAGAGCTGTACTATAAAAATTCAGATCCTTGTTTGGTCAGTAGTCTAGCAAACCTAAATAGCAAAGAATGAAAGCATTTTAAGAAAATAAAATATGTACATTTGGTTGGAGTGTGACAGGTAAAATAAGAAAAGGTCTGAACTTCTCAGTTAAAATTTTCCAACACACTCGTCAGATGCTCCTCACACAGCTCATGCTGTCAGCATATGCATTCTGACTCAATTCCTGTCCCTGACTTTGTAAATCCACCTGAGATTTGACAAATGCATATTTAAATATGACCTCACACCCCACCAGCACCTCTCACTGTCCGGTACCTGCCTGCAGGGACCTTCTCCTGCCTAAGTCAGGTAATTCAGCAGTTTCATTGCAGAGTACACCAACTGTTCGAGGTCAAAGCTGCTCGCTCTTGCACCTGAATTTAAGCTAATTTAAAAGAAATGGCATCTAAAGATGTGATTCATCCTCATTACTGGATGATCCTTAACAGTGATCCAAATCACGATAGTAATGGAGTCTCTCTCCCCAGGCTGTGTTACTGCAGACTTAGTAGGTATATGCATTAAAGTGCTTGTCCCTGTCTGCTCCCAGGAAAATGGAGAGAAAATGCTTTCATTATTGGAGTATTGAGCTTGCAAAGCTGAATAAAATTGTCCCTACAGGTCCCTGCAGATTATTATATTTCTTGTTTGTGAGGTATGTAAAGACCGCATAAGAGGGCGTTAATACTGAGAATACAAGGCCGTTACATTAAACATTTCCCTAATGCAGAAGTTCCCATCATGCTCCAAAGGTGCATTTTTCAGCTTCTTGTCTGCACCTCTCTGTCTGTCCTTCTCTGAGCTCTGTTGCTGGTACCAAGCTTGGGCCTCTCCCACCAGCATCCATCAAAAGCTCCTGCTTTTGATCCATTTCTGCTCCAGCACACGCAGAGATCCACAGAGCAACCCGCAGAGGAACCGGCCGTGCCTCCAAGAACATCCTTTGTCCTCCCAGGCCAGGGTCCACAGAGGACCATGCTGCAGGAAGGAGGGAGGCCCGCAAATTACGGCAAAACCTAAAACAAGGTCTTCCGGTGCAATGATGAGATTTCTGGCTTGAAAAAAGAAAATGTCTCTGCTTTGCCATTCAGAGTTGAAAGCAGCTGGAGCAGATGGGAAAGTTGTAGTGCTTGAGCCTTGTCCAGCAGGAGAAAATTCAACAGCTAAAATTCCCAAGTCTAAATGAGGAAAAATTCGTTCAATGTGCCTGCTACATCAGGCAGCTTTTTGAAAGATCTCTATTCCTTAAAGAAGCTAAAAGTTAGCACTTCTCTGCTTTAAACAGAAGTTTGATAAATAACAGAAACGCTGAGAGCTACATATCAAGCCTAGATTCTTTGTTTTCACTCAAAAGGTGTGTTATACATAACGGTTTGGACAGTCCTTGAGAACCAATGATCTGAGAATTTTTTCTTTTTTTTTATACAAGCTTTAATGTACTGAGGACGCTGCATTCCTCTTCACTCGCAATGACTAGTTCTGCTTCTGTGACTCAGAAAATGTCACAATATGACTGTCAGAAAAAATGCAAACCCATTCCAACCGATTGTCTTGGATTGAAACAGGATTCTGCTTCTGCGAGCAAGGAGCTGAGCGTTATGTCCTCACTCACAGCTGGCTGAGCCTGGGCCAAGCTCCCAGAAACCACGAACCGCTCCTTCCACCTTCACTGACACCCCTTCTCCCAGCAGGTTTTGCCTCCATGTTGCTAACAATTGCAACATGTAAAGCTCCAAAAGCTCCTAATTGCATGCAAGGGCCAATTCCAGCCTACAGATGCTGCATGTCACTTGGAGAGATCATCATTTTTCCCTTGGTCCCAATCAGGGGCGTGACGCAGGCTGCCAGCTCTGCCGGAGCCCAACCGGTGCCTCAGGCCCAGTCATTTGTCAGGTATCTGGGGGGACAGGTGGCCACCCTGACAGCAATGACACCACCCCGGCAGCAATGATGCCACCATTCTGCCAGCACCTGCAGCCCCTTTGCCAGAGTCAGCCGCGAGGCCGGGCTTCGGGAAGATGGTGTGTACCAGCTCCGCTCACTGCTGCAGAGAAGTAACACTGGTAAACAAAGAGATAAATAAATCGTGTCATGAGAAGATGCTCAACCGAAAAAAGAGTGAGTAGAGCACCATTTATTTAGTGATGCTGAAGTAAACTCACTAATTACTTTCAGGTCCTCCTTGAAGTACTGAGCCTTCTTTTGAGTGGAACGTATTGCCCTGAGGCAAACAGACGCAGCACAGTTTCAATGTCATCTTTTCCACAGAGAAAAAAAAAAAAATCCTCTTTGTGAATAAAAATGTGAAAGAACGATGCTGGGTACAGACTGTTTGTCTGCCAAGGAACTTAATTATATTCCCCAGGAATAGTACTTGAGCTTTTATTCTCACAAATTTCCTATGAGGTGGTGAAATACAATTCCCATTTTGCAGACAGAGGAAAGGGACAGAATCTGAGAATCTGTGTGGGATTACCCAGGACACTGATACTTGAGTTATAAGCTGAAAATTACTACTTTGGATGGGTTGGACCAGCCTTCCCCTAGTGAAGATTGACATATAAGCAGGCTGTAAAAACATCTACGGTGAACAGATGCGTGGTGAGGAACCACGTGACTTGGTGATCCAAACACTGCATCATCATGGATCAGATTCTGCACAGCACCCTGAGTGCCTATCCTGAAACATCTAAAATACCCAGATCTGCAGCCTGGAACCAGAGCAAACCTTTCAGATATTTCGTGCCAAGAGACATTCAAATGTGTTTGCTACTTTCTTTTTGGTACAGTAATTTAATTCGGCAGAAGTCTGCAATGTAAGAGGACCGTGACCCTTTGCCACCCAGAGCCCCTCAGCAAGCAGATTCCCTGTGGCCATCGGAGCTGGGCCACAGCTGCTCCCCATCCTCAGAGGGGCCGAGAGAGGCTGAACCCATCAGACACAGCTCATCTCGGTCCCTTGTAGCCTTCCTCAGCTCAGCAGGACTATTTGTGAAAGCAAAAGTCTCTCCTTTGAATGTCTTCTCAGAGGAGTACACATTTGTTCCTTCCAGCTCACTTATTCCAGGATCCTTGGAGAAGGGGGATGTGTGTAAGTTACATTTTATCACCAAATAAACACTTTCATGCTAGATGTCCAGCACTGCTTCCAAAAGAGAGCTCAGCTCTGAGGGACTCCCTTTTGCTCCTTTCCTAGAGAGCAGCCTGCGTACAGTGTATGTCTCTTGCCTGGAGAGGGAGAAACTTCCCAAATCAGGGGTATAGGCACATAATTCTAAGCACCTATCAAGTACAAGATTATATTATAATATTTCATGTTATTTCCAGTTTCCTGTGCGTATCAAATGGCCATAAAGTAAAAACAAGGCAAAGTAACCAAGGGACATGCTATCAGATCAGGACACGAAACTGGACGTACACTAACGGAGAAGACTTGCTCTTGGCAAGGAAGATTTGACTGATACAGCAGAGACAAGATAGACAGAAGCAATGACCAGCAATGCAGTGGCTGCTAATCATAGTCTATCAGGAGGTGGGAGGGAGCACAGCCAGGTTCAGGTCATGCTGAGGCTTCTTCCCTTTGCAGAGGATCCAACTTCAGGAGAAAGGGCCAGACAGGCTGTTCTGGAGCCCAGTGCACTGGCAGAGGCAGGCGAGTTTGCTATGGAAGCTTCTGTCCTGCCTGTTTTTTTTTCTCCTCCTTAGTTTGAAGCAAACTTTTCTGGGAGGATGGGAATATGTACTAGACTAAAAACTGTTCTGAAGTTTCTGAAAAATAACCAAAAAAACCCCCAGTCTGATTTTATGAGAAGCTACAAATGTTCAAATGGGAACTGAGAGTCCTGTTCTTTTAATAAATGATGCAGAAGATAAAATAGTATTTGAAAGGAAAAGTGAAATCAGAAGCCTTGAAATGCTTCTGAAGGCTCCCTGGAGACAGGAATGACATGAGCCCTGAAACACACAGTTGCAAAACCCATCCCTGAACAGCAGCACTCTTCCCCAGAAAGTGAGAGTACATGGTGTCCTGCAGGTTGTATTTCTGTTCTGAAAATGCTGTTTTTTCACTGCAAATCTGAGTGAAAGCCAGGACATAAATGTAACCAATGGCCATTTGAAATTTTAGCTATGGACACTACATTTTATCCCATTCAATTAAAAAAAAGTAAAAAAGATCTTGTTTTGCTTAGGAAGGAAGTTTTTCTCTACAAAACCAAAATTTTCATCTCCAGTCTCTCAAGTCAGACTACAGCTACTGAGTGGGGCTGCGGATGAGTCCCAAGGGCCTTCCTGCGGAGCTGGAGAAGGTAAATGACTTGGGAGGACACAGCCCTCTGCAGGGAACAGGCCTTCCTGGGAGGAAAGTTGTGGTAGAACAATAGCAAGAAGCAGAAAATGGCCTTGTCCCAGGCGCTAGGAAGTTAGCTCTGGAAGCAGCTCACCCCAAGAGAACATTCCTCACCCTCACCTGAGCCACATCCCTCTCCAGATCCTCCTACATCCTTCCAGCCCAGGATCTCCCAATGGATTATTTTGTCCTTGTAACAGTCACAGTCTCTTTCAATGACCCTTATTCATCCTGGATGGGTTAGTTATTTTGGGTTTGGTTTTATTTGTTTGGGTTGGTTTTGGTTTTTCTTTTTCATTTCTTCAAGGATCTCAGTGTTTCAGGGGCTAAGTTTTTGAACCACTGATGACTGTTCCAGCTTGGACTAGTTTGCAGTCATATTACAAAAAACATCTCTTGCACTAAGTTCCTTCTCTCTTTTCAATTGCACTTCATTCGACTCTGCTCCAAGAAAAGCAGAATTAGACAAAGTTTTCTTTTCTCTCCTCAACATGATTGCCACATGCCCAGCTGCACTCACTACAAATCCTGGCTTTCAATAAGAAATAACCCTCACATCCACTGTTTCCTTTAAATGCTGAATGCTGCACTCACATTCCTGAACAATCTATGAAACTCCACGTCTCTTTTTGCCACTCAAATATTCAGGGCTAGAGTCTCTGCACACTCCAGGAGGCAAACCTCACTTCTGAAGAGACGCGGGAGCCAGCAGCAGGATTAGCCCCTTCCCAAGAGCTATCTCCAACTCTTTGGGCTCCAAGTAGCTCGTTGATGAGACACAAACTTTATGTCAGTGTTTTTTGCTTTGGTGCTCAAATGCTGAGCTCCAAAACAGGGCCTGTTAGCTGGAGAAAAACTTGCAGCCATCTCTGTAAGCACCCCCCTGCCCACTCCTGCAGAGGGCAGCGCGGGGGCAGCCACCTCCAAGAGGTTGTTGCCTGTCTCCCAAGTGCGGTTTCTCACCCACCGCCCTGTGCCTCAGCACCTCTTCAGGGAGATGCAACCCAACTGCGGGGGTCAAAATAAGACCCACAGCTTCACTTCTGCACCTAATCAAAGGTTTATGGTTTGTAACAACCTGTTTCTCACGCTGATCCATTTCAGAGTGCAGCCCCATCGTAGCTGCATCAGCCACACACACAGACAAAAAAAAACGTTACTAAGGTACAAGAATGAGCTGAAACCTCCCAAAATTGCTTTGTTATGTAAAATTACATAGCTGCTACCTTCTCTCTAGAACATCGCAGCTTTCCTCTGCCTCCAGGACCCTGCTGCCCCATTTTCCTTATCTGGGGAGGAAGTCAGTTGGGTCGCATTAGCAGTGGGCTCAGAGAAACCCAGAGAGCTAAGAAAAGCTAAAGCGCAGAGCCTAAAACACATTTACTTGGTTTTGGCTTCAAGCAGTCTCACAGGAGGCATTTCAGAGCAGTTCTCCCCAGGTGAGGGCAGGGAGGAAGTATCCCCCATGCATTTCAGGGCACAGGAGACAGCAGCTCCCCATTACAGTCAGCCCAACCATCCTAAAGGTTTTGCTTCATGACACTGTACGACAAGACCTCACATGCCTCCAGAAAGCTTTTTTTTTTTTTTTAAGATAAGATCATTCATTCCTCTAATACTGGTGCATTTCAAACAGGAACGATGCCACTGGGGCTGCTGTCATCATCATAACTCATTTCCTACTAAGACTGCAATTGTGTCTAGGAATCTAGGAGGCTCTCAGCTTGGAAGAAACACTGGAAAGGCAGGAACTGCACAAAACAAAGAAATAGAGTTTGAGATTGTTTTACCTCTTTCTTAACAGTCAGATTTTGAAAATAAATAAATTAAAAAAAAAAAATCGATGGAAGAATTTCTCTGCAGGAAGGTTCCAACACAAACTACAGCTTACTACAGCTTTTCTTCCCTACTGGAAGTTAGTTAAGGAACATCTCTTCAGATGGACAGACTGAAGCACTAAACAAATGCAGATGGTTTCTTTGAGGAGGGTTCATATTTCCTTTGTTCACTGATAGATCATACAGAGGTACAAGCTGTCCTGAAATGAGTGAGGGTAGAAGGAGGGTGATCTGGGGAAGTCAAATCTAAGAAATATTTCTCCCCATTTTCTTTTAAGTTCTTTGGTTTTTCTCATTACAACTTTACTTTGCAAGTCTATGGCAACTTCAGACTCTAGGGGAATAAAGGAGAAGCAAGAACAGAGTTGGCCAAAGTCAAAAGCCACTCACCTTCCAGAGAAGCTCCCAGACTCCAAGTCTCCTCAAGCTCTTGGAAGAGAGAAGATTTGTGTTCAAATAAGCAAGAACAGTGTGACTTTATCCTGAAAGAGCTCTCCTACAGCCTAGGCACTTGAGGAACTGCTTGCTAGCAAGTCTTCTTTTATAAAATTGCCAGTTAATTGGTCATCTCCATAAAAAGAGCACCTGCGACTCTCTTTTAACATCTTAGGTCTGGAGCAGCTGGGACTGCTTTAGCCATAGCCTGAGTGGCAATCCTAGCAACAAAATGGAGGGGTTTTAAAAGAGCAGCACTCTGCCTGCAGCCTTGGAGTTGCTTGTGTGTCTGCCTGGCTGCTGTTAGGATGCTACCATGATGCTGGGCTTTCAGGGTGTGCTGCTGGCATGCTCTGCTGCTGGCACCCAGGAGATGATGACCAGCAGGAGGATCACCTAGAGGAAGGTGGTTTATGTACTTACCATCTCATATTGCTTTCCTTTAGCTCAGCTGAGCTAAAGACTGTTGGGAAGCACAAGTCTAGCTTAAATGATAACCCAGCAGCTCGGAAGATGCTGACCAAAGATTAAGCTGAAATACAGACAGATGCACCTGATTTCACCAAAGTAGCTTAGAGGTGAAAACTGTTATTCTTTTCTTTAGCTCTAATACTGGTATCTTTGAAATGAATGGTGTTGTTCTTGTCTGTGTTTTCCTAAAATTTCCCAGAATTTAGCCCCATGAAAGACTGAGAAAATAATCTGTTTGGGAACAGGACATCTCATTTCTTACACTCACAACAAGAGCACCTCTAACGCTGGCCAAAACCAGGTTCTATAACTGATCTGCACACAAATCTTACCTCCAGAAGGTGGTATGAACTTTTAATAATAGACAATATGAAGGAAAGTATCCCTGGGTTACATTCCAAACTTCTCCCAAGCTGGGCAGAGGGTTCTGCACCTGCCAGTTTTTTTAATCCCTTCAGCCATCTTAAGAGGATAATGTTCAAACAACCTTGGGAGTCTTGAATGGAAGTGGAAAAGTTATGACTATCAGCAACAGCATCTTAAGTTGCTGAATCTCAGATATGTGTACAAAATGTCTCCATAATTAAATATTGGGTCTTTCTGAGTCATATTGGAACATTTGCTGTGAGTCAACCTGAAGCAAAACAACAAGCCCTGCAAACAAAGGATGCCTTTTTATCCCATGATCTGCGTTGTGCCTTGACATGTGCTGGGCAGTTATGCTCCTGGAGCTAATGCTGGGCTGCTAGAAGTGCTGGAAGGTACAGCAGTAATAGTCATGAGCAGCTGCCCACATTTTCAAGAACATTGAAAAGATCCCTATGCATGTGAAACAAAAATCAAAGCAAATACTTCTGCCTAAACATTTGGGTTTGGATTTTTATTTGGTTTAGTGCCTATTTGCTATAGAAGAAACATGCCAAGTGAAGACAAAACCAGCCCTGAATTGCTAATCTCCACCTTGGTCAGTCTGTTACTAAGTAGCACCTCAGACAACAATGATTTTTTCCCCCTGTTTTCTATGCAGCCAACTTCTCAGAGCCAAAACACAGAACTCAGAAGGTGTGCTGATGTGTGTGCTAAATGCTCTGACAGCAATGAAAAAACACGTCTCAGAGTGTTAATGAGGAATATCAGTGCAAACCAAGATGTTTTGATAGGGTATGGGCAAGGTCTGGGGAGGGCTTACCCAGCCCTGGAACCTGTACACAAGGCTGAGGTGATCTGTTGCAAACAGAGAGGAGGGTGATGTTTCCAGGCAGGCAGATGTTGGCTTGGGATGCAGAAAGTCAGGAGTGAGGAGCCCTGGAAGAACTTTTTTGGACAGAGCTGTGCCAGAGAGTGTTGGCTCCTCTTGGTCAGGGTGGCCTCTACCTGGCAGAGTTGTGACATGGATCAGAGTCATTTACTGCAGATGCCTTTGGATGAGTTTCCCTAGTAGTTATTTGGAGGGTTAGTAATGACTTTTTAAGCGCTATGCTATGCAGCCGAACGTCTGCAGTGAGCTGCAATCTGCTTTTCCCTTCTGGCTGCTTCAGCATGCTTCAGAAACCAAGAGCTGCCACGGACACTGCCCATTCTGTTTTTTAAAAACACACTACAAATGAGAAACACTTCATTGTAAACAACAAATTAATACTACCTGGCTTGGCTTCATTTGGCAGGGGGATCTTTCCCTTCCACACATGCCCTCCTGTCGCTGAGCTACCTCCTGGCCAGCGTACAACCGTGCCTAACAACACACCCTTCCCAGCAAGCATCTTGCACTTGCCCATAGGAGATGTCTTATCTCTGCCTGCCTTGATTTTTGTTTATTAGAGAAGGGAGAAAATGCATGCAGGAAGGAGATAAAGCAGTGGGACGTCACAAGGTTTACACCTTATCTGAGCTATGTTTTTGATTCTTGAGTGATCTTTGTCAAGATACTGCCACCCATCATGGCACGGGGAGTCAGAGCTTGGACTTCACTCAGTGCTGCAAGAAAGATGAGCCCGCTAGTTCAGCAGTCTCCTTTATCTCTGCTCTGGCACCACTGCCTGGAGCCCAGCAAAGGGATGAAACAGTTTTTCCAGAGCACTTCACTCAGTATTTTAGTTAGTAAGATGCTACATTTTCTTCTATTCTCTGACAGCTACAAACAAAACATGTATTTGCAAACAGATGGCACTTTTGATTACTTGCAAAACTCTGTAAGTTCTTCTCTCTTAGAACAGCGTTACTTTTCTTAAGTAGCAGCAATCTATTCTTAATAGGTGTAAAGAATCAGTGGTTCCCCCCTGCCAGACCTAGAAGTCTCCTCAGGTGTAGGTCAAACACCGAGCCATGATAGTAGGAGCTTTCCCAAGCCACGCACTGGTGTCTGATCACTTCCTAAGAGGAATCCTTTGTTTTTCTCCACACATAGCTTGTTTGAAGTTTTGGGTACTTGCATCTGGCAGCTCATGACATCTTGCCAGCAGACAGTGGAGCAGGTCATCATGTAAGTACGAGGTAAATTAAAATCACTCCTTAAGAGAGGTCTAACACGAAGCCACGTGGACAAACTGCAATTCATATTTCAGACTAATACTCCTCCGGGAGCCTCCTTCCGTCCCAAAGGCCCTGCAGACTGTCCCTCAATTAATTCTCTACGTTCTGCCTCTCTGAACTGGGCTCTGCAGACTTGGCTAATTACGTTTTGCCACAGCCAATTAACTATTGCTGTAACACATAGTAAGGGAATGCCAGGGACGAACTTAGAAAAATAATTTGCTTCGTTACTGCTATCTTCCTAATGTTTTAGCATCAAAATGCCAAATGCAACATCAAGGTGACCTACTGAAAAGATCCTTTTTTATCATGCAAAGCAAACAAGAACCTCTCAGAAGCCCAGTGGAGTTCTGGCACTCGCGGGACTCTGCCCTGCAGTAGGGAGCTCGCTGTGCTACGTGGCCCAGAGCAACAAACCGAGTTAATGGTTGTTGCCTTTCCCTTCCACAGGGTGAAATTTATTTTCCATTACATTACACAAAGCACACAGGAATCTGCTGACTCTCCGTTCAGTTAAATCATTTATAAATCTTTAGCCTATAGAAAGCTGGGCACTCACCTTCATCTTGCAGTCTAAGGATAGACCCCGGGGAGGTGCAGATGGACCTATGTAAATCTTCAGGTGGGGTTCGACAGAGTTTTAAATGTCTTATTTCCACCTCCTCAGGACATAACCTCTCAAGTGAGCTTTCAGTCATTACTGTGGGCAGAGCACTTGGGTTCATAGCTGGTTCCCAGGAGGTGTGTACAGGCTGGTTTGTGTGAGTAAGAGGTGTCCAGGTAGGCTTGAGTATTAGGATTGCTATTCATGTGATGGAACAGAAAATTCCAACTCCATAGTTACCTTTTTGGAGGCAAGTATTTCGTACGGTTACAGTTTCACTGTCGAGCAGCATGAAATCTCAGCCGCTGGCAGAGCCTGTGCAGTGCTTGTCAGAACACCTGCTTTGCAATCACAGCCCAATTACAGAGCAATACTGCAGCAGCTCCCAGAGATGGCAGGGCCTGAGCCTCCGAAGCCACTGCTTTTTGAACTTTTAAAGACTTCTTACGAGCAGAGAAACTCAGAGCTTGTTGTACAGCTCTTAGCAAAATGAATTATTTTTGATGTGCGCGTTTGCAGAGTGACCTGTGGGCTGAAATGGCCAAGAACATGCTGCAGGTTCCCAGGCTTCTCTGAACATTTATCAACAGCAGTGGTTCCTGCACAAAGTAAAAGTAATCTAAAAATGAGTGCCAGAATAAGTATGTACAGCTTCCAGGTGAGCCAATGGCTTCTCGCTGTTTGCAAAGCAGCAAGGAACTTATGAGAAAAATGCCTGATTACCCCCACACTACTGTGGGTGAGTGAATGAACCTGGGGCTTCGTCAATCCAACCTAGATTTTAAACTTTCAGCGTGGGTGACAGCTAGATAAGGTCTGAGAGCTCAGCCATTGAGAGGCAAAATTGTCTCTCTTTCAGATATCGAAGAAAGAATCTGTATCAGCAATTGTTTCAGAGCTGAGAGTGGAGTTAGTCTTGCAGACAGAAAGTGTTTTGTTGTTTTGTTTTGTTACCAAATTTATTTGATTCCTCAAGCGCAGGGCAGTATTCACAGCATAAACTGCCGGCCCTGCTTTCTCTGAACACCTGCTTCAGTAACTTACCAGACAACCTGAGAGCACACGTGCATGGCCAGCTCCACCAAAAACATCATCCACCTTCCTGACTCCAGACTTCCAGTTACATGAAGGTTTCCAGTTACAAACAGGCACCTAATACACAACTGAGGTGAGTCTCATTTTCCCCTGATTAACAATATACACTTCCCAAATATTTATAAGACCCAGATGTGGCATTGTCATGGCAACACACTTTTAAAACAAATACACTATTTCTCCAAGATTCACTGTTCAGGGAGAAGAGGTAGTAAACCTTGACATTACAAATGACCCCAAGAACCCGTTCAACACGGGGGTGTAGAGCATTAGGAGACCCTGTGAGAGGTCATCAGCGAGACAGATCCTGGTAGATCCCAGGGCTAGAACCAGGTTATAGCATATAGGTATTAGCCGTTATTTTAACTAAACTGGTGCCTTTGGGCATTTCCACTGGTTGTGTTACCATGGCCGAGCCAAATCATCCAAGACTTCTTTTCCCACAGCCCCCCTGCTGCTGAGAACCGTGTCATCCCTCTTCAGGCCTTCAACATGATTCGACACGAGGACTTACCCTGAGAGTGATTTACCTGAGTTTCTCCAAGAGGTAAAAGATGTGGCCGTGTCTCACATCCTGAACCACTGCCGACAGCAATTGGATGTGGTGACGAATGATCAGCCTTTGGTGAAGTTGCTGGCTAATGGAACACTGCAATCAGCTTTATCAAACCTTTGTACAGCTTCATCCAAGGAAAATCACATAACTCGGCCGTGACGCCAACAGCAGATTTCCCAGAAGATTCCTTATAAAGCAGCAGTAAAACCTGGTATTTATTTCATCGGCAACTTGCATTGTCACAGCGAACCTTCACGCCTGCAGGCCCCATCCGTTCTAGGAAGAGAACAGCACCCCTGAGAAAGCCATTTCTGAGCTTCACATCTGGGACATTAACAAAGGCATAAAAGTCACAACTGCGACACCCAGGGTGGTCCATCACACCCTGGGCTTCTCAGGCTGGCAATTAGCAACACCCACGGATCCTGGCTGGTTCCTCCAGCCTAATTCATGGAACACCTCCAAGCTGAGGATCTCTAAAGGCTGCAGGGAGAAAACCAAGAGCCACGAGCTACTCTGACACAAGACTTGCAGCCAAATCTTTAGACAGAGCATGGATGGGCAGGGAGGTGGTGGGAGGAGCGCAGGCTCACGAGGCAGGAGCTCCAGCGACAACTTTACTTCAAGATGTTCCTTGGCATTTCCCAGAAGGCTGTCTTGGTCTTGTGCCCTGGCTACAGAGAGGGACAAGCTCAAAATCAAGTCACTGTGGGCTCTAGTCCTGGCCTAAGTAAGTCACTACGTCTCCGACCTTGAGCAAGTCAAGTATTTGCTCCTTAAGTAATTTTCAGATATGAAAACAGACAAGTGTGCTTCTCCTGTCTTACAGTGAATTTAGATGGCTATCATTTCTAATAACAGATATGCTTACTCTCCAAGTGACAGGTAACAGGAGGGATTGGGTAAATCTCCTGAAAAGCAAAAAGGTAAGAGACTGTGGGAAGAACTTGTATCAAGATTATTGATATCTATATTTAATAGATTCAGGCATACCTTGTAAAAATCAAACAAAACACTGCAGTAGCATCAAAACATCTTTACAAATAGAAGGAATAATTCCTGTCTTCCATTGTGAACACCTTACGAAGGTGAGTTCATAGTTTTGACATGAATCTCCCTCAGGTTTTTAGAAACCAGCACTGGAATGGCTGTTGCAGGTTCATTGAAGCAAAACCTTTCAGTCAGGAAGGCTTTTTCTGTGAAACAAAAAGAGACTACAACTTAAAGGCCTGATATGCCTTGAGAGATGGAAAACGGTCGCACCGGCACAACTTTACATGGAGCTGCACTTCTCCCAACAAACTGAATTGCTCCCTTACTCTTAGTCTTGGGCTCACCAGGGTGACTATTCTACCTCCCTCATCCTTCTTGTGGTTTAAGAATGCACAATGAAACCTGTCTCTCAAGAACACCAAAGGATATGAGGTTTATAAAGAACACTTGCTGAGGAATAGATTTGCTTTCCTCAAAATAGGAACATATTAACAAGTAAATTGATTTCCAAGACAGGCTGCCTTTGGATTTTAACACCATAAATGCTAATTTCCAGTAATAGCTATTTCATCAGTCACATGACCAGTCTTGCTGTTTGCACATCACCAGAACAGTCTCTGACTAAATCAGTCAATTGTTTCTGAGACTAATGCTCTGGCATGGATGCATATGATCTTATTCCTATATAGGAATATATGGCTTATTCCATATAGGCATAAACTGGAGGGCAGCTTTTACTTCTATTCAGATCCATCCTCTGACTGTGATCTTGCTGACTGCCTTGTTTTGGCAGCTGTTACCCTCAAATTCCTTTCCCTGGGCAGGATGTACACACATCGCTCCAGACTTACAGTCACTCCTATAGTCTGCTGTGCCAACAAAACAACCGCTGCAAACAGTCCGCACGGTGATTCTGTGGCCAAGCACAGTGCTCCTTAAACCACATACTGAATTCAAAACCTTTCCTTTCACTGACATTTACCACTGTTCATCTTTTTTACGGTGTGCCTCAGGTTAATTTGGTATTAACTTTTGTTATTTGACAAAAAAAAAAAAAAAAAATCAAGACAGCATTGTATACTTGCAGGCGCACATCCCAGAGGCACCCTGCTTTCAACTCACACATCTCCCGCATCTGCAGCATGAGGGGGAGGATAAAGGAACATTAGCTGAACGCTGGCCCTGCCCTGGCCGGGCACAGTGTCATGACTCTGTCTGCTAAGGTAACGCAGAGGCGATTGCATCCATTTCTGGGCAAGGTGACAGCACTAATCAAGCGATTTTCATCTCAGCCCTGCTGCAAACATCCAGCAGCTGCCACATGAAAGAGTAACTCGGCTTTGCAGCTTGGAAGTGTGTGGGTAACTTCAAAGAGGTGAGTGATCATCTAAGTAAACTTCTGAGAAGTTTATCACGACTAATGCGTGCTTAGGGAGGGTAGTATTAGAACTGCAGACAAAAAGCACAGCCTGAAGTGAACACAGTAGGGAAAACTGGCTGCTGTGTAGGTTTTGTGTGGGATAAACATGAGACACCAGTTCTTCCATGAAGATAAACCTGTTCGGGACTCATACTGGCAGCGTCTATTAGAGTGGGGGGGTGGGGTGTGTGTTTCATGGGGCTTTTTTAAAGTTCCCTAAAAGCATGTACATATGTATTTCTGTCCCGCTGTCCCAATGAGCTGAGCCACGCCAGTGGATTATCTGAGCACTTCCAATCCTTCCCAGTGTGTATTATTGCAAATCCTTGCCTTGAACCATACCAAACAGACCTTTACTGTCGCTAGTGTATTTGGCACCGGCAAAAGCAGTAGAAGCGCTCGCATGATCCGCTGCCTCAGCTCAGCGCGGGAGCTGCTGCCGCCCTGGCCTCTCCTCAGGGAGCAGCAGTGCCGAGGCCCTGGTCCTGCCCACCTCACGGTCTTCTCGAGGTGACTCCATGGTGGCCACACATGCATTTGGGACAGGCACAAAAAGGACACTGCAGGATGCTCAGGCTGATTAGAGGCACTTGTGAAGTCACTGATAAGCTGTTCTTCATCACAGTGTGTTACAACAAAGTTTTAGCAAAAGAATCTGTTTTCCCTTGAGTTCTCTGTCTGGAGTGGAATTGCTTATCAGAAGACACAGTCCTCCCCAAAACGGCCACTCAGGTGACACCTCCTCTAGGGGTGTGGGCTCAAGAGTGTCCTCACGACCAACGCTAGAGAAGAGACCTTTGGCACTGAAGCTCCACAAAACATTAAACTGGAGGAATTTTGGCAACCTGCTGTGTAAGGAATGTGGGCAAAATTGGAGCCTCAGCTCCAGGCTCTGTGTTGCCCTGCTTCAGAGCTAGCACTGAAACACAAGCCTATTCTTGTTGGCTACTGCTGAAGAACTGAAGAAAGGGCAACTCCCCTCTTTACTTCCCTCTTTCTGATTTCTTGAAGAGGGTAAATACACTTACAATAACTCCTCTGTCTCAGTGAGGTCTGAGAATAGCTTTGAATCTATTTTTCCACAAGCCAAGGGGGAAAAAAATAAATAAGACTTCCTGCTTGGTTCTTACTTATGGTGACACAGCTTCTAAAATTCACCCAGGACTGGTGGGCTTGTAAACATCTTTGCAACAGCAGCTGAACCAGGGTTGACAATGAGCAAAGAGTACCCATGTTTAGAGCATTCAACAGCCCTCCAGCTCCTCGCCAGGCTTAACGAAGCGTAATGAAAGGAAATTAATGAGCTTTGTCCCCCTTGCCAAATGAAAGGGCAGCTGGAAATATGCAGGAACCCAATATGAATTGAGCATGATTAAGTACGTTATAACCATTGTTCCAAATAAATGGTGCTGTTATACCTAAATAGCCTACAGCAGTCCCCTGTTATTACAGCCATTTAGCTGGCTCTGCTTTAATTGCCTCCAAAAGCCACCCAGAAAGGACTTCTTTTATGACCTTTCCAGTTTAAAACCAGAGAGAGTAATAGGTAAGCACTAATCTGCAGCCATTTAGGTAATGGGGAGCTGGTGGGAGAGCCAGGAAGACAGAGGTTGTACAGGGAACTGCTCGGTACTTGTCACGCAGGGCGACGCAACTGATGTGTGTGGGCACAGCTGCCGCTGGAGGACAGCGACCACAGCCTCTGGGGTTAGCTACGGGCTCTACCGCCTGCCCCCCAGCTGGGATCCTGGCAGGCAGCTGTAGCAGAGACAGCAGGCACTGGAAGTGCCTGCCCCCAATCCAAAGGCATCCCCAGGGCCAGAGGGGAGGCATCATGCCCTGTCCCCTCCTGGCTTCAAGCAGGCTCCCCCAGCGACCAGCTCCTCTCCCCACAGACTGTCACTAGCCACAGAGGGTTCGGTAGGCAGCGATGCTCCATGAGCATTTATTGATCAGTACAGGCCTCTCACCCCCCAACACCCACGATGCTGTGCTCTCTAAAGGGCAGAGGTGCCGTCGGTACAAGCATCCCTCACCTCGGGCCGTGCTGCCTCGCGCTCCACAGATTGCAGCTGATTTGCTCCACGCTGCTAAATTCCACCAGCACACCAGCTTTCTCCTTTGCTGTCGCCACATTTGCCTGGACACAACTGCTGCGGCACCACGACAGAGGAAGCACCCCCAGACTTTCTCTGTCCCAGTCCAAAGCCCAGCACGCACAGGCCTGACTCGGCTCACAGCAGTAATATGGCAACAGCTCAGCTCTGGAGATAACGTCAATAACATGTACTTGAAAGAGAGAGAGCAAACCGCATCAGAACACCATGGCACCCCGACCCTGTCACACAAGGAGCCGAGGTACAGCCCTTCACACACACTGATCGACAGGACTGTGACGCAGGGAGGTCACCAGGATGCTCTGCAGCACTTGGGAAGGCTACTTCTCCCTGCAGAAGACAGAGGATGCTGCTATCAAAGCACATTGCCTTGGGTGCTGAGCGCGGGATGTGTCACAGCAAGGCCAGTCGTGAGGCACAGCTGTTGTCATGGTCCTGCATAGAGCTCTCACACCATGACATGCACCGCCCTGAATTTGCATCTGTCCAATTACTGATCAAAAACCAGCAACCCAAATCTAAATTAACATTTTCTCTTCTGTATTCTTGATTCACAAAACTGAAAGTATTATCTTTCCTCTTCAGATTAATTACTTTAAAGTAGATTCACAGTTTCTTGGGACACAGCTCCTAACTCAGCTCTGGCAATGGAGCAAGACTGGAACCTGGCCTAAGCTAGTATGCTGAGAAAGACCAAGTGGAGTTTTTCTGGAGAGAAGAAAATAGGAGAAATGCCTCATCTCTTTCTTGGGGAAGAGAAGTAATTTAGAAGGACCTTTTTACTCTTGTTACTTGTCTTCAGTCAGTTCAAAGGGTCCTCGGATCTCTCTGGGACAGACTTTTTCTTTACAGAGAGCTGAGGAGGATATATGATGAGGTCAGGGCTCCAGCTTTCCCTCCTTAGCTCCTAGAAGTACGGTGTACGGTTGAAATGATGTGCCAAAATCTCTGCCATGGACAAAGATCCAGCCTCTGCTCCAAGCACACAGCCCAAAGTTTGTACATGGCTTTACAGCCCTGAACTCTTTTTAGACATGAGTTTGAATCCGTCATCCAGGATGGACCTCCGATTGCGTCTTAACTTCCTTTGTCTCTCGAGATAGATGATCAGTCCCAGGAGGAAGCAGGTGACCATGAAGAATATAATTCCTGCAATGGCCAGAGTGATGACTGTGGCTTCTATTTGCCCTTGAGCCAGCTTAGCTCCAAAAAGCGTGATCTTCTGCGACTCATCCTCATCCTCAGGTGGCAGCTCTGAGAGATAAACAAAAAGATTCCAGTGAGAGCCAGAAATACCACGACTGGAAGGTTGGATCTCCGCCTTCCTCCTCCTCACACACACAGACAGCACTTAGCAGCACAACATGCACCCTACCTGCACTGTGGTTCACGACTGCAAGCGCCGGCTCTGAAAGGGAACAAAGACAGGGTGAGAAAGTGTTGGGCTGAGCACATTGAGAGTCCAGCACACGGCACGTTTGATGAGGATTAGGTCCAGAAGCAACATGGTTTTCCAGGGCTTGCAGGTTTTCTTTTCTCCTGCCAACGTTTTCCCTCTCTGCATCACACCAAAAGTGTTTGTTACCTGTTTCAAAACAGACCCTATCCCACCGCACAACCCTTTATGGCCTTTGGAATAAAAGCACAATCCAAGTCCCTGAGCCTATGGCTCAGGAAATAACCCTCATGGGTCAAGATAAAAGACAATTCAATAAGTAAAGGGGTGGGGAAACAACCAAAACCAGAAAAGTCCAGGTGAAACAAAAGCAATCCCTCATCACCAGCAGACCAATGCCCAGCCAGTCCCTGAGCAACAGCTATTTTGGAAAGGCTCCCTCGTTTCCATTTTTCTTGCTGAGCATGACATTACATGGCATGGAACACCTCCTGGTCCATCAAGGTCGGCTGTCCCAGATGTGTCCCTTCCTTGCCTCCCACCCACCCCTGCCTACCATGCAAGGAACAGAGAAGACCCTGCAGCTGTGCAAGCACCGCTCACCCTCAGCCACGTCACCCACGTGTATCGACTCTGTTTTGATAACACATCTGAACCACAGCACCCTATGGGCTGTTATGAAGAAAATTAACTCCACCACAGTCAAACCCAGTAGAGAGTCTCACTCACCTAAGAGCACCTTCCAGTCTGAAAGTAGAAGCCTTGGGACATGAATTCAGGTTACAGGTAGTATTCTTAGCAAGAACAATCACTAGCAGCTGGATGAACATTGTTTCTCAGGTACAAACTAAAATAAAACTCATAATAATAGGCAACATAAACCCCAGAAACCAATTTGTTATTAGTTCCAGCTGCAGGTATTACTGTATTCAAAGGGAACATCTCAAATTAATACTAAAGTCATTATCTGCTCAATTAACTGGCTCTTTATGGTATGTAAGAGTTGTAAGCATGGGGCAAACACCCAGAATTTAGCAGCAGTCACAGAAAGTGCCATTAGAGGTTCTACAGTAACGATCAGCGATAGCTCCCTACCTGGTCCAGGCAAGACTGTGAAGACTATCTCCATACCAGCATGAATATGATCAGACACGTGGCAGTGAAGCAGCCACGTCCCAGGGTTCCCAACCAACATCTCCACCATTTCGAAGGTCCCAGGGAACAGATCGACAACATCTGCTCTGTAGCTTTTGCCATTCTGTCGAAGGGAAGGGAGGCTGTCAGTGCGCAGTGCTCTCTGCATCTCATCAAACAGAAAGTTCTGACGGTGTCACTGGAGAGCACTGCAGTGCTACTGCAGTTTTGAAAAGCTCAGAAACAGAAAAGATTTGAAAGAGCAGCTCCAGGGCTCTAACTTGGAAAGCAGACAGAGTCTGGTAACACCTAATCCGAAGAAGGGTTAAGACACCTGTATCAGTACAGCGAGTCAGACTGGGACAGGTAAAGTCACATCCCTTTCCTAGTTGGGTGAAACTGCTGTGAAGTCATTCAAGAAGTTCAAGCCCAGAGTCAAGCAAATGCGATGATATCAGTGGTCAGGCTCTGCTCTATTATCAGCAGGATATTCTTACCTTGTATATGAAGGTCTCGGCATGAAAATGGACTGTATGGACATCAATCTCCTGACCCATTCCCAGCAGGTACCAGTTCACCAACTCTCCCTGGAACATGGTCAGCCCAGGCAAGTTTGCGTAGAGCCTCCCATTGATGGCTGTGCAGTAAAACAACATACAGAGAGAAGAGACTGTTATTGAAACGGCTAGGCTATCTCACAGAAAGAACGCCCAGGTCAAGTTAGATGGTACAAAGCTCATAGAACTGCCAGTGCATCAGCCCTCAGTGTCTTGCACGTGACAGTCCCCTAAAAGTCTGGCAGTCTCTCACCAGCTCAGCTACTTATCCACTCTCTTAGACAGAAGTGACTTGCATTCAAGGCCATGCTGCGGCTCAGCTCAAATACAGCTTAAAAACTACCTCCTGCTGAAAACCTGCAGTCAGCCAGCAGAGATGGCTGTTTCTAGAACTCAAGAGGTATAAAAATAGCCTTCTTAGTCCAGTGATGGGGAAACGTATATATATACACACACACATAAACCTCTGAACAATTTACTTGCTGAACAACAAAATCAGGTAAACCCTGACTACTTAGAGGTCACAGAGTCAACATCACCTCTGCACAGACAGTACTGGGTGCGCTGGTGCCTGACAGGGATTACCGTGCATTTTGTTGCTTTCCACAAATTTGTCATCCAACAGGTTGATCTCCTTGTGATCCCCCTTACTGTAACGTTCCACATTCTCCTCCAAGTACCAGGACTGATTTTCATCAAAAACCAGGAACAGCAGAGCAAACTCCCTCTTTACATCCTTCCTGATCCCATCAGGCTGCAGTGTTCCTCTCCGGCAGATCTTCAGGGGTCCAATCAGACCACTGTACATGTCCTAATAGGAAGGAAGGAGGAAAACCTCTGAAACAAGGACCTTCTCACCCTCTCTTTTGTATGCAGTTCTTTGCCTTTCAGCAACCACATTTTCTGTTCCCTGCACCACCCTGCTTCAGACAAACGGTGCTTCTGTGTTAAGTATGCTCATGAGTGAGAATCAGCTTCCAAAGCACAAGAGCAGAGACTATACACACTCTTATGAATGCAAATCCAAGTCATAAATATGAATGGTATCAAAATATTCTCCACTCCGTAGCTGCAAGAACATCTGCAACTTGAGATAAAAAGGCAATGATCTCTGGGTTGAATGTGATGGTTTATTCCAGGATCCTCCAGATTGTTTCCCAGGGAAATCAGTGCTATGACAACGGATCTGAGCAATGCTCAAATCTTTCTCCTCTATGTACAGGGCCTAATTTTGGACAATTTCTGGTTTTCTTGATTAGCCCTATAGCTCTTGCTAATAGAAACCATGACTTACAAGGAGACATTCTCATATCCTGCAAATAACTGAAAGAAGGTCAGTGTCAAGATGACAGTGGAATTCTTTTATAAAGGCTTCTATTAGGAAAAAGAAAGGACAAACATCAGGACAAATTTGGAGGACTTCCTCTCCCAGGAGAGCACTGGACACATCATCAGGTGATTCTTCTACCTCTCAGCTGGGCCAATCTTTAAATTATATCCAGCTCACATTGTTTTCTAGAGGGGCGAAAAAACGGTCTATCTGTGCTTTTCTGGTTCTTTTACCTTTATTGGATCCACCATGGAGTAGTAGACCCAAGGAACACAGGCTGAATCGTTTGGCCCTGGACCAGATCTCTCAGGAACTTCCCATCGGTATGTCACAATGTCACCTGAGTGACAGAGAAGCACCATTAACACCAGTGTGATATTCTACTCACCAGTTGCTGAGCAGCATGCAAAGCGAAAACAAAGATCCTGTCTCCAAAGTGCAAATTCAATTCTGATCTAGTCGGCTATTGCACCTTCCTTCCCCAGACACAAAAAGCAGGATGGAAGCTCCACAGGAAGGAAGGAGGAAAGCTCCCCTCACAAGCAAAGCAGAGGGGTCACAGGATGCACATGCTCCCTGTTATCAGCACAACTCTGCTTTATCTGCCAACTTGAGATTGGAACCAAGGAAATTCACCTCTCTCCAGTACAGATGCAGCTTGAGATGATCTGTCATCTCTGAAGTATATTTATGATGCTCGTTCAACTTCATTTTTAAAACTACTATTTTGCATATTAGCAATACATCTCAGAAAGACAGGGCCTCACTGAAAACCTGTTTGTGGCTTAGACAGCCTGCATGAGTAGAAGGGGACCAAAAGTTACACAGAGTGGCATCTGGACCCTGAAACAAATCGGTGATTTCAGTCAGCATGCTGACAAGCAATTGTGCACTTCTATTTAACAGTATTTTCACACTACTGTGCACAAAAACCACAGGTCCCAGGGAAGAGGGGCAGGTTCTCCCACCACAGGCAGTCAACCCAGGGCTACCAAGAGCTACTGACCAAGCTGTGAACTGCCATCACCTTTCTCCTTCAGACAGAGCGCGCTGAGATGAGGCTGCACCCGGAAAACCACCAGCGGCACTGATCCGAGAAGGCAGAGCAGAATCACAACGGCTGGAGACTAGTGTGACTTACCAGGGTTTGCCACCTGCGGCTGTCCTGAGTCCCTCTCCAGCACCCCATGGGCATGAATGGAGTAGGGACGTGAGGCATTGTTCTTAAACACGATGTTGAGAATATCTCCCACTTCTGCCCACAGAAAAGGACCTTGAGATAGGGAGAACATACTCTGAGACCAGCAAAAACTGTCAACCTATCTCCCGAGGATATTTCCATCTCTCTCATCATCCTCTCCACAGACATATTCCCTTATAATATTTATGATGTGCCCCTCCCTCTTCTCTACCTTGCCTCTACATCCAAAAAAAAAAAACCAGCAAAAACACAGAGGTCAGTCTCAAACCAAGTAAGCCTTAGAAAACCAGACTGTGAGTTTCACAATGAGGAAAGTGAAGGTTGTTACACATTAACTGTGCCTAGGCTTGATTTCTGAATACTGCTATGCTATGTTTCATGGCATCTTGATCATGCCTTGCTGCTGGTTTCAAAGAAAGTGGCAATAGTCAGTTTGTGCTGTAGGCACCACAAATTAGAGCTGCAGCCCATTTGGAATGGCATATGCTGCCTCTGCCCCGCTGCACTGGCACCACTTATGGTCCTGAGTTCACAACAGAGCTGTATCTCTGCAGACTCCCATTGGTCACCATAATGTGCTCCTCCACTTCCCAAGCCTGCCAGCTTTTACCAGCAGAAACATCTCTCTCGCAGCTACAGGTTCTCATCTGCACCTCTCAGACTGCTCTCTAGAATAGTCAGCCATTACTTCTGTTCCGCAGTCAGAGAAGTGCAGGTGTGAAAAATGCTTTGGCTAAGATGTGAAAGAAACCTGGCAAAAAGGCAGGCATGAGAACATAGTTTTCTTTCTCCGGGACCCTTTTTTCCCAAAGCTGGTGGGTATCAATAGGAGACAGTCTTAATTTCTCCTCACTTGCATACACAGCAGATGCCTACATATCTAGGAGGCCTTCAGATTACAGCCCTTAGCCACTGAAGCTCTAGAGTTCAAGTCCCATCACTGTGAGTGGAAGATGCACCCTCTGCACATATCCTTACCTAGTATCCCCAGGTGTTCATCCCCATTTGTCCTGGCCTTGGGGGTCCGGAAAGTCCCATCAGTGTACTCCCTGTATACTGCCTTCTTGTACCTGGAGCCAAGCAGTCCATTCTCATTGCTCAAAAACACATTGCCGTAGCTGAGAAAAGCAGAATGAGTGCTGAGATACACCAAAGCTCATGGGGAATAAACAGCTGACTTGCGGCAGGGGGTTCACTACTTGAACGGGTTCCCCAGAGACCTACTTTGGCTGCAAAGGAGGGCACGGTGACTGTGGCTCCCATTAGCAGCGCCACCGGCAGTGGCACATACACCAGGCCACAGGATGGCCAAGATACCGAACAGGTTTCACCAAGGTCTACTGAGAAATTTTGCCCAAGACTTCCCCAGAAGAAGGACTCTTACCTCTCTGCAGAATGGTTGTGCCGTTCCCTCTCCCAGCTCCGGTCAGGCGCGTAGTCCCACACCACCTCCTCTGCCATGACATAGTACGTGCGTACCCCCTTGTACTGAGGGGCAGGAGCAGGATCCCTGTTTCCACACTTGGAAACAGAGTAGTGTTCCCTCATCCCAGCCTGGTAGTGATTACTCGTCTGGCAGTAGATCTCAAAAGTCCCTGAGGGAGGCAGCATCAACAAGGAAATCAGCTACTTCTGAGATCCCAGGAAACAGTTGCTTCCCACACAGAGCCTGCGACTCAGCTGAGATCGGAATGTGTGTATCTGGGCATTTGTTTAGGGAACTTGTTTGCCACAGGCCAAGGTTAAAAGAGGTTGTTAGAGAAACCAAGCAGGAATGGCACAAAAGCCCTATACAAAAATACTCTCCGGAGGCTTTCTTATGCAGTAAACAGCTTGTTAGACGTGAAGAAACCAAAAAAAGTGACACAACTGTGCTACCACCACTGAGGGGCTGGTTAAGTAAAAGATCTAGCTTGGGAATGCCAAAGGGGAGGAGAACTGGCAGCTGGGGACAACACGTCATGTGAACAACACACAGTATTTTGTGCCTATCCTGCAAACTGAGAAAGCTGGGGTCTGTCATAAATAGGCATCTCTGCAAGGCCCAGCCAGGGGAGCCAAGCTCTGGCAGCTGTCTGCTACTTTATTCTGAAAGATGTGTTTGCACGTTTCTATGGGTCACAGGCAGCACTATCCATTGGGATTGTCACTGCAAATATTTAACAGGAATAGAATCATAGAATCAGTCTGAGACAACATAGGACAAGATCCTGTATCTATCTCCTTTTCCAGAATCAGATACAAAGACAAGAGCTGTGGCCTTACAAGTGGGACAAAACAGGATCTAAAGCACAGCCCACCCTGTGAGAGTTCACGTCGTGCTAAAGAATTGGCCGCAGGAGCAAACACTACAGCAGGAGACACTGCTGCTGAGCGAGATGTGTGGGCGCTTACCTTTGTTATCAGGCTGCATGAAGGCAGCAGCAAACGTGTGGGGGAACAGATTGGTTGAATCTCTCCGCATCCCATTCATCTGCAGGGTGTTTCCCTGAAACACAGCTCCGTGTACATCTGCTTCACTGCCCACACCCAGAAGGTGCCAGGACACCTTGTCTCCTTCACACAGGTTCAGCCCAGGCAAGTTACCGAACATAAGTCCATTGATGGCTGCAAAGGAGACAACAATTAGCAACCTGCAGGTCACTATCGGCTGAGAGGTTGATTCTGTGCCTACACTTTGCCAGGGCAGGCCTGCCAGTGGAAACGTGGCTTGCTTGTAACTCTCCCCTGAATACGCTGAGGACATGCTTCGAGACAGTGGTGATTCTTGACCCGTGTCCCACCCACTGCCTCTCACCTCACAATGTCAGGCCCACACAACAGAGCCCCTCCAGCTTCCCAGCTCAGGCGGCAGGCTTGCTCGCGCCACGCGCAGAAGAGCACCAGGCCATACCGTGCATCCGGTTCGATTCCTCAAAGCCATCCTCCCTTTTCACAGACGACTCTTCCATTCTCAAATAGTACTTTATGTTTGCATTTAAGTACCAGCTGAGGTTCTCATCAAACACGCTGAAGAGAAGGTAAAATTCTTTGTCGATCCCTTTCTAAGATACAATCATAATCAGGGCTGTTAATTTTCAAAGTGCACCAATCAACCATCCCTACAGTTAAAGCTGTTTCTTTTGGTTCTCACGTTCTCCTTCATCTTAAATCTTGACTCACTGAGAACCAGGGCACTGTCCCTTTATTCACACCGAATGTTCCCCTTTTGTTCCATGAGATGCACCACTTGTGCTTTTTCCACGGTATTTCACGAACGTAGGTTTCACTGCCCATCCAAATCCAACCTGAGATCAGATCCCAGTCCATAAGGCAGGCTGAGGACTACGGTCCACCCCTCCTTTCTCCTACCACAGACCTAGACTGGGGATATTTTATATTATCTGAAATCCTTTAAAATGTTAAGTTTTCCCCAGAAATGCATTCCAAAGCATGGTGGTGTTCCCCACAAAAAGAGCATCCCCAGCATTGTCCAGATTGTCACTCCAGCGTCAGCTTCCTCAGCTGTACCCGGGAAGAGGCCCTGCAGAGAGGGGGAAGCGATTCCCAGTTTGCGGCACATATGGAGCGGCCATGCACCTTTCCCAATTAAACATTCATGAAAGGGTTGCCCCTAAGACTGTGGAGCCAGAATTGCTGCCGCAGGTGATTTTTCCCTTTCCTAACAGGCCTGTCTCTGGTTTGTTTACACCCTTTCAATACCTGCAAACATATTATCATCATCACAGCTCCTTCTCATAGTGGGCTGTATCCATTCACAATCCTCTCTGCTCAGAAGACCCACATTCTCACCCTATGTAACAGGCTGATCTCTTCTGCTCTCCCTTTGTGCCACCACAGAAAGCAGACTCCTCCCAAGGCTCTTGTGGCAGCTGGTTTTGGGCTCACCAGCCACTCCCTGACCTAGTCCACAAGCCTGGCAGGGTGGCACCAGGTTGTCTGCCTGCCACCTACTGTTTTCCCCAATAAGGCTCTGCTGATCTGTCTTGCACTTTCCCAGTATGTTAGTTTACACTCTTCCCTGGACTTGCTACCACGAGTAGACTACCCTTAAGTGAAATTCCAAGCAGAAGTTCTGGTCATTTTTCAAATTTCACCTCTCTTTCATCAAAAGCATAAAGACTGACATGGATTTTCACATGTTTTTTTTGTAGCCAGTTCTGCTTGAAAATGAAGAGATCTCACAGAAAAAAATGAGGCTCACCCAAACCTCAAGCATTTTAGAACTCGAGTAGACCATCTGTGAGTGAAAGTGTGTTTTCTATGTTTTGGAAACTGCCGTGAATACCCTAAGCGCCTCTCAAAGCAGCTTGCTATGCAAGTCTCGGGAGGGACAAAAGTTACCCGTAACACCACATCCAAGGTACAGTTGTTCTGTCATGTTTTTCTAGTTTTAAAGCAGAGACCAGAAACCACTTCAAGTGAATTCTGTGAGCCCAGAACTCCAGCCTCTCCCATGCAAGACCTGGGCATCAGCTGTCTTGGCATTAACCTGCCTTGTCACTCGGATTCGACACCCTCAGACTCAACTACTATACATTTGTTTCCGTTATGTTCCCCAGTGTGTTGCTGATATTTCCTTTCTTTTCCAAGGAAGCAAAGAACCTGGTGAGAACGTGGCAGGAGAACCCCTTTTACCTGTTTGTTGTTGTCACCCAAGGTGCCCGGCTTGCAGATGACCAGAGGCCCCACTAAGCCTGAGCTGGTGTCTTTGACGGGATTGACGGCCGAGCTGTACATCCAGGTCAGGCAGGGAGGGTCGCTGGGTGCGGGCCCAACGTGCTTCGGCACAGTCCAGTGGTACGTGAAGTTGTGCAGTGGCGCAACAGAAACCCCATTCTGGGACAAACCTTTGAAAGAGAGATTGGCACGGTTATTCCCAAGGTCCCTCTACAGACTTGGTTACATCTCCTCGCCACCTACACTCACACTGTGCTTTGCTTCACTCACATCACTAAAGTACCCAGCACCTCTGAGATGTGATGGAGGTGTGTTCATAAGGCACATGGGGAGCTGCTGTCAGTAGCGTGTAAATCAGCCCCGGTGCCATGGCAGAGATGGGCACGGCCATGGGAAAGAACAAAGCAGATCCAGCTGCCTCTGGGGAGATGAACACTGGCAGCATGTGGTTATCTAAGCTGGAGAACACTGGGCCTGTTCCTCTGCTCACAGGGTTTCAAATAGCTAGAAATGGTCTGAGACTTAGCTTAAACTTTTCATCTGAAGAATAGCACCCCTGGGTCCGTACTCCTCCCGGCACCCTCCCTGGACACCAGTTCAGTGGAAAGCCTCCTTCAGTGAGGCCTCAGGCAGGCTCAGAGGACCAGGCTAGCTTCTACCCAGGAGGATATCCAGTCCTTCCTGGCTGCAGGAACTCCCCAGCACAGAAAAGGTCTGGGCTCTGGAGCTACACCAACAGCATTAGCATTCAATTAATAAGAAAAGGGAGCCACAAACCATCATGGTACCGCATCCCTTCCCATGCCTTCCCATAGGACACTCCGTGAGGCTGGATGCTGAAAGGCCAGGAGGCTTTGTTAACAAATGTCACCAGGATGGTGTCTCCAACTTCAGCTTTGATCACTGGACCTACACAAATAGCAGAGAGCATGTCAGCAGTGGAGCAACACCCCCAGTGACCAGGCAAACCGAAGAAGCCAGGGCCACCTTTCGGCCAGGCTGAGGGGAGCAAAAGACACAGAAGGCTTTGGGCAGCACCGCAGCCCCTGCTGCAAGGGAGAGCAGGAGCAAGCTGCAGGGCAATAGGCTACCAGTACTCCCAACACCAGTGGTGTTCTCACTGACACTGAAAGAGGATTTGTGTTGCTGGATGATTCCTACCGAGTATCCCAAGGTGTTTCTCTTCTTCTGACCGCTGCTTTTCCTCACGGAAACTCTCGTCAGTGTATTCCACATACTTTGCCTTCCAATAGACTCCCCCAATTCGGTAGAGGCTACGTTTAAAAAACTGCTCAGCAGGGCTAAATGAAAAAAAGCAGATGTGCCAGGTCATTGCTATGAAGATCAGTCCTGTCCTGCTCCTGCTCCCTCCCCAGGCCCCTCTGGCAACAGCAGCAGCAGCATCACCACACCAAGCAGCTCCTCAGACAAGGACAGTATCTGTCTGGAACAAGCACAGCTCATCTCTGTGGAGCCTTTTTGTCCTACAGATTCATCTCTCCACTGTGTTCTAGGAGCACCCCTGGCACGCAGCCTCTCCCAGTGGACAGAGCCGGGCTGGATGGCACAGCTCTGAGCAGCATCTCTGCAGCATGTGCACAGAGGGCAGCGAGGAAGCGGCCGTGCAGGAGATGGGCAGGCGAGGCTACGACACCAAGTTCTCCAGAGGCCAGGGGACAGCCCTGGGGACAATTGCAATCATAACTGAGAACAATCCCACACAACAGCTGTAAAGAGAGATTTATTTCCTCCACCATCACCCTCTCTAAACATACAGGCAGACGTAACGTGCCTTGCACGAGAGGCAGTTTAGTTACAATGCCAGCTCACAGGTCTAAGAAGCTTTCAATTCTAAGGTCTGCAGGAGAGCTGCTGCGTGGCTTCGGGTAAATCATTAATCGCTCTGCATTTCTACTTCTCCACCTGAGAGAGGTCTATCTCTCCAACAGCTCCCCGGGGAAGAGAACGGAACAGGAGGAAAGTCTTCGTTTCAGTTTGCCCAAGTCTGAATGGGAAACCACTCACCATCTGCTACCGCAGCCATCTGACACGTGGGATGGAGGGCTGTCATGAGGTCGCTGCATTTGATTTCCTCCTAGAAACGGCTCGCTGCAGCAAGGCTACACCAAAGCACATCTACAGGCTGGCTCTGCCACCCTGTGTCTGCTGCAAGATGTGCCTTCCCAATAATTCACCAAATCTAAGGATCTGTTCCTAGGTCAGGCGCAGTAAGCAGAAATGACGCCCAGAGACCTGTGTGGCAGATCATGTTCCACCTAAGTGGACACTCCCGGTGCCTGTGGGTCAGGCTGTGAAACACAGCACACCTCCCCGTGAGATCCCCTGAGGTGCTGCCCTCAGCACACTAAGCCACAACAGCCTCAGTATCCAGATGAGGTGATCTGCCCTCCCAGGAAATGTACTCCATGGGAACTGCAGGCATTACTAAGAAAGAAACTCCACACTTTCCTTCGCAGCCCTCTCAACACAGAAACCCCAAACACTGCCCCAGCCCACCAGCCTGCTCCTCACCTGCCTGCCTCGCTCAGCTGTTTCCCACTACTCTGGTCGATCCCCGAAGGTCCATAGTCCCACTGCACTTCCTTCGCAGCGATGTAGTATTTCCGAACTCTCCCGTCCAGGGTGGACGCCGTAGCTTGCCGAGAACAGGGACGCACTTCATAGAGAGCTTCCATGCCAGCTGTTCAAGATATGGTAGAGGACACACTGTCTTCACCACAAGGTGGAACACCACGCAGTGGCACAGGACACGGCCAGTAAGTCTGGCCTGCACACTAATGATCAATCCATCCCGATTTTCACAAGACAAGGAATCACCCCATTCATCTAGGGACGATTTTAGTGCAAATGCTGCCCAAGGCACTGTCCCCTACCACACCGTATGTCACAGGATCACACTGGGAGAAAGAAGGGAGGCCACGGAGGGCAGGACATGTTCCAACCTCTGCCTTACCTTGTATGTGATCATTGACCTGACAGCTCAGTAGCCACCTCCCAGGGTTACTGGGGATCATGTCTGCTGTAACAAAAGTGGCTGGGAAGAGGCTGGCCACATCTGTCCTGTGGCCTCGAATATTGAGCATTTCTCCATGGAAGTGGGCTGTGTGAACATCAATTTCATTGCCCATCCCAAAGAGGTGCCATGAAACGTAATCCCCAGCACACATCGTCACCTCAGGGAGGTTCCCAAACACATAGCCGTTAATAGCTGCAAAACCAAGCAAGCCAAAAATCAGAGATTAGAAAAGGGGCTTTCAGAGCATCTGCCAGAAGTTCACAGCACAGATATGTTTGGAGGACAGACCTAATCAGAACTCACCTTCCCCTCCTCTTGTTCTGAAGAGCCCACCTCCAGAAATGAAGTGCATTCAGAACCTCCAAACAACCAACAAAGACTCACTCAAGCCAAAGATTGAATGAAAATAACTTTTTTTTCCTAGAGTTGTTGTCCTGTCCCCGTGATGTTGTTTGGCACGCAATCTCAGAGCCCGCTGTCTCCCTTCTCCCCTCTACTCCCACTCTGGCACACAAAGCAGAAAGTGCATTTCAAGACCCGGTCAGACCATCTGGGCAGAATCAGCAGCCCCACAACAGCGACACTGACCATGCATTTTATTGCTTTCTTGGAATTCCTCATCATCTTTGTCTACGGAGCCTGGATCTGTGCAGAATGACGCTATGTTCTCATCCAGGTACCAGCTTAGGTTCTCATCCACCACACTGAACATCAGAAAGAAATCAACATCCACATCCCGGCGTCTCTGAGAACTGCCAGTCAGTATGCCTAGGGTGAAAGAGGTGAACATTCAAACAGTCACCCATACAGAAAAGCAGGCATCAGTCAAGGGATTAAAACACCACTAAAAGAGTAACTCGTCACCCAATTTAGAGACACAGTTCACTGCAGAGTTCTAACAAACTCCCTCTTTTCTAGTATATCCCCGCTAACATATTGTTCGCTCCCAAGGAGCCGCTGCACAGCTGAACTGCAACATCTCCAGTGTTCTCGCTCCTGCTGAAATCAAACAGTCCCCACTTTTTCTTAATACACAAACTAAGTCCTCGACAAGATTCCTGCTTTTAACACGGATTCAAACAGCGCTCTCGGATCAAGAGGCCTACCACCTCACCCGGCCAGCTACCAAGGGATAAAGACAACACAATGGCCAAAACCCACCTAGCACAAGCACTGTCTTCTCCAGTCACGCTGTACTTTCCCCTGCAGCTCAGAGCTGCCCTCCAGAGTATCTTCTCATCCTGTCCTTGCTCAAGTCATCACAAAGTCTTCACAGTACGAAACTGCAGCCCTCAGCTGCTTTCTCTTGGGAGTTCTTACCTTTTTTGCATGTAAGTAAGGGCCCAATTAATCCAGATGCGATGTCCTTCGGTGCATCAATATGAGAGTGGTAGATCCAGGTCAAGCAGTTTGGGTCATCAGCAGTTGGGCTGTGATCTTCAGGGACAGTCCAAGTATAGGTGTAATTCCCGCCTGGGAAAACAGCATCATCCTTCTTCTGATCCTGAAAGGACATATCAGGATACAGGGATCCTAGAAAAACAGAGCAATCACAGCATCCATTCAAGAAGAGCAGAGATGTCCATACACATAACCTTAGATTGAGCTGCTCTCAAACAACAGAGCGCTGCACTTATATACTTGTGTAGCAGATTTCAAAGCAAGATAAGAAAAATCTGTCTCCTTTATGGCAGTAGCTGATTTACCTTCAGAGTCCTTTTCGTAGAAAACTCCGTGAGGATGGATTGTATATGGTCGATTAGCAAAATTTTTTAGGTATACTTTAATGGTATCCCCCACTTCAGCTCGGATGATGGGCCCAAGGAACCCCAGCCAGCCAGGTTTGGGAATCTCAGTGGTGTACGTGGAGTCTGTGTATTGCTTATAGACAGATTTCTTGTATGTGCTTCCCACCCGGTCTTTGCCAGGCTGGAGGAATGTTGAGGCCTTGCTGTTAAAGTCAGAGAAGGGAAAGGCACCATGAGTCATGCATTGTATAACACAGCTGGTCAGTAACACCGCAGAGTGATGATGACACGTGTCTTTTCCAAGTAAGCCCCAAAGCTTTGTCAGCAGAGGACCTCGAGCACACCCTAAGCCACCCCCTCCTGCACCTCTGACTGCCTGAGCAATATGCAGCACTGGCCCTCGGGCTCCTCTTTGTTCTGAGCACATGAAACAACAGGGACATCAGCACGGAACCAGCTTGGCGAGGCTGGGACCACAGCCACAAGTATGGCCAGAAGCCGGTTACCGTGGCCACAGCCTCGTCCCCAGCTCTTCATGAACAGACACAAAGCGCATCCCTGAACTCTGTGGTGCAAACAAGGAGTGGGAAGGATGGTGCCTCTTCAACAGTCACACGTGCGCAACACAGGGAAGACTGAAGCCCTTCTCATGGCTGCTTCAGCCTTCACTGGGTTTTTAGAAACTCACTTCAACGCCTCTGTGACATTTACAGCTAAATCAAAAGCCCACGTGTTGGGGGAAACTCCTGAGCTCTCTGGCAAAAATCCAGTCTAAAATATGATTTTCTTCACAGACTCTCAATCACTTGTAGATGGCAGACAAGCCAGGCAGGTACATACCCAGAACGTAACCAGCCTCCAGAGTTAAAACCTCGTACAGGTACCAAAGTTCAACCCGTGAGTGTATTTGCTCTTTATGGCTAATTCTTACTAGGTAAGAGATGAATCATGGTCCAGGTATTAGCAGGACCAGCCTAAATGAGAGCTGAGGTTACTCCTCCCACTTCCCCCTCAGTATCAATCACCCTGCAGTAACATCAGTAGCCCTGAAACACTGGCAAACTCTGATGTGTGTCTCCAGAGGATGAACCATTGATAGCAACTGGCTGGGCTTAAGCTGCACAGCCCAGAGCTCCTCCCCTTGAAGTCACCCCTGCAGCCACTATTAGCAAAGAGTTTACAGACAATTCATACTTCATTTTACAGACCTGCCTCTTTTCCCTCCCCACATCGCCCATTTCTTCCCAACAAAAAAAAAATTCTTCAAGCATTTTACTACCTCCGTAATTTATATCAATATCACAACTTGAATCAGTATCACATGCCTTTCTTATTGCTAGTAATTTGGTTTCTGCAATCATTGCACAAGTCAGTCCCATCAGCTCACGGTTTGCAGTGACAGAACAGTCTTTAAATTGCTTTTAAGTTTAATAGCCTTGAATTTCATTTCCATCTCTTCATGTATTATGAGAGAAAGCAAACAAACCCCACTGCAGTCATTATCACTGCAGGAGTAAGCAATAACAGCTTTATTAATCCTGATGTTCGGGGGGGCTTCCTTTTTTGTGATTAATTTAAGTCTATCCATCATTTCCAGAGCACGGGGACTTTTCCACTGCTTGATATTTTTATGTGAATCCTTCCTATTCCTGCTGTGCTGTTTCTGAAAGATGTGTAAACTCCTGTGTTATTTATTATGAAGGGTAAATGACTGAGACCAGGTCAAGAAATACAGATTATTAGTTGTACAATATGGGGCAGGGGAAGCACAAATGTCTTAAGAAAAGCTGTGGAAAGCAAAGTTGAAAAAAAAAAAAACCAACCCAAAAAACCACACACACAAAAAAAAAGGTTTGGTGTTTTGAAAACTAAAACCAAAACCTGTTTTTGTAGTGACTCAATGTAGTTATTGCAGTTTCCAGACTTTCTTTTGCAACAAAAACATTTTTCAAACCGCCCCTAAAATTTCATGCAGGAAGCTCCATTAAGTCTAAGCCTTGAAATTGCATTTAAACAAAAACAAGCCTGCTCTGTGAAGTCATTTATGTGAAGCAAAAAGTCCTTGTGCCTCAGGATACACAGGCTGATAAGGGCTGGAACTGAGGAGAAGGAGACCCCAGGGCAGAGTATTGCACAAGCTGCTCTAGCACAGTGTCTGTGCTCCACTCTCGGTGCAGTGCTGGGCTCTGGCTGCTCCATTACTGTGGCCATTCCTTTTCCCACCGATACAGTTTCTATGTTCCTACGATAAAACAAGTTAAACATTAAGCTCATAAAGATCAGACCTCTATCAGATCATGTCTCTTGCTTGCTCAGATGCCTCAGAAAACCTGCATGAGATTACTCATAAAATTACTACTTTGGGCCAGTACCAGGCTAAATTCTTATAGCACTAAACCTACAGGTTATGTGCGACGCTTTGGTTCATGAGCACGTTCTTCCCGGTCGGAGCATAGTTCCAGTCCACCTCACAGATCCCCAGGTAGTAGACTCGGGTGACACCTCCAGCAAATGTGGGTGACAGCATGTGGATGCAGAGCAGTAACAGCAAAAACAATCCCATCATAGCCTGAAGTAAAGGCGCTTTTGGAGGTTACACCTATTTGAGAGAAAAGCAAAGGTCATTAAACAGAAGTAGAATAGGACCACATGGTTTGAAGGTACTGGGCATTTTGAGAGAGTATGAAGAAATCAGGCAGAAGTCCTATCGGGATCATAATTCAAATATTCAAGAAGGAAATAATGCCTATAACAAAAACATTGCACGAGGTGGATGGAGATTATGCCTTGCTGATCAGTCCCCAATACCGATGTGCTCCTAACAGTTTGATTAATTCTTTTTCCGCCTGTAGTTCTCTACCTAATGCTTTGTTCCACAGCGTTGAGAAAATACAGCTAATTCAGTAACATTTGACGCAGCAGGAGATGAGGTGAACAGACTGACAGCAGGCACTGTGTTAGCAGAAAGGGCACCAGTAAATCCTACATGCTGTGTAAGGGTCGTCTTAGGGCAGCGGGATCCTGAGTGGAAAGCACCACATGTGCTGGATTGTCCAGCAACTGTTTTTTAACCACCACTGCCCTCCCAAATCACCTTACAAGACATATATGAAGCTCAGGGAAACAATCCTGAGCAAGTATCTTTGCATTTTAAAGTGTTACCAAGACCTCTCTATTCTACTACACCCCTGAGAAAGTAGGATTTAGTCACTATGAAGTAATTTCAACTTCTTCAAAGACTGGCCTTAGAGAGAGGTTCTCAGTAACCCAGGGAGGGCATCTCAGATGGGCTGCACAAGGCTTGTTGCTTAGTCTACTTCTGTTAAATATTTTTACCATGATTGAGATCATGAAGTAAGGAGTTTACTCATAAAACTTCCGATCAACACCAAGCTTGGTGTAAACAAGCACCAGAAATACTCTGGAGACAGATCCAGGGCAAGCTACAGAAGCTGCCTGAAAACATTCAAATGCAATTCTGTAGATACAAGTTCAAAGAGCTGCCTGTATGAAGGAGAAAGGGATGCAATATGGGGGAGCAGAATTACACCAAAGGGTAAGAAAACAGCTTAGGGTTAAAATGGATAACAAACTAAATAAAAACCCAGATGAAAATGCTTACGAAAGATCTCATTCAGTGATATAATTAACAAAGCCAGATGTAACCAATAATCAAACTGCCACGTAAAACAGATGCCCAGCTCTTAAGATCTGCTACAGGAACTGAGAAAATATTTAGCAGACAGAAACAGAGAGCAAGAGAATTAGAAACATGTGCCCTAGCAAAAAAGCTTAAAAGAATTAGTTTTAACTTCAAAAAGGAGATGGTGATGTAACACCACGTCAAACACAGAAAGGTTTTTTTATAAAGAGGTTGTCATTATTTATTTATTCTCCACGGTCTTTGGTAACAGCAACATGAATCTCAGGTTTATTCTCAAAGCTGGATGCTCTGCAGGCTTACCAGCCAGAGCAGCATCACACTCGAACAGCTTTCTCAGAGAAGCTCTGACATTTCCTACCACATCTGATCCCTGACGTACGGGATTCAACCCCAGCATACAGCAAGGAGATACCCATTCATGCTCCTTCCACACCTGCATTTCTGATTTCCAAACATGCTGAACTGTCCTCAGAAGCTAACAATAATCAAGTATTATTGACAAATTCATTAAATTGAGAAATTGAGAGAAAGCAACTCCCAACTGGGAAAACCCTTCTTTCCCTCCTTTCTCAAAAGGGGATTTCAGGGATCTCTCTAAATCCGAGATGTTTCTTCTGATGCATGAGCACAGCGCAGCTCTGCTCCAGCAGCAAGTCCTTCAGGTGGTTCTGGCCACACACCTGAAGAAGCTCAGGTGTAGAGCAGCCCCTTCCCTGTGGCTCGAGCAGCACAGGGGTGACAGCAGAGCTCAACCCCACTGCTCCGCTCTAACCTCACTGCTCTTGCCGCTGCTGTCGCCCCAGTAACGGCTCACAGGGGTGACACCTGCACTGACCACTGATTCTGTGCCAATAAAGAGGTTTCAAAGCAAGGAGCTCAGAAACTTGTACCCCTGCCATCTCTCACACACATGCCAGACTAGCAAGAGGTGACAGCAATGAGGAGAGGCAAAGCCAGCGGCGCCAGCCCTCAGCCCTCACCTCCCACCCTGTCAGCACACACCCTGCCAGGAAGGGCCAGGAGATGCGTTTGACTCAGCTGAGGAAGTGGCCTTCTTGTCAACGGAGGTCAGAGTACATGGGAGTACATGGGAGCAGCTTCCTGAGGAAAGCGTGCCCAGGGCATGAGGTGGCCTTCCTCAGGGACGTGGAGCTGCTCAGCCCAGAATCAGTGGGGGCTAATCTTCATGTCCTCTCACGTGAATGGTTTTTGCAAGCAACTCTAGGAAGGAGCAAAGCTTAGACTTTATACCATGAACAAACAGCAGCTCTTAAAGCTGGGCATAAAAACTGACTACCAATACAAACCCCTGCGGCATCAGCCACTATTTGTACGTGGCAGAGCCCCTGCCCACCTACACCGAAGCTCCACATTCCAGCATCACTATGCTCATCAAGTCAATCAGACTCAACCTGAAGCCACGGAAGCCTAAACGCCTTGTGAATGTGCTCTGGCATTGTGAAAAAAGCAAGGACCAAGTCTTTAGGACAGCCTTACTGAAGCTTTACAAAAGTCTTGTCTGGACCTCAGGCTGGAGTCTGACCACGACGTTGCACACACCTCTGTGGCAGTTCTAGAAACAGCAAAACAGCATCCCTTAAAGGAGACTCATCAGGCCAGACTGATTCTGCTCTCACAGTCTTTTCACAGGGACTAATCTCCATCTAGTGACATTACTAACACAAGGTGAAGAAAACCAACAACCTTAAATTCTTTCTTAAAGTTAATTTTTCTTTGAAGTATATGCTTCGATTATGAAAAAAAACCCAAAACAGAACCAAAAACCAACAAACCAAACTTCATATTACATTATTCTTAAAACTTGAAACTTCATAGCAGATTCATTACTCCCAGGACTTCCTCTTCTTAATTCCTTAACAGCACAGGAATTGCAAATGAACAGAAATTAGACTTCCATCAGTTTGGTAGCTAACCCTTGGACCAAGGCAGACAGGCTGGCCGCAGGGTTCTTTCCTGGTACCTGGCTGCAGAGGAACCATTGCTCGAGAACGAGAGGAGGAAAAAAAGGTATTAAGTGTAGGAAACCCTTTCACCCCTTACTTGCGGAGCAGGGTTGGACGAGGGCTCTGCTGGGGACGCGACGGTGTCAGCTGCGAGACATCCCCGCGGCGGGACCTGCGGAGAGAGGATGCCCCGGCGCGGAGAGGACAAAGTCTGGCTGCATATGGGGCGCTGCCTCGCCTCCCGCGGGCTGGCCGAGCCCCGGCCCGGCCCCGCTCCCCC
>VWZK01022061.1:0-107362 GCA_013396935.1 Baryphthengus martii | reverse complement strand
GGGGGCCGCGGCGCTTTCCTATGCCGGCCGCGGGGGGTGGCCGTGCCCACGCCGTGAGACGCGCGGCTGTCGCAGGGCTCTGGCACCGCACAGCCGAGGTCATCCGAGCGTCAAAATCCAGAATTGGGTGTCACTGGCTCCAAGCGGCGACACTCATTAGAAAAGACTTTTCAAGAAGTAATGAACTTTTCATTTTCCCTTCCTGACATTAATAAGGTCGGCCTCGTTGGCCCCACGTGAGGCACGGGACGTTACAGACTTAGTGTGGCATTTGACACGAGCACCGTGATCATTTTTGTCTCCTGCCATTTTTAAATCCGTAAGATTTTCACCACTTTTAAAGAAACTTGGCCTTTACAAAGGCAAAAATGAAAAGAAACATAACATTTTTTTGTTCTCTTTGTGATCTGTATAAAAATGATACAAAGACCTTCCCGGTTTCTGGAGCCGGTGAATCTGAAACTGCTCGTGTCACAGTTGCCGTTTTTCACCGCTGAGTTCTGTTGCCTGAACTTTCGGTAACTGCGGGAGATTATTTGGTTATTTTCAGTGGTGACATCGTGCCCACAATGGAAGAATGTCGTCAGGGGCCGGGCAGCGCTGATCAGGGGAGATAAAAGCCCTCTAGTGGCACCAGCTCCACCAGCCTGAGCAACTGTTGTGTTTCCGGTGGGCGAAGAAAGCAGCAGATACAGGCGGCTTTAGAACGATTTTTCTTTGGATTACAGACCAAAACTTCAGGGCTTTAAAAAAATCCCCCCCTTCAATAGGAGTGTTCCATGTAACTGTCTGTTTGACTCACACTTTCTAGGACGGTTCCAGGTACTCAGAAGTGCTCGCACAGACAACGCCCTTCACGAAGTGTTTTGTCCTTCCCTGTTGTAGGAACTGTCTCTGTTGATTTATGGTGTTGACTTACGAACAGCGCCTTAGAAAAACTGCTTGTTCTCTAACTGTTAGTTCTTCTTACTCCCTAGAATGGCGAGAACTTCTGTATTCTGGATGAGCAGAGGTTTGCCAAGGAGCTGCTCCCCAAGTACTTCAAACACAACAATATCTCCAGCTTCATACGACAGCTTAACATGTGTAAGCATCAGCTCTTCTTACATATTCTTTCTGCAGAGCTTGTTGATACTTGGCATCAATTTGAATTTCTTTAAACAAACCAAGTGACTTGGCAGGTCTTTCATCCCTGGAAACCTGAATTCTGGTCTTGCCTTTGTTTTACAGAAGAAAAGAGTTGTAGTGGAGCTTGGCTTAAGTCTTTGTTTTCTGTCTTTCTGCGCTACGTCCTTTTAAGCGGCAACTGTAAAAATATTGGTTTGTGTGTCGGTACCTAAAGCTCAGGCAGAGTTCATTTGGCTTCAGTAGCAGTGTTACTGGTAATGTTGCCTGGTGCCAGCAGCTGAGCCCCAACGCAGCCACTCGTTCAGTTCCTCCTCCCTCCCAGTGGGATGGGGAGAAGAATCAGAAAAAAAGTAAAACTCGTGAGTTGAGCTAAGAACAGTTCAATAAATAAAATAAAATATAATAATAACAACAATAGAATGTATTAATAATAATTACAATGAAGAGGACTGTAACAAAAAGAGAGAAATAAAGCCCAAGAAAGGCCAATGATGCACAAAGCAATTGCTCAGCCCCCTCTGACCAACGCCCCAGCAGTGGTTTCCCCTCCCAGCCAGTTCCCCCAGTTTCCACACTGAGCACGGCATCCTGTGGTAGGGAATATCCCTTTGGTTAGTTGAGGTCAGCTCTCCTGGCCGTGCCTCCCCGCCAGCTCCTTGTGCTCCTGCTCGCTGGCAGAGCACGGGAAACTGGAAAATCCTGAACTCCGGATAAGCGCTACTTAGCAACAACTGAAACATCAGCGTGTTATCAACGTTATTCTCACACCTAGTCCAAAACAGAGCCCTGCACCAGCTACTGGGAGTAAAGTTAACTGCCCCAGCGCAAACCAGCACAAATGGTAGCAGCAAACTTGGGCACACCCAGAGGAGCGGAGGCCGTATCTGCACCCGTGCATCTGGTATACAAAAAAGATGGGCTTGATGGTGCTGCTGCCTGCACCGCTGTGCTGAAACAAGACTGATCATGCCGACCGATTGAGCTGGGCTCAGTTTCTCATTGTGCTTTCTGTGCTCAACTTCTGTGCATCGTGTAGCACCCGCTGTATAACGTGTACGGCTTGTACAGGCAGCGGAGCTGGAGTGAGGTGGTGGTGGTTCAGAGATCCAGCACAACGCGCAGGGCGGCAGTGCAGCAGATGCAGCTGTTTTGCAGCAGATAGCTTTTGGGCTGAGGGAAGGTACAAACTGCACGGAAGATTCCACCTTACTGAGAATTTCCACTTGGAGTAAGGGGGAGGAACCCTCTGTGCTTGCCCGGTAGGTTTGCCAGGTCCATCTGTCTGATGCCTGTTTGGACTCTGTCACACAAAAGAGGACACATGCGGGCAGCCTCCTGGCAGGGCAGGCGCTGCGCTTTGAGACACCATCACGTGAGTGTCAGAGGATAACGCAGACAAACAATTGGCAGTTTCCTTGTAGCTAAAATGGAAATATTCCTGCGGAGACATGCAGTGGGATGGCAGCCTCCTTTTCCTGCTGGATCTGTCCTGGCTTCAGTTAAAGTTTTCTATTGATAGCATGGTCAGGGCGCAGCAAAACCAGAATATTTTAGCTGTGCTAAAAACTCGAACAAGGGGAGATATGGGTTGGTCTGTCAGCTGTGTTTTGCATCTACCCTGTGGTACTTGAAGCAGTGATGGAAATAGAGCTGTCAGTGCCTTGTCTCCTGCGGGCAGTGGGGTGTGGAGAAGGTACCCTGCATGTGTGCGTTTGCAGAGGCTGAGAACTAATCTCTGCCTCGTGTTATTCTGTACACTCTGGTGGCATTTGTTTGGGTATGTAGCTGTCTGGGATTAGAGGCGTGAAAGGGAAAGTGCACTGTTCCACTGCTTCCACTGGGACAAGATTTCATTCCGGGTGTCCTGATAAATCTTACCTCTAACTTCTGTGATTATTTGGACATCGCCGTCTTGCTTGCGGACGCCAGCCGGCCTCTGCCGTGTGTGTGTTTGTACAGCCTGCGAGGTCCTTCGATGGTACTGCAGACACCCTCTGGCTGTGAAGAACGGAGCAGTCAAAGTGTTGAGCACCAAAGAGAAGCTGCTTTGGCTGGTTTTCATATTTTCTGCTCCCAGTAACTGTAGTGCTCTAGGTACTTCAGTAGCCTTGGGGTTTTCTTTAGCTCTGTGTTGCAACAGTCAGCTCTGCGCTGAAAGAAATTACTTTGTAAATCCCTCTCCACAGATGGTTTCAGGAAGGTGATTGCTCTGGAGAATGGTATGATTACAGCAGAGAAAAGCTCAGTCATCGAGTTCCAGCACCCTTTCTTCAAGCAAGGAAAGGCACACTTACTGGAGAACATCAAGCGCAAGGTACAGTCTAAGCACCTATTTACTTCACCTTGTTATGCAGAATAGTTTATCAAGATCATGTTTGGGGTTTTAAACACTTTACAGCCAACAAATCCCATGGGAACCAAGCTTGTGCATCATGATGCAAGCCTTTGTAACTCCCTCCTGAATGCCAGGCTAATGTTTGGCTTGGCCTCCTCCTGCCAGCTCTTCCACACAACACACCCTGCTGTTGTTTAGCAGTGCCCTGGAGTAGGGCCACATTCTTCAGGGCTGTCAGACTAGAGCCCTTTTTCCACAGAGACTCAATACGATTACAGCTTAGCGTGGTCTTCAGTTCCGCCAGTGTAGCAGACTCAGGAAGAGTCACCGAGTGAAAGAAGTAAAAGAAAATACATTCCCTTTTGGTGCCCATTGAAAATTAGCAAGGGCATCAGTCATCAGTTCATTTTGGCGAGTTTGCATAAACTACATTGTTCCTCCAAAACCATCTTGCCCCTGAGCTATATCTTCATTAGTGCTGCCCAGTGTTCTGTCGTACATTCAGGCCTTACCTGACCTGTTTCTGCACAGATATTTATCCTCTGTTGGCACATTACAGCCCACAATATCCTGGCTGACAGAGAAAGATAGTATCGTGATACATCATGTTGACATTTGAACTGCAGAATCTTTTCTTCAGAACGTCGTAATGTGGAGGCTGCACTGCCCAAGTTAATAAGGTACAGGACAGGCTGGAGAGTCACAATTGTGTTTTGATTGATTCCTCGCTGAGCTGTCTCTGCTCAGAATTACAATTGATTAAATATAGTTGTGCAGTTGCTTCTCTGACTCAGGCCTGCGCCCTTCCCCGCCGCCGCCATCGCTAGCTTGGCCTGGCTTGCTCACCGGCGTGTCGGGGCAGTCGGCAGGTGACGTTATGTACAGCACCGTGCGTCCCAGGAGCGTTGTGCTGGGTGGAGTGCTCTGAATGGAGAGACAGAAGCACTCGTTAGTGAGTGCCAAGGACATTCAGATGAAACTGTTGAATAGGCTGGTGAAACATAGTCTTTGTTGCACAGGAAACACTCGTGACTTTTTGCAAAATGCCCATGAATTTTTCTTGCTCTTTTACCGTCTGGAAGGGAGTCAGTCCTGTTTCGGTACTTGCTGTGAACTGGATTTCAAGCCTCCAGCAGGAATGCAAGTTTGAACGCAGGGCTCCTTTATTTACTCCCTTTTTGCGTTAGCTCTGCCAGTGTGCTTCAGCCTTGACACGCCTATTACCCATTTTAGGGACTCTGAAGAGAGCAGCTCCTGGCACTTGGGCAGAATGTTTTAGTTCGGCCCTTTTCTGAGAGGCAGGCTGACTGCATTTAAAATTTCCACCTTTTGTCTGCGTCTTGTGGGTTCCTTCCCCATGGGGAGGTGGAATGCTGAAGAGAAATCAGACAGCTGTGAGTTCCTTTTGGGATACAGCTCATGTAAGACACTATCTGCAAGGAACAGCAAAGCATCGAAGTGTAGGCAGAGAAGGAGAGCTGTCAGGCCACTTGGTCCCTCCTTTGTAATACTGGATTATGTTAAGAAAGTGGTTTGTAATTTCTGTGGAGTGATTACATAACAATTATATTCCATTTCATCATGAAGTGATGGGATGTTTGTTTATAGCACCATAGGTCCATTTCTGACCATCCCAGTCCCCTTTGAAAAAAGGGATCTGTGAGCCCACCGAGCAGAGCAGTAATAGAGGAGACACCAATATGGGAATCTGCAACTCACATGGTATGGGACAAATTTTCAGATGGAGTAGGATGCATTTAATTAGGTAACACCCACCCTCCTAGTCACTTAATGGAAATTTGTTATTCCTCTGCTGGCAGATTTACCAACACTTTAAAGGAATATGATCATCTTCTCCTTACTCCACTGTCAATTTTGCATTTTGTTCTTGGCCGGTGTCTTACTCTTTGACACTAGAGGGCAAGCTGTCACCAGGCCTGTCAGAGAACCCCCCAGGGAGGGCCCTTTTCAACAAGTGGTAGGTTTTTATCCTGAACTGCAATGATTCATCTACTGTCTGCCCGTACACAGTGCTAATCTCTTGTTTTCATTGACCTCTCAGCTTTTTTCAGGCAGCGTAGGCTGTCCTAGGGACTGTCATCCACAGCAGCAGTGGTGTTTTGTGATACCTCAGCGTTACCTAATCTTTTCATGAAGTTTATACCTGTTCTTCCACAAACTAAGTACACTGTTCCTGTAGGGAGGAGTATGCAAGGCACTGTTGGTAGTAAAGCTTGTGTAACCTGGTCCTGTTTTAGGTATCTGCAGTAAGAACTGAGGATCTCAAGGTCTGTACAGAGGATTTGCACAAAGTACTCTCTGAAGTCCAGGAAATGAGAGAGCAGCAGAACAACATGGATGTCAGACTGGCTAACATGAAGAGGTAGACTCCGTCTGTTTCAGAGGCACTTGTACATTGAGCGTTGCTTATATCTAATGGAGCTTGACTCTAAATTGGATTTTGTTTGAACTGGAAACAGGTGAAGTTGTATTTTTTTCTGAGACTCCCCATTCCACCCCACACAACATTCTGAATTTTAAGTTTGTCTTTGTAATTCAGTAACAGACCAGAGATTAAGACTGGGAGTTTGTTGACTGTTTCGAGATTTCACCTGGGTTGCCATCACCTGTAGTATTTTTTTAGGGCCATCAAAGCTTCTCCTTTTCTAAACACAAAACAGGATTAGGTGCAGTGAGGAGAATTAGTCTTTGGTGTTCTTTCTAATTGGAAGTGGACTTTGCTCATCCTCATCTCTGTTCCCTCAGATGCGTTTTGTACAGGCACTGCTAATTCATTCAGCCCATCGGTATGCAAGCAGGTATTGACCACAGTTCAGGAGATACCTTCACTCCACTCCTTCTGTTCCTTTAAAAAAAACCACCAAAAAACAGAAGAACCCACCCTCAAACACAGACTTTGAAGCTGTTCTGAGGTGGTCTGTGTTACACTCAGCCTGCTTCCCAACACCAAGACTTTATTCTAAGGCTTCGAAGGAATACCTCAGATCAAGATTATTGGTGGAGCAGCAGAGGATGAGAATGTCCTTATTAGTGAGTGTTTGGTCCTGCTTGATAGAAAATGGAGTTAACTTAACCCAGAGTTTATCGTAGTGGATCGAATTAACTGGTTGTTAGTTATCCATGGAAGGAGTGTTGCCATTGGTCCTGTAAGGTACTGTGAAAGTTTGAAAGCTGTAAAACTAAAACATATGAAGTAAACTCTGTTCACCCTCTGTCTTCTGATTTATTCTGCATTGCAGAGAAAATAAGGCCCTGTGGAAAGAAGTGGCAGTTCTAAGGCAGAAGCACAGTCAACAACAGAAGCTGCTGTCTAAGGTACCATTGCAGCATCTTCAGTGCGACCATCCTTACTCCTGCCTCTGTGATACTTGCTGGCATTCTTTGCTTATGTAGAATGACAAATGACACAGAGCTGAACAGGCTATAATTAATACAGCAAAAAGAAAATGTTCACAGTTCCTGAGTGTCCCAGAAATAGCAAAGAACCACGAGCGAAATAATAAGGAAAAGTGGTAGTGAAAAGAGTTTGAATGCATTTGAAATTTCAGTGGATCTTATTTGGAGACAAATCAGTAAATCAAGCTGACCTGGGGTAAACGTGAGGCAGGAGGCAGTGCATGGTAGCAGGAGCTAAACCAGGAGATGGCAGGCACGCGGAGCGCAGTCTTTGAAAGATCTTGGACCAAGACAGACTTAGACCACTCAAGAAGTCAGCCTGGAGCCCAGAAACTATAGGAGCTTCTGCACTGGAACAAATTTTCTCTGGTTTATCCCTCAGCAGTTTTTGGTCTGGAATCCTCTAGTGACCTGGGCTGTTATATTACTTAAAAAAAAGCCAGACAACAACAGTCCAAGTGGAATAATTTTTCAGTGCCATTTGTAACTGTCATTTTGTTTTTTTTAAGACACCAACACAAACGGATTTTTAAGTCACCTGTTGATTTCAATCACATATCTACATAATACTGTAGTAAAATTTGAAATAATAATTTAATGTTAGGATTGCTTTGCTGACCACTTGTTTTTGTTGTTTTTGTTTTTCCTTTTTAGATCCTTCAATTTATACTAAGTTTGATGCGAGGAAATTATATTGTTGGGGTCAAAAGAAAAAGGTAATTACTGGATAGGTCACCAGTCAGTGTCAGATATGAATTACAGGGATAAATCAGCTTCTAGAAGCAAGATACTTTAAGTGTGTGAAGAATATTTTTATCGCTTGTATATTCAAACTTGAGAAAGCCGATGGAAGTTGAATAAAGCATGAAATAAAGATTTCCTCTTTATCACTAAAAACATGGGTGGGAAGAGCGTATACTATACAACTTAAATTTCAAAGGGCACAGTTATCAGAAATGGTAACTCTTTCAAAATGAGCAAATGTGACTGACTGACTCAGAACAAAAAGCAGGTTCAGCCTGTGACCCGTATGCGGCGCGCTCACGAAAACACCTTTCCAAACACCACTTTTCTTAGAGGCGGAAGAAAGATTGATTGTTCTCACCCCTACTGCACAGAGTTGGCATCACTGTGGCTTTTTACTGCGGAGCTATCAACTAAAGCTGTGTTTTGTCTCAGGTCTCTAACAGATGCTGCAGGTGCTTCACCTTCCAAATACAGTCGTCAGTATGTCCGCATACCTGTGGAGAGCGGCCAAGCAGTAAGTCCCTCCCAGGGAAAGAGGCAGTGGGTTGGAGAGGGTGATACACGGCGATCTCAGAGCCTTCCCTATAACTGTTAATACCCTACTCTTATAATCAAACACACTACATTTTGAAATGGGCACCTTTAAAGCATTGCTCTGTCTGTGAAATCACACCAATCGGTACAACTAGTCAAAGGACAGGCAAGAGAAGCTGCCAGAAGAATGGAGCTTCAACATCAAACAAGGTAGCCCTTTGTGGTTCACTGATTGTTTTTGCTGTACCCTGCAGATGGCTTTTTCTGAACACAGTGCTGCTGATGAAGATGGAAATAGTTCCGGTCTCATCATTCGAGATATCACTGACACCCTGGAGAATGCCACTGACGGTCTCCTTGCTGTGGCACACACGAGTGGCAGAGCTAGGTACCTTTAAAGGATGGGCAAGTATTTGTGCTTAGGTAGTTATGTTCGTCTGAGCGATCCATATGAATTCTGGGAAACAGCCACTGAGTTTTTATTCTGTTTGTGCCTGACAGGGCTGTTTGTAGGTTTTTTTTACAGCCGGTAGCATTGGTCATGGTCAGCAAAGCTGCTTAAGAGCTCGTGTCTCTTCAGGGCTGCCTGAAGGCCTGTCAGGCTGATTGGCACTGGAAGGTTCATTTGCTGAGGCTTTTCTGCCTGTTCAACAAATAAGCACATACTTAACTTTCTGACTGAACAGAGACCTGAATGCATGTATAGGTTGCTAATAAACAATCCAAAACGTATATAGGTTGCCAATAAACAAGCCAAGATGTGGAGTTTTACCTCCAGTTTCTGCACTACTCTCACTACTGCTGCACTGAGCACAGCTGAAGGGAAGGCATTCTTTGTGTGGCATCAGATTCTTGTGAAGACCCATTTAGCTGTTAACATCCAGAGTGAAATATGGGCCAGTTTGAAATTTTTCTTTCCAGAGACACAATGTTAGGAGTTTCCCTCCTGCCTAATTTCCATGTACTGTTTTGCTGCTTTCGGCCTGGCAAGACAGGGTGTTTTGCTCTGGTAGATGCGATCCGTAAAAGCTGTAATAAGAGATTCTTCCTGTGTCTTTAGGAAGGCATTTTTTTTTTTTTTTCCTAAAGACCAGTTAATGGTTTGAACCCTTGACTAGCTTGACCTTATCAGGAATTAAGACTTGAAATGAGCATTAATACAGTTGATGAATGCTCCTGAGTGTCCTTTCTCTGTGGATCATTTCAGAGAGGCACCGGCAGCTCTGGATCCTGGCTTACCTATTTGTCCAGTATCGCAGCTGAATGAGCTGAGCTGTGCAGAACCTATCCCACCAGCTCATGTAACCGATGTCATCAAGTCCGGTGAAGTAGGAAGTGCTGCTGTGGAACTGCACACTGCACAGCCTGGTGCTCCAGAAGACCCGGTGTCAGTGATCGACTCCATCTTGAACGAGAACAACTCTGGAAACCAAAATGATCCCTTACTGGACAGGTATTCATTTTTGTGCTTTTTTCAGTACTTTTTGCTGCGAGAGCTATCATTAGTACTTCCTGTTCAGAGAACCTTCCTTGTACCTGTTCTCCAAAGAGCTGGACCGTGAAAAGTGGCCCAGGAACGTGGTTTCATTTGGCAATAAGCTCTTCTGGTCTGGCTCTCACCACACCCCATGGCTGTACTCACTGGGAGCTTAACAGATCATGTCTAAGTTGTTCCTGCCTCATGGTGCAAAAGAAGGCCCTACCTGCCTACTGCTTCTGACAGTGCTGTACCATTTTGTCTTTTTAGAGAGGAAATTCAGGATTTTCTTAACTGCATTGATGCCAGCCTTGAAGAGCTTCAAGCAATGTTATCTGGCAAGCAGTATAACTTTGGTTCTGAAGCTTTCGGCGATGTGAGTCTCTTATCACTTTTTCTGCTTTCTGAAAAATACCAGTTAGGTTGTATCATGAAATTGTAACGGTTTATTCCACGTTGTAATGGGTAAGTGGATAGAATGATACATGGTCATTCCAGGAGTCTGACAGTGCACAAAGTAACACTGAGAGCCCTTTTCAGTCCCTACAGTATTTCTGTCAGACAGAACTGAAGGGGAAAAAAAAAGGAAAAGTTCGACTTTCTTCTCCTTCTCAAGCCTTTATCATATATCATCACATCCTGATTATGTGTTTGGCTATGCTTTACGGTATGGAGTGAAACTCAAGCCATATACCTGCAGTCACCGGGCAGTGACACAGTGTCTTTTTATTCTCCCGTGACCTGCTCGCTGCCACAGGTAGAAGGTAGATTGCTATGGGCCTGTGGAGGAGCCCCCTTCCCTGTGCTGCCATGGGTGGTGTGCTGGGTCCACTGTCCTTTCAGGACCTCTCTGACCTACGGTTTTTATTTTCAGACATTTAATCCTGAGCTGCCAGCCTTGGATATGAGCTTGATGGAAACTTCCCCTGGTATGGAAAATGTAAGAGTAAGACTTATTTCTATTATGGGGAAGGTTAATACGAGGTCGAAAGCTAAGTTTCGGCTAATGGAGTTTAAGGGTAGGGACGGGATTGATAGCACAGACTCATTGGTCAGCTGTTTCATTTCTCTTCCCTCCTCCTTTCACCTTTGATTTTGTTAACCGGCCCGTGGACCCTGGGATTTTGTGTTTGTTGTTAAGCGTTCTGTCTTAATCTCTCTCCATTCTGCTTCAGCTTTCAGACTTGGCAGAGAGCACTGAAGATCTGAGAGCGAGTGAGAGAGAATCAGCAGGAAGTAAAGGTGGGCAGGAAGGAACATTGAGAGCTCTAACAGTTCCAAACTCTTCCAAAACTGTGTGTTGAAGTGGAAATTTTGTAGCCTGTAATATGATTTTCCTCCTTCTTTGGTCTGGGCTTGATTTTTTTGTGAAGACTGGAATGTTTCACTGCTCTTGACAAATCTGTGCCTCAGTCTCGAGATGCCCCATCCTATGCCCCCCACGTTGGTGTTAACTGTTTACTTTTCCTTGCACGTGACAAAAGTGCCACAGTAGGGAGCAGAACAGCAAATGTCCTTGTGGAAATGTCTCCTATATGGGCTACAACCTCCCTAAATGCAGTGCCACTCATTTTACCACCTCGGTGCTGCCGCTGCATGCCCTGCGTGTGAGGAGCTTAGAGTGTGCCTCAGACATTGATCTTAACAGAGACAGGAGCCCTCTTGCAGCTGCGGATGTAGCCGGTCAGAGCTCAGCTGGGGGGGTTTTCCTTAGTGAACCAAGTTTTGAAGCAGCCTCTCCAGTTTTCCTTGTCTTGAGTAAGAGCCTTCGCTCTTGTGACACGGGAGCCTGGAGTTTAAACTGTTTGTTTTCCCTCAGATATGCAGCTGATACAGTACAGGGCCAATCCTCTGCTTTCGTTATTTGAAGAACCACCACCGAGTGAAGCTGCAGGGAAGACAGAGAATCCGATTCTGCTGCCCACCCTGGAGGAGAAACCTGCTCTTCCTTCTCCCTCAGGGAGTGGAACTGCCTTGCCACTGGCCGCTCCAGCCAGCCAGGCCGAGCCTCTGGATGCTCTGGGAATGGGGGATCCACCACTCCTCTCAGAAGATGGGAATGGAGAGTACAAACTGTTTCCACTCTTGCTTCTCAGTCCTGTTGCTAACTTCATAGAAGAGGCCTCTGAGATAGAAACTTCCTGAACTCACTATAAGATCTGTAACCAGCTTAGTGACATGACAACAAAGAAGTGGATCGGCAAGAAGCTTGACCTCTCTCCTCACCTGCTTCCTGGGTGTTCTGTACAGACCAAGAAAGTTCTTTCTACAAGCAAAGAGCACATCTGGAAAAACTGAAAACAAGCTCAAAACAAGAGCTGGTGGGAGTGAAGGCAGTGGACAGAAGGGAAGAACAACTTCCCTGCAAACATACCACAGCGTATTCCGTAACCTTTTATCCAGTATCCTTACTGCAAGAGGAAATCTGTTTGTATCCTGTTTGTAAAGTTTGGCTGGTGTTTTGTTTTTGTTTTTTGGGGTTTTTTTATTAGCTGGATAGTTATGTGGTGTGTAATATTTTAAACATGAGTTGTACTCTTCCCAAGAGCCTGTTTCAATACGTAGCTTGTCTAATGTTTGGAATTAAGATTTTTTTTTAATTTTGTTTTTAATTTGAGGGGGTTTTTTTGATAGTTTGTGGCTGCAATTGTTTGCATCTGCTTAGATCACTTTCGTATTCCTAGATTTGCTCCTAGGTACAGGGAACATTTTTCCTATGGAAAATTACATTTTAACTGTGGAGTATTACTTTTTAACATGCTGACACTCATCCGTTGCCACGGGTTGTAGGTGTTGTGGTAGGACGTGCTTGCCACCCTGCGCGATGCTGATTTCTCATGCACATTGCATGGCCGTTCTTCTAGGGTAACTTGCACCTAGCTCACAGGTCACATGTCCTCGGAAATTTGGAGTAGAACTGATTCACATCTAGCAAAGTCCAGTGGCTGCCCTTGAAATAAGGGAGGGGGAGACGGAGTCATGGGGTAATTTGCACTGATGTAGGGACATTATATTAAGATTTCTCTTCTGCTTGCGGTAGCTACTTGTTTTCCTGACCCTGTGTGAACACTGGACTTCTGGCTGCGTTTTCTGCTTGTGGAGTCTTAAAGCTCAATCAGCCAGGTGCACTCGAGTCCTTCGGCAGCGGATTACAGAAACTCATGTCTGATTAATCAAAAGAATTAAGATTAAAATTCCTTTCTACACTCTTTTCCCAACTTCTTTGAGCAGCTGTCATGCAGACATCAGGCCCTGCTTTCAGGTTCACCTTCAGTGATACCAGATTGTGGCACCACCACCAGCCCACGCAAACCGGACATTTGCTGTGGAGATACAGAACTGTTGGGGGTGGGCACAAGACCCGCTGTGTAATACCATGTGGTATTTCCTACTAGCGCAATTGCTTGGCATCTTTTTTCCAGTTTTAGGAATTCAGGCTCCCTACAGGCTTTGTCCTCTGCAGAGTTTCTGAACTAAAAAGTTTTCAGTTCTTTGTATTCGAGAGTCCAAGTCAATTTGATATCCTGCAGCCTACTAGATAATGCCCATTATCTACACTGGCCTTACTTAATTGTCAAGTCTTCTGAGTTGCAGCGGAGGGTCCTGCTCTGGAGTGCGCGTCTGTGTGTAATGCCTTCGGTGTCACTTCATTCCTGTGCTTCTGTAGCTGTTCTTTACCTCATGACCCTCCAGGTTTGTATCTTTTGAATTGCTTTTTGTCAAGTACGTCTTACTCCAGCCTTTTCTAGTCTGTCTTTTGCTTACTTCTTGAGACAATGGCTGAATAATCTCAGGTTTTCGAGAGCTAAAAGGAGAGAGGGAAATGAGTTCATTTGTATCTGTCTTGGGCTCTGTTTCTGTTTGTTTTTTTTTACTTCTTCCTAAAGGCCTCAATTTTGCCAAGAGTGAAACAGTGAAAACCAGACTTTTTTTCCTGTGCTGTTTTGACAGCGCAGCGCAAACAACCAATCCTTTGAGCGGCTGATCTTCTGTCACTCTCGCTTCCTGAACAGGTTAAACTGGAGTGTAGTTCCTGTTACGATTACTGTCCTGTTCTTCCACCATGGAGCCCTCTGGTCTCAGTGCATCTCACCATCAGATATTTGATCTGATTGCATAATAATTTTTTAATACACTTTCTCTCCTAAGAAACAAAAGCTTAAGAAAACTGCAAATAAAACCTTGTGCGTCTGTGTCTGGTTTGTGTACTGGTCTGGGAAAAGTCAAAAGTTTCCTAAGAAAGATTGCGTTGGAAAGGGGAAGGCTGAGTAGCGAGACATACCCACATGCTGAAGTAATTAAACTCAAGAATTACAAAACCATTACTATGTTTCTTACAAGTTCTTTTTGTGTGTTCCTGTGTGTGCCAATACTTCCCAAACCTGTTTACTGAATTTTGTACAAAGGAGCCTTTTGGCAGGGGGGATCTCATGCAGCTGCTGCTGCTTCAGAAATAACCAGAATGCTAAGTTTTGCCTGGCACCTGCTCTTAGAGCTGTCAGCGTTATTATTAACCCCTATTCAACACACCATGGAATCAAAGCTTGTGAGAAGGGGACTGAACTTGGGGGGGGGCATTTATTCCTTACCTGTGTGTGAGTGGCTCGCTGGGAGCCATCAGACCTGATACTGCTTTTTCATGGGTGGTGACATGACAGCTTAAAATACCACGTTGGGTGCGAATCAGAAATGGTTTTGTGGTGGAAAGTCATCATGGGTTGTGTGCTGTAAAATGGCGACATCGGGAACCACTTCAGGAACCCGTAGCTCTGCCAGCTATGCCTGATGTAATGCACCAGCGCAAGTGTTCTTTATGGACTCCAGTGAGAAAGGTCCTCAGCTCCATAAGGTATTGATTAAACCACCATTCACTGAAGACAAACACAAGCAGGAAAGAGGGAACAGCACAGATAACCTTACCATCAGGCAGACCTCTGATCTGGGCTCGACACACTGTGCAGAGCCCGTGCTGAGGTGAATGCGCCCTGCGGGCTTTACAGTTTTTGTGGGATTTTCCTAGAAGTAATGAACTATTCATCATTTCCACTGCCAAGAAAAGAGGCGCTTACAGGAAAATGTGCTGCTCCGCTCCAAGATAAGGACAAGGACACGGCAGTGGCAGCGGCACTAGGAGCCAGGGACAGACTCCTCCGTTATGACGAAACGGCCAAGTCTGTACAGCCAAGTGGTTTATCTGCAGAACGGTGATATCTGCGGCACGGTGGTGGTATCTGTGGCACGGCAGTATCTGCGGCATAGCACGGGGCCAAAGGCTGGAGGGGGGGCGCAGCGCGGTGGGCCGGCAGCAGCGGATCACAAGCCCCTTGCTGTAGGACAGCCTGCTGGGTGGGACCACTGCACCACTGCTGTGATGTGTCACAGGTTTGTGTTAGTCGTGACCACAGTTGCTTCACTGTAATGCAATGTTCCTTCCTCCTCTGGCACCAACACGCACAGCTGCTGCTTTAATTTCCCAGTTTTAGTGCCCAGTACCTGCGGAAGGAAAGTTGGCATTTCCTTGACTTCCATGTGCTGAGAATTCAGAGCACACCCAGGTGCGGCAGGGGCAGTGTGAGAAAGTGAAAAGTGCCCCTCGCATACTCCTTGTATAGCTATTTTTCCTGCTGTTCCAGACTAGCCCTCCCCACCCACGACATGTCAGCAGAGCCACCAATTTTTATCTCCTGTTGCTGTGCACTCGCTAACTCACAGCTTTCCAGAATAAGAGAAAAGCTTATTTTGATCTGTCTCTCCTGGTCTGTATGATGCTGCCTCAGCCACTCCGTGCTTGGAATGTTCTGCTGGCTCCTATAACAGGATTGCCATTTCAAATGTGGTATCCAGGTTATCGCAGTTGCCCAAAGCAGAAGCAAAGGATTGCTACTAAGAGTCATCCTAGCATACAGGTGCCTGTGCTCACTTTATACAAGGGACAAGAGATTTCTCCTGCTGCTGTACCCTGCTAGTGGTGGGTTTCCTTATGACTGCGAGTCATTTTAGGCTTCTGCCTCATGTCCAACCAGCTGTGTTCCCCGGGAGGGAGTTTCATTAATTTGCACTTGACATGGTCTTTTCTCTTCCTTTTTTGCACCGAGAAGTGTGCGAACACTGCAACCCACACGAGCTTTCCCTGCTTCTCCTCGTCTCAGTGACTGCAGACTGGAGATGCACCGCACAGGAGATTTCTGACGGAGGAACATGGGGCTCCAAGGGAGGAGCGTGTGAAATCAGGTCCCAAAATCTCTTGAATCTCTGTGGAACCTTTTATCAGGTGGGATATTTTCAGAAGCATTTAGACCTCAAGCTGCTTGGATGCCCTCTTTAATTACAAGTGTAACTGCAAATACAGTAGATGGTAAGAAAGTAGTTGAACAGATGATTTTTTTGGCTGTGACAGATAGATAAACAACCACAAGGATATAAAGATTTTCTAACCAAATAAAGGCGTGAAAATTGTGGGTAGTAAAATCACCACCTTCAGGGAAACAGAGATCAGAATGTTATAACCGAATTCAGACTCATACCAACAACACTGTCATGATTAGATCAATAGCAATAACAAGTAGTCAAAAAACCCCACCCATGTATTTGCATATGTGCATTTAAGCACCATTGTTTGCAGAATGAACTATCAATTAGTCTAAGGAAAGGGTATCTGTAAAAGCAAAGAACCGCAGCGACACCTCAACAGAAAGGGCACAAGGTAACACCAGAGTTCCCAGGGCTGTACACACAAATCTCCTGGGTTTAATGTTAAATTACATAACACCCTAATGAAGCTGCTGACATACGGTAACGTAGGCAGAGCCGTCTCTAAGGCATATATAAGGCTATAAGAACTACTTTTTCCCCACATTGCCACTACTTCAGAATCAGGTAGGCAGTACTGATTGCTCCAGTATTCTGCACTGTGCTTCTGGACACAAATGTTGTCTCAGTGTCGCTAAAGAAGGGTTGTGCTTTAGAGCACGATCAGGAATTTACTGACCGCATTTAATTATTCTGATTACTTGCACTTGAGTACTGGATGTTGGATTTGGATGTAACAATAGCAAAGTTCTTGTATCAATTTACCTGAAGGCAGTGAAGCAGAAGAGATTCTGTCAGCAGAACGTAAGAAAAACTAAGAGCCGCAGAAGACAGAAAAAGACATGTAAAAATCTCTTGAAGACTGTTTCAGAAGAGAACAGATGCTTCTCCTAGAGTTCTAATGCTCAATTACCTAATAATACAGATTAACTATTATCTTTAATAACAACACATCTCATTACAGTTAAGAAGTCACGATTTCATAGTCTTACAGATTTTCTACTTTGATAAATTCCCTGTTATCTCTCTAGGCTTACAATTGTTTACCTCTTTCTACAGGGAAGTACAGATGCATATGGCCCTAATCCATGTTTTTAATTGAAAGCAATTAATCAATTCAACCAAGGAGCTAAATTGCTATGTGAGAAAGAAGGATCAATCTGTGAGATAGAGTGGGATGGTCAAACCAGGTGCCTGACGCTCTCAGCAATTATTTTTCAGATTTGTATACCTCAGTTCCCTACCTCTTAAATGGGACATAATGATACAGAATAGGATATTTCAGTTTGAAGGGACCTACAATGATCACCTCTCTCACATTGGTAATGTAAAGACTTAAGGTGTTTCACAAATCCTAATTTAAAACACAGTGGTGAGCTTGACAGAAAAGCTGGTAAGAAACTGGAGAGTAAGGACCTTGGTGGTTCAGCTCCTTAGGAGCGCTCTCTCAGACCTTCTTGTAGCATGCATGTTAAAACTTATTATTTAGAGAGCAAAGCAAGGAGGAAAAGAGGAAGAAATAGGTGCTTAGAAATGAAAATAAACAGGAAACCTTTTAAAGTGGAATTTAAAAAGAGAAGGGGGAAAAAAGCCTACTCAGCAAGAAATATGAAATAGGGTAGAAGTAATCTTAAAATTTCTTCTCACCCTTGCTTAGGACTTTTCAGCCCTCACCTCTGACAGTTGTCACTGAGACACTTCTTTTTCTGAAAGAAAAGAGGAAGGAAAAACCACCACAACTGTTCTGGGTTCCCGATGACAGTGAGCATAGAAAGGGAAGTGTTTCTCATTTATGCCTTGCCTTAGAGAGAGCAGGTCTGTCCTACTCGAGAGGGAGAAGCCGCAGCCCTGGGAAGGATGGGAATGCTGGTGAGAGCAGCCGTGCTCCTGAGTTCACTTCTCTTCTGCAATGGTGAGTCTGTGGAGAGGTCTCCTGCTCGGGGCAGCTCCTGCCCTGGCGCTGGTGTGCCTGCATGTGCTTGTACAGGGAGGTTCTGTTTTGGGAACAGAATTAGGGTGGAAAAGCAAACGTCTTTGCCTGCTGCTGGCTCAGGGCTCAGCTGTTTCAAATCCAGCGGCTGCGGAGTGCACCTGTGTGTGCCAGCTATGCAAATGCTTTGACAGCAAAGATCCCGCATATGTTGTGACAGTTATTTCACGGAGCACAGGGAGCAGCCCAGCATGAAGGGTCTGGTTAGTTCTTGTGTTCCCCAGAAAGGGGAAGTTTGGAAACCAGGAGGAAAGGGTAAAGTGTCTATGGAAGCATAGGTTCAGCCCTAAGGGTGACAAAAATCCACTGGGACAAAGGCAACAGATCTTATTTTTATAGGGAAACTTAGCTCTAGACTTCTTTGATTCATTGCTTAAGCTGCTTAAACTCAGCTTTTTCTGAAATAGCAGTGTCTTTCAGGAGAACAACCCAGAAGTGGAGAAGTGAAAACCCTAAAAACAGTGGTTTGCTGTTAACATGTGGTGCTTTCCAGGAACAAGAGTGACATCGGGTGGTGCAGGCAGCTGTGACCGGGGAGCTGTGCAACTCAGGCCTGAGGCAAACTCCTTCCCTCAGGTCTAAGTCATCCGCTAATTCTGATCCTATGCTCTGCCTGGCGTTCGCGCGTTGGCAGGTGAGCAGGGGGCAGAGCACGAGCCAAACCGCACACGTGGCAGGCAGCAGAGCCCCTGGCAATCGGCTGTCTCCCACCTGTGTTCCTCCTGCCACAGTGCTTTCTTGCCAGTCCATCACTGAACACACCATCCCCTTGTTGTCTACGCTGCAGCCTGCGCTTTTGATTTGGTGGATTCTAATTGCTGACACTCTCGCCACTGCTTTGTCGCCCAGGAGCTGCCTTCACCGTGATTGCTTTAAGTTTTCTTTCTCCATTCTTCCAGCAGCTTTTCTGGACCTGACTGGCCCCAGTGAGGTTGAAGGCATGTGGAAGGGATCTGTCACCCTGCCGTGTGCCTATGTGCCCGTGAAGGACTTCGTGCAGCAAACGCTCATGTGGTCTGTGGTACACGATCAGAGCTCCGGCATTGTCTTCCGGAGGGATGGCTCTGGTGACCACATTCTCCTGGCCAAGTACAGGGACAGAGTCAGTGTCCTGAAGGACGCCCCAGGGAATGTGTCTCTCCACATCCTGAACCTGGAGGTCTCTGATAGGGGAACCTACACTTGCCAGGTCACTTGGAAAGCCAGGAACAACACCCTGATAGCAAAAGAGATCACCACTAAAGTGAAAGTTGCTAAAGGTAAATCCAAGAAGGAAACTGCATGGGAGCAGAAGGTTTGGCTTGGGAAGGCTTTTAGGGATTGAACAGGCCAGGTAAGCAGTGGCTGCCCGCTCCTGATGCAGGAGCATTTTGCTGAGCAATGTCAGACCCTGGTGAGAAGCAGCAAAGAGGTCAGAGAGAGGAATTCTGCTCACAATACTGAGCCCTGCAGTTTGAGGGTTGGGGGAGGATTTGTGGCCTCTCATTTTACTATTTGTCCCTGGCTCTGCCTGTACCCGATGGCTCAATGTTTCCAAGGGACAGGCACCAGAGGGGAGGGCTCTGGGACACTCCGTTGCTTTCCTTTGACCAAACTTCATCAGCACATGTCTGATCTCCCTTTGCCTGGGCCCTGGTAATTTACAGAGGAACAGAGATGGCATCAGCCCAGCAGAGCAGGGCTCTGTGTAGGAGTTGCAGTGGGTGACATAGCTGGACAGGCAGAGCTAAGCCAAGCTTAACCTGTGCAGAGAGGTGTTGTGAGAGCGGTGGTACCTCTCTCCCTCCTGGGAAAGCCCTGAAAGGCAGAGCAAGAACAGCCGTGGAGCTGGGGCAGGAACCTTCCCACGGCAACCAGGGCCAGCGTGACCCGGGCCCCATCTGCTTTGTCTTCCAGTTGCAGCCACCAAGCCCGTCATCAGGGCTGGCGAGCTGGGGCTGACGGTGCCGGCAGGAGCCAGGACCAGCCTGACCTGCGTGGCCAGCGGGTCCCCCCCCATCAGCTACCGCTGGTTCAGGAGCAGCCCGGGAGGGAAAGTCCTGCTCCTGAGCAGCCAGGCCGAGCTGGCCTGGGACAGCCTGCGGTCCTCCGACGCCGGGAGCTACTTCTGTGAGGCCGAGAACAGGGCTGGGGCCGGGGCTGTGCAGCAGAGTGACCCCGTGGAGCTGACGGTCACAGGTGAGTCCCCAGAGCCGCAGCTGGATAGAAAACATCTGGAGCCCTTCCGTACGGGAACAGGACAACTTTCCTACTTCCTCCTCTGAATGAAGAGAGCGCAAAGAGCCCTGGCCTCCTGCACTCTGAAGCACTTCTCATCGCAGGCTCTGGCTTTCTATCCTTTTTCATTTTCTGTGTTCAATTTCCCTCCTCCTCTTCTGAGGAATTGCTCTTTTCTGATGCAAAAGAGGTTTTGTAATTCAAACACGTATTTATCTCTTTGGCTTTTTTAATGTTCTTCCTTGCTGTGGTGCCTTTTGCAGCTTAGCAAGTTTAGACAAGGAATCGGGACTTGATTTTGCGTATGAGGAACATATGAGTGTTAATTCAGGAGGTGAAAAATCAAACTGGCCTTTGCTCCTCATGATCAGCTTCGTGTTTCAGGAAAACACATCGTGATTTACACGCACACTGTGTGTAAATCCAGGCTCTGCAAGACAGTGCACTATGGATGCCTTGTGGAGACTTGCTGCTTTCCCTTCCACAGCTGTGAAGCCCGTGATGGCAGAGCCAAGCAGATACCACATGGTGACCTTTGAAAGAGGCAAAGCCCGCTCGGCAACCAGTGGAATGAAGGTTATAGCTGAAACGACATGTAGTTTCTCAGAGCGGTTGCACATTAAGGGCACACAGCAAAAGAACAGCAATTAACGAGAGCCAGGCTTGTTAATGCTGCCAGCCAGTCTTTGACCTGTCCTCTGCACGGTGGCTGGTTCCTCCTGGTCTTATCCCGATGGTGGAAAATTTCTGCACGGCAGCAGCGTCACAAATATGGTCAAACTCCTGTGTAAGCCTCTCTTTCGTTCACCTTGCAGATGTGCCCACAACAACAGCAGCCTCTCGGAGGGACGTGGGAAGCTCTGGGACACCCCAGCCGACCACAGGTCAGGGTGGCTGCAGTGATGGTCAACAGCCTGGATGAGGAGCCAGAGGGAGGGCTTGACAACAGCACCCAGTGGTGGATTTTGTTGCTGGGGAACAGCCTTGACAATATTGTATTTTAGTCCATACACCTCTGTTTTCAACCCAGATGTTTCCGAACACAGCGCATCCTCCCTTGCTCAGTCTCCAGCCCACAGAGGGCTTTAACTTCCTCTTAGGGAGGTCGTGTCTCTGCTTGAGAGGCTCTGTGTGTCTTAGGGCTGCTAGAAATACTATTTCCTAACCTGTAGACTGTATAGGATATTCTGGGTTCTATTCTTTTTCCCAAGTTTTTTTTTTTTTTCGCTTGTTTTCTGATCTTGAACAAAAGCCAATGAAGTGGAAGCCCGTGCCAGCATGGCTGGGTGCAGTTGCTTCAGACCTAAGTGGAGAACAGTCTACCCTGCCAAGGACAGCTGTTTTGAGGGAGGGCTTGTGATTTCCAGTTTGGTTTTGTGGGATGTGGGAATTTAGACCTAAGCTAGAGTAGGTCTGCTTGTGGAAACTGCATTTTTGGGTTGCGCCCCACCCACCTGACAGCAGGTTGTGGGAATCAGCAGCTGAAGAGCAGAAGCTGAGGGAAGATATAGACAATTGTTGACTGTTCTTACAGAAAAAAGCCAAAGGGGGCTGGTGTTCAGAGGTACTTCAGCAATTTGTTGGACTTCATGGGGCACCACCAATACCCCAGGGGTGGGTGGGTGTGTATATATAGTTTGTATATACATAGTATACATGCTACCTATAGTAGCTGTTCAGTATGTATATATAGTATTATGTATAATCACTCTATATTATAGTGTATCTACAGTACTCATTTCTAGAGTTTGCTTGTTTCCACTACCTTGTAAAAGTGACGGAGACATCCTGCTACAGCGATAGCCCCGGCTCTCCTGGTGCTAAAACGAGGACTGGAAACATTCCGTGACCCTTCCACTCCTGTTTGTTTTGCAGGTCTGCCCATAAACATAGCGACTTCTGAGAGTGCTGTGGGATACCCAGAAAAGAATTATACAACTCAGAGTAAGTGGAGAGCAAAACAAAGCTAAGAAGATTTAGGACAGTAGTCAGCACCTTCAGCCCCAAAAGTAGTGTTCTGCCTTTTGGTTGCAAATTGTATTAATGGCTGTTCTCAAAGGAATTAGGTGATTTGCAGTGACTCTTTAAAAGACTCTGGATGTTTTTATGGGGGGGGGGAAAAAAAAGCTTTAAGCTTTCATAGTTGGAGCACAGAGAGCCATCGGTGTGTTTCTGAACAGTAGTCCATTTTGATCTTCTCTTTGAGTGTCAAAGGTGGAGCAGCAGAAAAGTCCCAGTGTGCAACTCCAGCAGATTTTCTATAGCTCCTCCAGCTTTGCAGTGCCATGGTAGGAGTAAGCGTGCTCCAAACACAACTGAACAATACCCTTGAACGAAAAGCTGAGACTATTTCACGACATCTAGTGGCCACAGTCTCTCGGTGAGACACATGCAAGTCAAGAGTCTGGCCGGCTCACACCATTGCACTTACTTGGAGCCACGTCAGTGAGGTGCTGTTAGGGTGGGGATGACCAGAGATAGGCACAGGCAGTTCAACCCTGCATGCCCACGACAGGGCTGGCTGCTGCTGTCCTCAGGGAACTGGTCAGCATCATGCAACTGCTGCTGCTGCTGTGACCCTGGAAGGCTTCTGTTTGAGGGTCTTCTGCTGTATTGTTCCAGATTTCCAGAGGACTGGCGTGCCTCTGTACCTGATCATCCCGATCGCACTGCTTTGCAGCACTGTGGTTTTCCTTGTCATCATTCTGATTGCTTGCACTAGAAAGCCCAAAGACTGTGAGTAGAATGTTGTGGAAAACCTAAATGTGTTCCGCACGCCCAGCTTGGTTTTACCTCTGAGGGTTTTGGGGATGGGGCTGATACTGTGCCCGCAGCTCTGGCACCTGCATCACAGTGGCACTCGACCGGAACGTGCCTGAACNGGCCCTGCCGGGGCTCTCACACCCCCCTGACCGTGAGTCAGACCCTGCCAGGTGTCTGGCAGCGCGTTAACCGCGTCCTGCTGCCGCTCAGCGGGCCCCGTGCCCGGCACCTGCAGGAGCAGAGCTCCTCGAGAACTCCCCCGCACCGATCCGTTTCCTTCCCGGTCTTCAGACGCAGGACGTGTTTACTGGACGCCTCCGTCTTTCCTGCACCGACCCTGGGAAGCCCCCGGTGCTCTCGGAGCCCCTTTCTCACGGCTCCCACGCGCAGGGTGCAGAGAACACTCGGGCCTTTGGCTTCTGCCTTAACACTGATGGCCAAATTTTCCTCCTTGTCCCTTTGTTTCTTTAATTACTTTCCTACAACTCCATGCTATCCATTAACAATAATTACTGAATACTCGTCTTTATTTTTTTTAAAAAAAAAAAAGAATCCAGAATTACCTCTTTCTGACTTGCTCTTTATTGAACTTTCTATGAATAGGAAAACTGTGGGAACTGGGAACTTCTAGTTTCTAAACTCAACTTCGTCTTTGACCTTGGGCTGGTTATTTTGACCCGGTTGTGATACAGCTGGGATATGGGCTGTTTTCATTTTCTTGGACTGAACCTGGGGAATAGGAGTCATCACCGATCTAACAGGATCTCTAGGGTTCCTATTTTCATTCTGCCTTCAGAGGTCACTTTCTCATGTCAAGAAGAGACATCATATAAATTATTTTTCAAGAATATAAATGCAAATTATTGACACACATTTCTGATTATTCTTTTCCAGCTCAAGTCTATGATGTAAAATTGTGAGTATAACCCTTTATCTAACTTGTTGATGAGTCTTTGGGGACTGTATCGGAGCAGAAAAAAACCACAGTGCTACTTTGCTGCCAAGACAAAAAGCCTCCTAAGCAGTATGGCAGAACAGGTTCAAAGTTAGCTCAGTAAGACACTGTACTGATGATCTGTGGCCTTTCCACATCAACACACAATGCAGGAAGAAAGATCTTTTCTTTTGCAATATTACAATCATAAAAATGAGCAAGAGCTGTTCATTAACTCCTCAGCCCAATGAGGCCCGTTAAAGATCGTTGCCAAGGATCAATGCCCAATGTTTTTTTAAATGCAAAGATCAGGAGTTCCCCTTGGAGAGAGCCACGGCCCCTGATGCACAGATTATACTCTGATTTATCCAGAGTATAGTCTGGATTTATGTCCAGCACTTAGATATATCTACGTATCGCACAAAGAGCAGTTGTCTGGTTGTACCGCTCCAAGATCGCATTCCAAGATTGCCATTCCACGGTGGCAATCCTCGTGTCGCTTACCTTTTGAGTACCTTTTGCTGCCTCTGAAACTCTCCCCGGACTGGAGGCGGTGCTGCTATAATGTCCAAGGTTCTCGTGCCACCTGGAAGCAAAGGACAGGGGTTTGAATCAGACTACAATCTTGCTCAAAATCTGGATGGCTGGGAAGTGTTTTGTCTACTTTGGCTGCAACTCTTCTTTCATATTGTATTTTGATTTCAGCCATAACTCGAGAGCAACATCTTCAAGGTGTGAAAGTACGGGTCATTATGAGGAACCCATCATCTCCTCTGAGAACAACTACGTGATGGATCCCATGGAAAACAAAAGATCTGAAGAAACAAATACAAAAATGAAGGAATATGACTGTGTTGGAAACACCCAGGAATCTGAATATGAAGTAGGAGATGCTGTATGAGAACCAACAGTGCTCTACAGGTAGTAGTCCTGAAGAGTACCTTCATCCAGGCAAAATGTATCTTTCTATTCACCTTTGCCTCTGAAAAAATAGGTTAGACAAGCAGTTTTTTACTCCTCCATGATTTGTGGGGCCTTAACAATCTCTGCAATAAAAATGCAAACCTCTTTAGGAACATCAGTCACAGACTGTTGCATAGGTCTTCTGATTTTGCTTCTCCTGGTTCCCTTTCACCACCTCTGTAGGTGTATGGAGGGCACGCAGACCCCAGGCCTCGAGTACCGTGCTAAACTGACCGCTTTACCTGGCCAACAGGATCTGTGAAAAGCCATGTGCATGGGTATAAAAAACCAAAAAGGAGCGATCTGAGGGGTGTGGGGAATATCGGAGACACAGATACAGGGTTAGTGGGCCCCAGATTTGCTGTTCACACTCAGGAAAGCTCTGCATCTGCAGTTCTCTGCAAGCATCAGGTCAATATTCACTAGCACTCAGAAGGAGTGCTGGGTGCCATCAGGGAAGGCACTTTGCTGTGATAGAAAACAGATTGTGATGCCTCCAAACCCACAGAATGCCTCCGCCTAATGTATGCGTGCAGGTCTCTCATCCTGAAAGGGTTTCCCAGAGCTAGAAAAGTTTCTGAGAATGATAATAAAGGATGATTAGTGTCATGAAACCACTTCTGTGCAAATACATGATATTTTCTCAGCTTGGAAAAAGAGAAGAATGAGGCAAAATGAGCCATATGTAGTCACCGTGACCAGAGTGGCGAAGACGAAGAGCGACTATTTGTTTACAGTTTCTCCAAGGAGAAACGGCAGCAGACATTAGCTAACATTATCTAGTAGCATTTTTAAAGGGAGAGGAAAAGTACTTCATTTATGCAGTGCAGAAATAAGTGTGGAAGGCAGTGCTAATCATCCAGTGCTAGGAAAGCCCAAAGTACACAGGTCCAATGAGAAGTTAGAGAAAAGAATGAAAAAAAGTTCATCCAGATTCACAACCCAGCAGTCACACTTCACAGGTACTTATCCGTGACCTTATGCTTTCTCGCTGAACTTCCCGTACCTCAAGTTTTATTTCTCTTTGTTAAGAATGTACTTAAAAATCAAGGGCTGGGAAACACTGGTTTTGAAAGGGAAAGGAAACAAACAGCAGCTTTTGTTGGTGATGATGTCTTGGAAGAAACTGCCAACATGTACATGCAGCTTATTGCAAATGTGGAGAACTGGATGAAAATCATTAAACTTCAGGACCACAAAGTTAGTACATGTTGTACTTCTCTTTGTTTTGCCCATAAAAGTGTGTGTGTGTGTGTGTGTGTGTGAATGCCTGTCAGTAATGCTCCCAGGAGCCTGTTCAGTCCTTCTACTTGACAGCAGAGGAATTACTGTGAATCTGATGGAGTTTGGAATGCTTTGGATGTTGTGTCAGGGGATGGCTGTAGGCTGCAGTCAGCCACAGCATAGGGAACAGAAGATGCATGAGTTGCTGCTGGTTCAGTTTGAGGTTCAGAGCTGATGCAGTGAGATGTTTGGGATGTGAAAGAAAATGAGTGCCATTGTCAAAAGTGTAAAAAGCCAGCGAAGTCTGACAGCCTTTCTACCTAAGCAGAAAGGTGAGTAAACCATTGCAATAGTATCGCAAGGCACACATTTATCATTAGAAGAGGTTTCTGGAGAACAGCAGAAGAATCATGACTGGAGAGCGTGTTAATGTGATGACAAACCAACGGTGACGAAATTTTCAGGGAAACTGTCATGTTTTCTTAATCTTGCAGTTTCTGGAGCCCTGCAGAAACGTTCTCATTCTTTAAAAAAGGTTGGGTCTTTTTTAAAGTGCGTGTGTGTGTGCACATGTGTTTGGGAGGTAGGGGCTGTTCTCAGGTGGGAGTGTGCTAATGCTCAACATACTTGGAGTACCTCAGCATGACTGCCCTGGCTGCCCAAATGGGGACTTGGCCCTGGCTGCCTGAGGTGACTTGCTCAGCTGAGGTGGCGTGATGTGGTCAGAGCTCCAGCCCGAGAAGGAGAGACCACTAAGGCAAGAGAGAGGAGAGAAAGATGTCACGTACATCATGTTTGAGGAACTACAGTTCTTTGTGTTTGTTTTAGCTAAGTAATTTTTTTTTTATCCTATATCATTACAGTTTCAGGAAGTCTTGCATGTCCGGTTCAGAAAGGAGTCATATCAGCAGTTTTAGCTTGGGTTTTCAGCTTGTTCCAGAACATGTTCCCCAAAATCCAGCTTCTTTCAAAGCGTTTTGCACAAGAGATGGTTTGCTGGGACGAGCTTCTATTGCCTGATAGAGACTGACTTTTGAATGTACTTTTACAGGCACCCCTACAGAGCATATCCAGAACCTCTCCTGGGTTAAAGTCCCTCTGTAGCCACCTCCTTAAAAAACCCTGCGTGTGCTTGCAGAGCATAGAACGTGACAACCGTTGCCCATGAACGGGATGATTGCAGCAGAAATGTGTACTGAGGTAGTCTGTGATCGTGTGAAAACAAGAGCACTGGGCAGTGACTATCTGATCACCAGGAGACGGTAAAAGCTGGTGTACCGTTCAACGCGGGTGACTCTAGCTTGTTACCCTTCCACTGCCCATGTGCCTTCTCCATGGCCATGGGTGGTACAACTGCACCTGTAGCTGCACTGCAACAGGGCACAGTTTCTGGGAAGATGGTGGAAAATGGGAGTTTTTGCAGGGAAATTCCTATCATAGCAAAGAGCAGGATGTTGGGTTTTTTTTTAACACTGCTGCATATTTTCTGTTAAAACAAACAAATAAAAAAGCAGTAAAAGTGGCATCCTAAGTTTTCTGGTCTAAAAGGCTCAGACTGTTCTCCAAAGAAACTAGGATGGTTGTCTTCCTCACTCAGGATGCAGACTGACCTACTCAGAAGGTGAGCAAGGTTGCCCTCGGAGAGTCTGTTGCAGCAGAAGCTGGTACATGCGTGTGGTGGAAGAGCTGTGTCCCATCAGCAGGAGAAGACACTAAGGAAATGGAATTGAGCATCAGCAGGTTGGTCTCTACCTCATGCTTCTGCATGGTGTTAGGTGAGTCAGTACACTCAGACCTGTGCTTTTCCATTTCTGGATGCCTAGGTTTGAGCCCTCCCGGTACAATGGAGAGAGATGCTGAGCACCCTGCTGAGCAATGTCACTGCACACAAGTCAGAGGGAACTGAATCCATGCTTCACAAGCATCCTCAAGTTTGCTTTTCCTTGCTACTGCTTGACTGGATAGTCATCATAAAGCTCCTTCACTGTGAAGTGAATGCAAATGTGNGGGGGGGGGGGGGAGGAAAAAAGAAACACACAATAATGAAGACTAACCAAAATGAGCACTAAACAGAAAAGAGAATGGTGAGAGAAGTGCATGTGGATGGGGGAATACGAAACGGTACTGGAGAGATCCTTGTAGTCTTTGTCCATCCTTCACCCTTCACCTAAGTCAGCAGTGAAATGGACTCGTGATGTTTCAGAAAGAGGATCCTAGACGACAAAGAACAGAGGAAAGGGAAGTGTTCTTCACTTGCACTCTGGTCCCAGGAGTGTGAGGGTCTCACAAAGTGCAGGGAAAGGACAGCCCTGCAATTCTGGGAGAATGGGAGGAGCGGTGCGGCTGGCCGTGCTTGTGATAGCTTTCAGCAGCTGCGGCGGTGAGTAAATGCTTCCGAGAACAAAAATCAGAGCACTAAGAGGGTAGGGAAAAATCTTTTGAATTATGGTGTCTTAATTTTTAAAAACTGTCAAGTGTGGAAAGTCGTAGCTTCTTGTATGAAAAATAGAGCCTGAGAATTCACAAGAGTCCCCTTTGGTACCAGATACCACAAAGGACTTTTAAGAATGGAGCAAACGGGGCAGTATCGGGCAAAAGGTCAGCTCCTGTGCCCCAAAGCAAGAACACACCAGGATTGTTCAGGACCCCAGCAGGACCTGCTCTGGTGTGGGAGCTTCCAAAACGGTCTTTGAGAAGCTGGAATATGCACTCTTCTAGAATTTACTAACACATCACTGTTGTTCTGCTAGCATGGCTCTGGGATGAAGAGGAGCTGTAATTGTGAGCCTAGGTGCAGCACACTCGCGATTCCCCTTGGTCTCCATCTGCTGACTCTCCAAGCTCATTAGGAGGGGTGATACTGGAATCTCTGCTTCCACTCGTATACCCACGAGGCACATCTGATACTGACATCAGCAGAGGAAGGTTGTGAGAAACAGGAGAAAAGTACATTAACAAGTTGCCTAGAGAAGCACAGAATTGCTCCTGAAATTTAGAAAAATGAGTTGAAGTATGTTCCCCGATTCATCATAAAAAAACAGCTTTGTAGATTTCTGGGATCTGCCTCTCAAGAGACTGGCTGTGAGCTAATGCAGCTGAACATAGCCAGCCTTTCTGAGGAGGAGGGGAAAGGGGAGTGGGATAAGGGGGTATGGGTAGAGGTGAGCCAAGTCCAGACAAATTCAGGTAATTTGGTACTTACAAGAGGTACTTCCCAGAGGAGCTGTGGTTTCAGTGGGCAGACAGCTGGAGAGACTAGGAGAAGGAGCCGGGTACCACAGAATCTGCCTCCTCTTCTCTTGTGTCCACATGAGGGCTTGACAGGCTGCTTGGGCTGAAGCAGGTATGGTCCAAGACATCTAGTTCAAATCTGAAGTTCTCCAAGGCTAAAGCAAAAGGGTTGGTTTTGATCCACCATTCCTGTTGCAGGGCCGGTACTTCAGAGCAGATCCCTACAGGCACCTGCCTGAGCGGCATTTCTGTGCCACCAGGACATCTGGTGCTGGCAGGCCGGGAAGGAAGATGATCAACAGGTTTAGGAAATGGGTCAGAATAGAAGAGTTCATATTTTTTTCCATTATCATGCTTTATAGATAACATAAATCCCTCTGATCAGTCTTCTGATCTCTAACAGCCCTTCAGGTTTTCACCTGGTCCAGCTCTATCTTCCTCCAGTGGGAGAATTCACATTGTTTGTCTGGAAAACTACATCCTAGTTTAAGAAGTGTCACCGGGAGGAAATACTTCTTTTAAAAATGTTGACTTGGAGATTTTTATCTTTCTGAGTTTCTCCCATTCTTTCCAATTCACTCTCCTTTGGGGTCATCCCTGCTTAACGTTGAAAGTGGTCATACAGAGTGCAGCGGCTCCGCAGGGAATTGGCCGATGCTGGCAGCTATTTCATGGCACACAGCGATGCAAAACAGTATGAGCAAGGAGTTTAAACAAAACTGTGTCCAGATTAACAGGCTGGATAGCAAACATACTTGAACTTGAGTGCACCAGATGTCTTGAGGGTATTTCTGAACAGTGTTCTAAATAGCTTCCACCCTTCTTAGTTTTTCTTGGTGGGACTCTGTGAAAAGACGAAGAAAAGAAATGGAAAACCTTCAAAAAACTGATACACCAAGTTGCTGCATCCGACTGGGATGTGAGATCTGAAGAATGGACCTGTGCTTGCCCTGTCAAATCATCCAGTAATGGAAAAACAAAGCTCCATATCAGAAACAAGCTCCCCCTCTGCTCAGCCCCAGCCATCCCCTCAGCTGTCCCACTGGACACAGACCCACCAGCGTTTGTCATTCCCAAGATGGCACCTCCTGTTAGAGCCGGACAGGCTGTGATATCCCGTTAGCACTGGGACAGGCCGTGACACCTTCCATTAGAGCTGGACAGGCTGTGATACCCCGTTAGCACTGGGGCAGGCTGTGGCACCTCCCAATAGAGCTGGGACAGGCTGCGACACCCCCTGCTAGTGCTGGGGCAGGCTGTGACAAGCCCCATTAGAGCTGGATAGGCTGTGACACCGTGGATCTGCCCGCACCGTGCATCTGCCCACACCACTACACGGACGGGTCCTGTGAGTGCCAGGGAAGTTGTGTAAAGAACAGTGACATTAATGAATGCAAATTCGTTGCATTCATTGTTAATTGTGGCGAAGCAGCAAACTCACGTTGTTCGTCCTTCCTCCCACACAGAAGGCAGAAGCCAACGCTATGAGTGGGGCTGTCAGAGCAGCTGTGTCAGTGCGGGGCGGCCGCTGCCACCCGACTCACCAAGTGCATGGGGAAGCAGACAGACAAGCAGCAGCAGCAGGATGTGTAGGCCAGGGCTGGAGAGTAGGAATAAGAGATGCTCCTTAAGGTCTTGTGAAGACTGCAGCTGTGCTGCTGCCACCAGAAGCAGGACTGGTGCCTGTCTGTGCCGAGAAGGAATCGAGAACTGGCGAGTGTCCAGAGAAAAACAATAAAAATAGCCATGAGGTCAAAGCAACTGTCCACTTCCCTCTGCTCGGGGAGGTGGGGACAGGCCCTGGTTTAGCTGCCTGTGGTCTGCAGCACATGTAAGCTGTAGCCGAACGCTGGCTTCTGCTACCTGGTGATTCCCATCTCTCCCAAGGATGTGCTCCTCTTCTGCTGCATTCTTATTTCTTCCCTTCAACTGTTGTTCCCTGCAGCCCTCCTGGATCTGTCTGGTGTCCACCAGGTCAAGGGCACATGGATGGGATCCACCACTTTACCCTGTACCTACACACCCTCAGAAGGTTTCACAGAGCAAACACTCAGCTGGAGCATAGAGCGAGACTATAGCACCTCTACCATCTTTCGGAGGGACGACTCTGGTGACCACATCTTGTTGTCTCAGTTCCGAGACCGGGTCAGCGTCCCGAAGCACAGCCCTGGGAATGCCTCACTCCTAATTGAGAACCTTGAAATGCCTGACAGCGGACACTACACCTGTAAAGTCACCTGGAGGTCTAAAAATAACAGCTTGATAACAAAGGAGGTGACCACTACGGTTAAAGTTGTCAAAGGTAAATCTAGCAATAAAGCTCTGCTCTTGTGCAGCCAGACTAACCCAAAGAGCATGGAGGAGAAGCAGCAGCTGGTGGGAATTGTCTTTCGCACCATACTGTCTACCCACATCCGGGCCGGGTGTTGAGGCATCCTCCTCCCTTGCTGGGTTAGCCCTCCTTCGCCAATCGTGGAGGTGCAGGCATGGACCGGGGAAGGGAGCTCAGTTACTATACACCCCAGTCTGGCTCTGTTGATGGGTCACTTGAACCCACGGTCCTTGATGTAACATCCAGAGCTGGTTTTGGTTCTGTGCAGCTAGCCAGCCTCTCTGTGATCTTACAGAACGTGGGACAGCAAGCGGGTGTTGTACAAGCCGAGTCTGCCTCCTTCCCTTCCCGAGCGTCTTCAGCGTGCGCTGGAAAGAGCTGTCTTTCTGCAAGGGGGGTTCCACTCAACAGAGCAGGATGTGGCAGTAGCAGTGGCGGCACAGCTGCTGTAACCTGGCTTTAGGCACAGGGGAACTGAGCTCAACCTGTGCAGAGAGGTGTTGTGAGAGCGGTGGTACCTCTCTCCCTCCTGGGAAAGCCCTGAAAGGCAGAGCAAGAACGGCTGTGGAGCTGGGGCAGGAACCTTCCCACGGCAACCAGGGCCAGCGTGACCCGGGCCCCATCTGCTTTGTCTTCCAGTTGCAGCCACCAAGCCCGTCATCAGGGCTGGCGAGCTGGGGCTGACGGTGCCGGCAGGAGCCAGGACCAGCCTGACCTGCGTGGCCAGCGGGTCCCCCCCCATCAGCTACCGCTGGTTCAGGAGCAGCCCGGGAGGGAAAGTCCTGCTCCTGAGCAGCCAGGCCGAGCTGGCCTGGGACAGCCTGCGGTCCTCCGACGCCGGGAGCTACTTCTGTGAGGCCGAGAACAGGGCTGGGGCCGGNCGGGCCGAGGCGGGGCCGGGCCGGGCCAAAGCCCATCCCTGTTCCCGGCATCCCCGTCACCCCGTCCCTCCCGGGGAGAGGCAAACGAGGAGGGTTGTTGCCGAAGATGATAGTGCCTGGAAGCAGCTGGGTGTTTTTTTTCTGTGACACAGAAAACATGTTGATGCACATTTTCAATTTTTTTTTTTTTTTTTTTTTTTTTCCAGAATCTGTCTATGAAGTTGCTTTGTGAGTATTATTTTTTGCGTGGGACGTTAAGAAGACTCTGCTCAGGGAAAAGCCAAAGATTCCTTTGACTTGTAGGGGGAGAATCAGGATACCTCGACAGTCCGTTTAGTCAGCAGCATGAGGACGTTAACACTGTACTGCAGGAGGCAGCAAGAGTCTATTCTTTGATGTGTTAGAGAGAGATACTCTGGGTCATTTGCTCTGCCTTGCAGATGCTGTAGGAAAGCTCTTCTCTATAGTAAATTCCCACAGTTATTTCCCAAAGCCAAGGACAGGAATTCTCAGCTCTTCCTTAAGATGAGTTCCTTTTGTACATGCCTCTCTCTTTAAGAAACACATCCCAGTATTACTTTGTGCAATTCCCATCTTTTTACAGTTATACAAATACATCTTCTGCTCTGTCCGAATCTCAACCTTTAGGCCCTTCATACTACTTTCCTATTTGGAGACACACCTCAGCCCTCTGTAGCTCACACATTGCCATTTTCCCCAATTATTACTGGTAATTACTTCCTAAAGACTACACTATCTGCCAATAACTCTGTTGAGTATGGTATGATAATGCTGTGGGAGTTTATGGTACCAATGTTAAACGTTTATTGTTTCTTTCTGTGTAATTCTTTTAATGTTACTTTCCAGTGTCTTTCAGAGCCTCCCAGGCCCTCACTAGCTTCATAGAAATGTTGCTGTTCCACAGATTATGTGGTAGATTTTGTCTTTGACTGAGATGTAGATCAAATGACTTCTGATTTAGTCGTTCTCCCCAGCAATATCTCTGTTGTTTCAGCCATAGCACTGCAGATGTCACGAGACTGGACACTGATGTGGAAGACCCTGTGAAGTGCCTACACAAGGAGATGAATTCTAAGACGGAAACATGCAGTGACGCTTTCCCTACGAACGACAACAGCCACAACAGCGTATGCATCAAGAAAAACCCGGAGTATGAGAACCTTCTGAATGCAATGGAATCAGAATATGAAACAGAAAGAATTTAGTAGAGTACCAGCTTTTCCACATGAGCAGCCATGTGGAGCTGCAGATATTGAGGGGCAAACTCTACCAAAGGAAACTCTTCTTCCTGTCTGCCTTCTGCTCTGATAAACATGCCCGTCTCACTGCTTGCTTTATCTCAGGGGAACTGCTTGACCTTCTTAGGCTTTGGCAAATGAAGCCCTGCCCGTGGCTGCAGAAGCCCTCGGCCAAGCGGTTACCTACCAACTTTTATAGAGCGGGTAATTTCTGGGCAGCCTGAAGGACCAAGGTGAGGAAGCTGTCTGCTCAGCAACTGAAAGCATAGCTGGGTGCGGTGCTGCCAGCCAATAGCACCCGCAAGGGGTGTTCCCAAGTGCACATCTCCCTCTTAGGACATCGCAGACTGCGAGCAGCTGGGGATTGTGCTGGAAATGGACATCCTCTGTAAAAGCTCAACAGATACTGATTGTACATCCTGCTTGTCCCTGAGTCTTTTTTGTTAGAGCATGGTAAAGGGACCACAGGGGGCGGGAGGGGCATGCTGGTGTGTGTTTGATGTCCCAAAATCAAAGCAAATCTGTAGGGAGGGTTGCTGGCTTTTATTAACTCAGCCGGTGCCGCGCAGGGAGCACAGGGGCATAGAGACCTCTAGGTCACACAAGCCCTCTCTCTTGGCACTGGCGTGGACCCGCATGGCACTTGTGTCTGCTCTCACAGATCTTCCCTTCCCAGGTCAGCATCCTAACAGCAGGTTTATGTGGCTTTTTACCGCCTGAGTGCTGGGAAGAAGAGACTCACTTTTGCCTTTAGTGCTCTGAACAAAAGCTATGAGGGGACTAGGGAGCTGTGGCCCTGGTCACGCAGGGCAGAAGCATATGGTGCCATGTGGGAAGGGAACTGAAAACTCAGCTTCCTTATCCTCACCCCAGCAGATCCATGCCCAGAACATAGGACATGACGCTCTATTTACCCCACCAAGTGCCATTCTCATTAATTTTCATTTAGCCTTTTGTTTTATGCAGGACTTGTTGCCACTATAAGCTCCCAGCTCCAGGTTCCATCACTGACTATGTAGCACCATGTTTTTGATTCCTCCCAGCACTGATCTACTCCAAGGAAGTCCAGGCAACTGTCTCAGAAGACCTGAAGCCTGGGAGAAGCTGCAAAGGAAGAAGGCAACAGGAGTTAAGATGGGGGTAGCAGCTGCCCCAGCAGGAGCTGACACTCTGTACCTCATGCTGGTGCTGCCTCTGGTTTGGGCAGCAAAACAGCTTTGGCCTTAAGCAACAGGATGTGGAAACACAGAAAGCCTCTCTCCAGTGCCAAGGCTGTTGTTTCTCCCTGTGCAATAAGCGTGTGATTATTTTTTTTTAATTCATATTTTTGGCGTGTTATGTAGTAAAACCTGGTGGAAACAGAACGTTTTTCTTCTGACAGTCACAGAGGGCTTTGCCATGTTGTATCACCATCAAACACAAGAACTTCTCCTTTTCTTGCACTGGTCACTCACCCAGTGACATGACTCATCTGCTGAGCATCAGTGCAGCTCCAGCACAGAAAGGAAACCTCAGCTTCCGCTCTGAAACTACCCTACCTCCAAAAAAACGCGCTATTTCTAGTGCCCAGGCACAATGTAATGGGACTCGCAGCCTCCCTTGCTTCAGAGCAACTGAAGTGCGTGTACAGCAGAGGGGACCTGTCGGCTTTTACGTTTGCTGGGTTTGCCCTGGCCTTGGAGCCCTCCTGAAACTGCCATTCCCAGCGGGGAGAAGGGAGAGGAAGTCTCAGAGACATTTGTCTCACTGTAATTTAGTATCTGTCTTTGTAAGAGAGGAAGGGGCTAAACTTTCTTCCCCTTCCCCCCAGCCATGTAGAAGGAACTGGGGGCTGGTGGGGTGGGTATTATTTAAAAAGCAGAGGGGCAAACTCTACTGAAGGCAAAAGATGCAAAAGCTTTAGAAAACAGTGACAAAAAAACCGTAAATGGACACTTGGCTAGCTGTGGTGCAGAAGAGTTTAGGTCTGCTGCAGCCTTGATGTCTGTGATGGCAGAAAGGGCTAGGGTTACATTAAGGATCCACGAGGGACAACACAAGCCCTGAAATAATAGACCTTGTTCCCTTTTGAAGCTGACCTCTATGATAAGGATCAGTGTGATGTCTATGAGTCATGAGTAGGTGCTTGAGAGAGACCATGTGCGTGTGTCATGAGGAGTGTGAGTCATGAGGAGTAGGACCATGTTTGCCCAGAAGTGCACAATAAGCCCTACTGACAGGACATGTTCAAAAAGCAGAACAGAATTTGCTTAAGCAGTGATATACATTCTTTGCTCCCAGCTTTGTACAGATTCCAACTTCTTCAAAATATTTAGCAAGAAATAGTTGCAACAAAAAGCTGAAAAGCTTAGTATTGAAGTTTATCCGTATTCTGAAATACTGCAACAGCTGCTAGTGGTACTGGTTCTAAAACAAGTCAGTTGGGTCTTGGGATTTTTTCTTAGTTTCTGAGTTTTCAGTGATAAATTCTCTCAGAGTTTTATTGGTGAGACTGGGCTGATTCATCCTTACCACCCTGAGGTGTCTCAAGCAGCAGAGCTGAGATGCTACAAGTCAGTTAATAAGAATGCTTACCGATCATTAGATCTTCAAGTGGGGTGATTCGGAGGGAATTATTTTAAGTAAATAGCAGAAATGCAAGAAAAGCAATAGGCTGCCTTGCTGCAAGTCCTGCCTGGGAACAGCCAACCAAAACCAAGGAGTCTTCTCCAAACAACAAGGCTTCAAGGAGAAGGGATGAACCCCGTGGCATAATTTAAAAACAGACTCACTGGCTAATGAGATAGAGGGAGGTTAATAATCAACCTCATTAGTTTGTACTCCAAATAAAAAGATTCCTATAGGTCCAAAGAAAAGGTTTTGTTTTACAGATCATGCTGCCCTTACCCACAATGTCGTGATTATAGCTGCCAGGATCCTTGTTAACCGAGCAGGATCATTCATTAACAGCTGGCTAGCTGCTGCTGCGCGAGAGAACAGCATCACCTCTGGCCGCAAAGGACAAGGAGCCGGGGCCCAATTCTCATCCTTCACAGCGCGGAGGAATAGCACCAGCCCCACCTCCGTCCCGATTCGCTGTTCGGAGGAGAACCCCGACAGATGCTTCCGAAAGTGGGGTGGAGGGGAAACCTGACAGCACAGGGTCTGAGTCCGGCACTCGGTAACAACGGGACGGGCAGTTGGACACCTCGCTGGGCTTTTGGAGAGGAGCAGAACAGGGACAGGAAGGCTCCTGCCGGAGCGGGAGGGAGGAATCGGTGGCCCGGTCGTGCCGCCGCGTTGCTCAGCAAGTGCCTCACTTGGGGTATTTGACAAACTGACACTCTGCACACTGAGTGTCGGACTCAGCTTGTCAAATACACGCAGTGCCGCACTCCAGCTCTCCGAGGAGTCAAGGCATCTTCGCCAGGTGCCATCCTGCGCAAATGGAGAGGGAAAAGAAGGGATGAAGCTGCTGTTAACTTCAGAGGCTTTTTCCAGTTAGCAAAACCTATCAGTATCCCTCCCATATTTCCCCCTTCAGTGCTCTTCTTTGGGTGAGGGAGAACCACAGAAGCAGACATTGCCTTCTGCTGAGGAAAACGTCCACTATGTTAATTCAAAGGATGAAGTTCTGTGAAGCTGAAAACGATTCTGAGATCTCCAGACTGACCTTCTGCCTTAGTTATACGGCTGCCTCGGTAGCTTGAAAGATTGACCATGCCCCTGCAAACATTTGGCCATGCCGTTCGGGTACCACATCATGAACACCAATGTTTTTCTAGACACACAAAATCTAAACAAAGACCCAGAGAACATATTGCAGGGAAGCAATTTTGCATCGAGCAGAGATAAGGTCATGATAATTTAATAGACTTTCCACAGCTTTCATTTTTAACCTCTTAAACTGAAACAAGTTGTTCAGCTGTTCACGTTTAATTCCTTCTATGTGTGTCCCTGCGTTGATTTTGCACTGAAGCAGTCACGTGCACCTGAGTGCCTGTGTGTCAGAAGGTACTTCAGCCAAGCACCTAACTGTAGATACGTCAATATTTTATTTGTAACCAAAGAATACCAGATGAGGCCTCTGTGTCTAACACAACAAACCTACTCAGGAATGAAGTGAAACTTCCTCTTCCGTTGTCCAACTAATCCCCTTCTGCTTTATATTGGGCAGACAGAAAATGCCTCTCCTGAAGTAAACGGAGCTTTCCACCCCCACACGGTGACAGAATCCAGCCTTTAAGGGTGAACACACACACACACGCTGTGCTTTTGCACAAAGACCATAAGACGCTGTTGGTTCCCCTATTGTTCTAACAAGAGCATGCATTAAATGCAGAAATGCACTTAAAGTTACACAACAAAACATACACAAGAGCTGATATTGCCAAGTACTGTGTCCTACTCAGCTGTTGACCGTTGAGAATTTCAGTCTGAAAACAGCTCTTAAATTCTGATGCTGTGCAACTCTCCAGGAAAAATTCATCACGACTCCTAAACCACACCCATTCTATATAATATGTCAATGCCACTCATATTCTCTGCGGCCAGGCCCAGATGTAGCTGAGTTTTAAGCACGGTGCTTTTAGCTTCCTTCCCAGTCCCCTGATTTTAATTTCACATGACAAGCAGTACCAGTTTGTGAGGAAGCAGCTGCACTATTTTTAGTATCAAAATGGAAAACTCAAATGGATATGTTACTTATATTATGGAAGGCAGACCATTAAAAGACACACAAAGTAGAATTCAGCTGAAGTACATTAACAGCACCATACACTGGGAAATTCATTAACCCTTTTCTATTTCTAACTTCTGGAACTCTGTTTTATACAGATGATCACAGGATCCAATCAAATATTGCACACAGAAATATACATGGAAAAGGCAAGTGTTTTCATGTGAAAGCACAAAAGAAATAATGGTAATGTCAAATACGTATTCTTTATACGTGCTTCTAAACCAGTAGAGTGAAAGAAAGATTTAACAGCAAGGGAACAGCTACAGGTTTAAAGATAAAATCTAGCCTGTGTTACTACAAAGGCTTTTCAATTCCTACCTTCCCCCTGCCCTCAGATGAGGCCTTTGTCGAGATGTAGATAGGGAACAGCTCTTTGTTCTGGCTCCTCATGCAGAATGAATTTCAGCCATGGTAGATAAAAGAAGTATGTTGCAATGGGTAAAAGGAACGTGCCTTTCATGAGCATTAGAAAACAGATTTAAGATCAGCCTATCATAAGATACCCTGTTTTAAGCACAATTAAAGCTGATTTCTGTTATCCCTCTCGAGCTCTTGCACCGCTGCAGCGATGCTCCCTGCAGTGCCCCGGCCGCTAGAGAGCGGTGCCAAGTTCTCTTCAGGCCTTCCCAGCGTTTCGTCACCCCTCTGCAAATGTACGTTAACGTAGCTGAGGCTCTGGGTTAATGTTTTTTAATCCACAATACTCTGAGCTATGGGTTTTGGCAAAAGACCAGTCAAAGCCTGGGTCCCCGTTTCAAGTCTGTCTGTCCACGCAGTTGGTCAAATCACTTCCCTTCCACACTGAACTCCGCTGTGCCAGGAAAAGTAAAAGTTTTGTTAAGCAGCTCCAAACGTTTGCACAGTTGTGGTTGATGTTAATAAGACAGGGGCGCGCTCTCTCTGCCTGAAAACAATTGCCAGTGAGAGTTAGACACCACACACCAAGGAGCGCACGGGGTAAAGGAAAAACGAGCCCATCGTCCCCCAAAGGACTCTCAGCCGTATCAAAGCCTGGTGGGGAGGCCACACAAAGAAAGACTGAGGGGGATCTTCAGCAGGTATCAGTGACCAGACTTCCCTCAACTTGACTGCTGATTTCTAACAGTGGAAGATCTGACCTTGAGATGGGATGAAAATAAAGGAAAAAAAAAAAAAAAAAAAGACAGCACTGCTTCTGCAATTGCAGCTTAAAACAATCCCTCATTGTGGAGAAAAACAGCCACTTGAAATGTTGCTGTGAGCAACAGATAAGAGGAGGGTACACAGTGGAGATAATTCTATCAGCAGATGGGAATGGAGCTTGCTACCCCACCCTGTGGTGATAGTATCTGATCTGAGTGGATTTGTCATTGTCAGAGCTTCTGGTTTCAAGCTGAAATGGGTATTTCCAAGTGAAATCTCAGTGTTACAAACCAGACTGAGCAGTCAGCTGCAAACTCTGAGGGGAAATCAGAAAGGGATCTTCTTCCTGCATTCTTCAGTCAGTCCCTTATCGAAGTCACAAAAAGTCCCCCTCCGAGCTTCACGTCATCTCTCAGGTATTGTTAAAGGGCTGTCAAAGTGCTCTGCAACTTGTGATGAAAATAAATGGAAAGAAAATTATTGGCTAGACTTGCCTCTAAACCTAACAACGGCGTGCACAGAAGTATGGCTGCCCGGCTTTTGCATGTCGAGCGGCAGTGCCCAAGGTGCAGGCTGCAGGCGTTGCAAGACACGCGCTTACTCTGCAGAATTTGAACTGCAGTCAAAGTCAGCTCTGTTTTCCACTTAGTGAAATCTAAATTGCAGCCTAGATTGAAAGCAACAATCCCCACAGATCTGTGGACAACAGGGTCTGCTGAACCTCTGGTCATCAGTCACCTTGGGGCACACTCCTCCTAGGAGCTGGAAGCCTTCACTAGAACTCAAATGAGGCTTTGGTCGTGGCAGACTCCCACTGGATGCCATCCCACTCCATACAGGACCTGCCTGTGCTCCCAGCCCTGCAGCTGACGCTGCTTGGAGCTTTGCCTGACAAAACACTGGAATGTTTGTCTCCGTAAGGTCAATCTCATCCACCAGGCAGGCTCCAGCAAAGCCCCAAAAGGCTTGCTTCATCTCAGGCAAGCCAGGCCCTATGCCGGTGCACAACTCTCTTCACAGCTGCTGGCTGGGATGGGAGAGGCAGCAACACAGAAACAGGGCAAGAGGCCAAGTGGCGCAGCCCGTTCCTTAGGAACTCGCACTCCCGGCAGGTGCCAAGGCAGGTCTGGGGCTGCTGGGGCTGCTCTGGGGAACATCTCCCGTCTTAGGATGCTACTTGCGCCTACCAGGCCACGCTCCGCTTCCAGGAGGGCTCGCATGGGCAAAGAGGAGCCTCCTCAGCAGCACACAAGCCACTCGCTCCCTGGTGCAAGCTGTGCAACAGCAGCACAGGGCAACAGCTTTTGTGACACCCTTGTCCCTGCCCTCATTAAACCCAGAAGGTGTCAGGCAGGAGGTGAGCCCTCTCTCTCCAGTTCTAGAGCAACTGGAAAGTCCCTTGCCACCTCACCCAGGCTTCCAGTTGTCTTTGGGCTGCAGCTTACCAGGCAGTGTGGTGAGCAGTCACCCCATCCTAAGGAAAGCTCCTGGAAACTGCAATTCAGAAAGTACAACAGTTGTCCCAGAGTTTGGAGAGGATCGAGGTAAGAGAGACCCTGAAGTACACCAGTGAGGGCTGTCCTCAAGCAACCACAGGAAGCATAAAACTAGCCATGTGCTAACTGTCACCCCAACAACCCTGCAACCCTGTGTGTGCTGAATTTTTTTCCTTGCTTTTATTGTAAGATTAAAGCAACCCCTACTTGCTCAGCCCAAGCTGGACATCCCGTCTGCCTGGCCCTGCTTCATGACAAACTTCTACTCCACCATGTCCTACAAGCTCCAACTTCCCTCTTCAAATCTGCTTCACAAAGTGAAAAACATAATTCAGCGCTCTCCCTCGCAGAGGAACGTGTCCCGCTCCTAGCAAAAAACAACACGGTTTCGTGCCTCATACCTCAACATACACACATACACACACCTCCTCTCGCCACTCTCAGGCTCCAGGGCACCACTGACACCACTGATCGTGGCACTGCTGACCCATGTGCCCTGAGCTCCCCACCAAAGGCTGCCCTCCCCCTGCACCCTGCACTCCCCACGGCCGGAGGCACAGAGCCCATCTGCACGCAAGGAGCTGTTCCCACAGCCGGCAAACACTTCAGCGAGGAGGTTGTGGGTTTCACCGGCAGCTCTGGGAACAGTTCACAAGGCTGGGAACCAGGAACGCTGTAACCAGCACCTCAGGGCTCACGTTAAAACATCTGGAAAGAGCCCAGTAAACTCCCCATTACGTGGAGGCCACTGGTCGCACGCCCTCCTGCAGCCCCCGCACTCACCTGAGTCCTGCAGCCCCTCTCCCAGCACTGGACTCTGCCCCTGTCGCTGCTTGTGACCCCGACACCCGAGGGGAGGGAAGAGAGGCGCATGGAAAACCTTCATCCTCTGTCCTGAAGCCATCAGGGCAGCAAGAAAAGGAGCTGAAGAGTGCACTTGCACCCAGCTGGGACACTGTCTCTCCCTGGTAAAACTCTCCTCCATCCCACAACTTCCCCTGCCCTTTGTGCTGTCTCATCTATGACTAATTTAGATGAAAATCTCCCTGCTGCCAGCAGTCTGTCTGCAGCACGCGCGTGAGCTGAGGGGAGCACGTGCACTCTGGCACTGAGCAGGGCTACGTACACATCACAACCGCTGTTAGCTCTCATCCATCCTCACCAACGAATCACAGTCAAGAGGGCTCCTCTCCCCAGCTGGGACCGGTGGCATTCGCATCGCCTCGCCCACCCTCACCAAAGTACACCCAGCACAACGCCACCGCCTTTACCCTTCCAAAAACCTCTCCTGGCTCGGGCAGACACGATCCCGCTGCTGAGGGGAGGCAATCCAAACCCGAGCTGGCTTCAGCCCCCACAAAGCTCAAGGTGTAACAAGAGGAGGGACGACCGATTTCTGTGTGGCCATGGACATAGGCACCCCATGGGTTTCCTTGTCCCAGCCACCATGGTCCTTTGGGACCTCCTGGAAGAGAAACAAGAGATCACCCCGAGGACTGATCCTCCTCCATCCCCAGCCACCCCTTCCTCCAGGCAGGTCGGGGAGGTGGCACCTACCATGCTGACCCAGCCTGGCGCAAGGTGGGCCCGGCCGGTGGCGCAGGGCTGGCACGGTGCAGGCACTGGGGACCACGCAGGAGGAGCGCAATGGGGGCACAGCTGAGGCACACAGCTCGCTTTTGAAGGGGCTGCTCCTCCTTTGAGAGGAAGCTGCAAATGAGGAAGATAAGGCTGAGGTTAGATAACAGGAAATGTCTGGATGTGAGTGACAACACGTCCAGGTTGTGAAAGCGGCTCTCCCAATCCTGCTGCTGCCAGGCGCAAAGCTCGCGAGTGGGGTGAGAGGCAGCTGTGGGAGAGCGAGAAGCTCGTGCCTTCAGTCCTGGCAACCGTGTCAACTCAACGGGCCTTGGTGCATGGAGATGGTGACCACACAGAGCTGGCGGTCACCCTCCTCACACCTCATCTGGAGGCAGCACAGGGCAGGTGGCCAGAGAAACAAGTAGCCACACCAGCTGTCCCAAGTCCGGTCACCTCATGGCCACCCGGCCTGCAGCAGTCAGGTGCCGTGGCCCCATCTGGGAAGGGCTGGAGGAGCTATGGGGCAGGCTGGGGAGGCAGAGACCGTCAGAAAGGCTTAGGCAGGTGCATGCCTGAGCTCTGCCCAGATGGATCTCTTACTCCCCTGCCTGCACAGGGCTCTGCTGGCAGGGAGAGCTGGCTCTCCAGCCACCACAGGCGGTTTCACTCCAAGAGGTTCCCTGCAGGGCTCATCGCCCCTTTGAACACAGATGCAGGCTGCAGCACCTCGGATCCTCTGCTCCCCAGAACTCGCACGGGCAGACAGGCGTCACTTTCCTCGTCACAGTGCCTGATGGGACAGCCGGTGCTGGTCCTCACTCCTGCTGTTGCCAGTCCCTCCACACACCTACCAGCATCAGCCGAGGTCCCTGTCTCTGGAGCAGCTCGGCATCCACAGCACCCGTCCAGAAAAGTGAACACCAGTGGTTTCTCCAGGGTTCTAAGCAAAGCAAGTTCCACTGTTTCTCACCTCCTGCCTGTGAGACGAGGTGCTCTAAGATTCGCACCCCATCATCTCTTAGAGCTCTTTCCATCTAACCTGGCTGGGAGCAAAACGAGTCAATGCCACTATGGAAACAGAGGCCAAGGAGCTGTCTGTGCTCGAGCGAGCAGCACAGCTAACCATGCAAAAGCCAAACCAAGCACAACCATGACTGTTAGAGACACTTTCTTAGTCTCTCTAGGCCAGAATGGTGTAGAGCACACTTTGCAAATCCAGGACTCACTAAAAATACGTCACTCTGTGTCTGCATGATCCCAAGCACGCTTGCCATCAGCCAGCCACTCCAGCATGATGAAGCCTTTGAGATCCTTCTCATAGGATTTGTTTTCTCACTTCCAGCACTTGGCTGCTGCCCTGTCTTTCTGGTTTTTGCCTCTCAGGTTTTCGTTTCCCAGCCTCCCTGCCATTGTCCGGCTCTGCATCCAAACTGCACGGAGATCCTCCAGTGCTCGCTGCCAGGGCCTGCATTAATCCTGCGGCTTTTGGTTATGTTATCAGCATGCCTGGGCTGCAGCCACATACTTTATGATGTTCCTGCAGCTCTGTACAAACCTCTCGTCTGGAAAACACTCACTTATGCCTCCAAGTAACTATGTGCACTGAGCTCCCCAGGAGTGCTCACGCTACTCCTGAGCCTGCATGTGGAGACCAGTGAGGCCAAACTTCCTGCTGAAAGTAAAACCTGGCCCTTGTGCCTGAGGGATAGTTAGATAATGAGGAATACAGTTATTGTCCAGTTCCTCTTTCATCTGCCTGTGTTTTAAAACATACAGTAAAAGAGGAATGGAAAGGTCTGGGTGGTTTGGTTTTGTTTTTACTTTGGTTTTAATTGGGGGAAAGAAATAGGTTTGTTCATGTAGTTTGCATAGGATTTTTCTAGGTTTTCTTTCTCACTCTTTCTTTCTCCTACTTGTACCCCAAAGGCTTTGAAATGGGTGAACTTCCAGGACTATGGAAAGACAAAAGGGCAGTTGCTTTCTTTCCACTCTTTGTGGGGATGCAACGCAAAGAAAGTGCTGAAAAACAAGACATTTGGCCACTCTCATTAGAACGTAAGTCAATGCTGAATTTTAAAAAAAAAAAAATCACAAGTGACCGAGAGCACCTGAAACAGGAATGAAACTGAATCGGTGTGAAAAAGCAGGACCGTCCCTTGCACACTCAAGAAAAGGCCTCAGGGCACATCTGCAAACCGTCCCATTAGAAGCTGAGGTTCTTTGCTGTCAGCCTGCATCCCTTGGCACAGCCCAAACGAGCTACCCTGAAGCTCGTCCACGTGTGCTAGCATGAGCTTCCGTCAGTGACAAGCTTTTAGCCACCATGCCACCCCAAACCTGAGAGTCATTCTCTGGGACAGGGGGAGAGCAGAAGCCTCCCCCCGGCTTAGCACTGCTCCCCATTGCCAGGCCGATGCTGGTGTCCGAGGTGGGTGTTTCACAGCGCGGCCGATTTCCGCTCTAGTTTGCAGATGTCATCACCCCAACCCGCTCTGTGCAATAGCCTTGAAACTGCGCTCGGCATTTCCCAATCAAGCTGGTTTTTTCAGCACGCTTGCAGCGTGCAGCTCTGTGGCTTGCTCTGGGAAGAGGAAGAAAGGAGGTGGAGGAGCTGGGGGGGTTACTGACTGCCACCAAATACCATCTCAGAGGTCTGAGCATGGATGTACCCCAAACCACATCACTTTCTTGGAAAACTTAAAAAGAAGTGACTAAAATAAGTCATGCAGTCTATTTGATCAGCATGCAGCAAGTTCTCTGACATTGTAGTTTCAAGCTCTTTTACCTGCCAGGAAGCAAGACAGGAAGGATTAGCAGGTGTGTCCTGGACACAGACAAACTGGGGCTCATTCTACATAGGTGCTGCTCTGCACCAGTTAATCCACAGTGGCTTAGCTAAGGCCAGGTTTGGTCTGTTGGTAGGTACACCTTCACAGGATGCCAGGAGATTTCTTCTTGGGATGGTTCATTGCACAAACACCTCCAAGCCAACATACTCCTTTCAATAAAGGAATTGAAGTGGTAAGCTACCAAGCTGGGCCTGATTCCAGTCATCAGTGACTGTCTTTCATTTCAGTTTGCTCAGTCAACCCAGTCCTGCCCTACAGCAGCAGCCAGAATTGAGCCACCATATGAAGAGATGCAAATACAAACTATCCATACACCAAACTCAAAAATACCAAACCACTCTCCCTCAGGTTCTCCTCCCACATGAGGAATACTATTTACTCCTGCATTGGCTAACTGTTTTAAGTATCATTTACAAATCATTTTCCTCCATCCTTGGGGCTTGGGGAGCTTTCAGATTAAATCTCGAAGAGCCAGTTGATCTCAGACTTTCTCCTGAGCTGTCTCTGTGCTGTTGCCGACTTGCCCTGCAGCACCATGTCAGTGCCTGGGCTCTAAAGCAGCCAGCATCAAATCCTCCAGCAGCCAGCTCTAGACACCACCCTTAGCAATTTGTCCAGATGTTGCTGAACTCTTGACATTTCCGAGCATTACATGTGCTGTTTGGATGAAGCTGAGAGGTCCAGTGTGACCCCAGCACGAATGCATATGTGGAAAATCAGCACAAAGAGGGTCTTTCACATGAGCGACTATAGTGGAGTGAGGAGAGGACGGAACAGGAGACCGGGAGCAATCCTGAGCCTTGCATCTGGAAGCACTCATGGTGCTGGATTCTCCAGGGATCAAGATGGAGTGAGGGTTGTCACAGTTCCTTCCCTCCAGAAGATGGTTGATGAAGCCACACTTTAGCTCTGGGCACTAAAAAAAAAACTCTACAACAATGCAGGAAAATAAGACAACTATTCCTTGAAGGCTGAGCTGTGTGTGATGGAGGTACTCACTGGGGAGATCCTCCCGCAGTCCTGGTTGTTAACCCCTGCAGCTGGGCACTGGGCAGGAACCTCTTCAGCCAGCAAACCAAGCCAGAGTCATTGCATCCCTACCACCAGGCTGCCTGTGGGCGCAAGGCTTCATCACCAGCTTGCCGCTCGCTAGTTCCTTCAGCAAAGCCCTGCCTCGCTGGCTCGGTTGGGCCCTGAGTCACAGGAACACCTTGTTTCCATTTCCATTCTTTACCTCACTCAGAAAAGAAAAAACAAATTAACACACCACGCGGACCTTCCAGTTTTGCAGTTAAGCGATATTTCCCTCCCTTCCCGCTCCCTTTTCAGGCAGGCACACAGTGGTGAGAGTCAGAGGCTGGACTCCGGCTAACGGAGGATGTTTCTGTTTGTGGTTGATTATGTGTTTGTCACTTTTAATTTAGACCTCTGGTTAAGAAAAAAAGAGTGAGAGAAAAAGAAAGACACAAGCCAGGAGGTTCAGAGCTGTTTTTCAGATGGACAGTGAGAGATAAGAAAACCCCACTAACTGCCACAGCCATTGAATGACCCAAAAGACATCCTGTACAGCACACACTATTAATAATAATGGTTTACAATGAAAAATAGTACTGTTAATACTGTAATTCTAAAGCAGCACAAAGATAGCACCAGCCAGAGGTCAAGTGGGTTCAGGTAGCTCGGGTTTATCCGTATTCCATCTGAATTAGCGCATACAGATTTTTGAGCGAAGGGAAAACGGGCTCGCTTTTGTTTCCTACAGTCTGCCATCCCTGTTCCATGGAGACCAGTTCTCTGTTCACAGGTGCTGAGTAAGAACCACAACCTCGCTTCGAGGTTTTGCCCCGGGATAAGTTCATATTGCAGCCATCGCTCTCCTTAATTCCAGCCCACCACTAAAAATAAAGCCATATTTTCCCATATTTACTCCCTCGAAGGACTATCTTTTCTCTTGCAGTAATCTTGTTATGTGGCAAGGCAAAGACTAAAGTCTTACTCTGGGTGTGAAAGACTGATGGACTTTATCTCTTAAAGAAATTAGGAGCTATGGAGCTGCACTTCATTCGCTGCTGATGTCAATACACATTATGCCTGAGAACAGAGCCCAGCCCTGGGATACTAGAAAGACAGCCATGAATTCACTTTTTTTTTTAACATAAAAAAACATTTAATAAACATTTGTCAAAGACAAGATTGTGCTGATTCTTTTTCACTGACAATAAAGGCAGAGAGTGACTGTGCTTCTGATGCTAATGGTCGTCTCTTACTGAACATGCTAAATTACTTTTCTCTGCATATCACTTTCAGAAACCCCGTATTAGCCAAGTATCTCTGCTGCCAGTTTCTGGAGATCTTATCAAATGAACATCCTGGGTACAAAGCACTGCTGATTACTAGCCGGCAAAGCGAGCAAGTGCCTGTTAACCTCCCACACTCCTGCCCTGCAGCTCTGAACTCCACCAGGCTCTGTCCTGTGCAGGAATCCATCGGGAAAAGCAGCTTTGCAAGGGGCTTTCTGAGGTGGTGGTCTCAGACCACTCCCCTCCCATTGCTCAGGGAGCCATTGCTGGCAAAAGAATTGTCAAAACCAGGAAAGAAAAACACATCAGGCCTTTTAAGTTCAAAGATAACATTTCTGAAAGGCTCCCAAGTCACAGATAACTGGAAACCGGGACTGTGCTAGAGAGATACCAGTTGCCCTGTTCTTCCATTCTTCCCTTGGCATCTGCTGCTGGAGAACCCCAAGCGATAAGGTGTCGGGTTGGCCAGCCCCACATCTGACCCTGGGCAGATGTTCTGCTCTTCAGTTAAGCCTCAGAAACAACTGCAGAAACAACACGGGACCCACAGTACCAGGAATGGCACACCAACACACGGAATAGGAACACAAAGCACTGCGTTTATCAGCCCGGTGCTCCCACAGGCAGCCACCACAGCGTCACCAAGATGTTGGCATGTGCTGCTCTCCAACCCTGTGCTCTGGGCTTCCGGGAGGAGGCAGATGTGTAGCTTATCACTCACCCCACTTTTAGCACACAGAGGGCATTGCAACACTGCTGCCTTTGCTCACAGAGTCATTGTCGTAGGGAAGTATGTGACCACCAGGCTCCAGCTCACAGCTAGCGCGCTGTGTTGCTCAACAGTGACAGTTGGGTTTACATCAGCCACCGTCCTCTGTGGCAATGAAGTGCTTCCCCAAGACCAGAGCTGCTCTTCAGCTGCAGAAACCATTGTAACAGAACAAAAGGGGGGCTTGCTTTACAACACTCATCTCTCTCTCAGTCCACAAGGTATCACACTGCTGGGCCTCCCTGTAACCCTTGCATCACACCTCTCCTCGGACACAGATAATCTTTGTAGCCGTCGTCCCCAGAAACCACCTCTCAGAGCAGGATCACTTGCCACATCAAACCCTTTCATGGTGGAACAAACAAAATCATGTGGGTTGGTACAACTGCCAATAAGTTTTGTAAAAGCGGGCACCTTGATTTTTGTAAGCATTGCCTGGACTGCCTGCAATGTTTCTCACCCTTCCCAAGAGGAAAACTGTACTTTGAACAAAGATTGCAGTCCTCATAACCTGAGCAGCCCTTTATCTTCTTATGAGGCTCTTAAGAGGGTATTATTTGAATCATATGCCTCCTCGGTATAGCTGAACTGGGACAGACTCATCACACAGACCAGACGTACCTCCAACACCCAGTATCTATTTCCAGCACATCTCCCCTCCTGTGATGGAGCTCTTCAGACACTCCAGGACATTTCCACTCCAGTGAAATTCCATCAGCACACCTCTTGCTGCTGCAATGCTTCAGCGATGATGCCTAGAGCAGCGACGCAGGCTGAAACGGCAGCGTGTAGTATTGGGGGATTCCTCCCCCTTTCCCAGAGCAGTTGAGTTGCTTCACACCCTTTACTTGGTCAGGCATGAATCAGAGACTCCTTCAGGCAAGAGCATGGAAAAATAAGAAAGGGAAGAGGTTTTATTGAACCTGGTGGCTTAATCTTATCCCAGGATGTGAATGCCCACAGCGTTTGGAAAACCTTCAGTCAGAAGAGTTCAAATATATAAACAATTGTCTCCTTTCAAAGCAGCTTATAGAACATTGCACAAATCTAATAAGGCACATAAAGTGTATTTTAAGCAGCACCCCAACCTTATCCAGACAATGAACTTACACTTGGCATCTGCAGAGGGTCTCAGCTGTTCTCAGGGCTGCCTCTCCAAGGGTCAGTAAATACAAATGTGGAATCTTAAAAGTGGAGCACACAGGGTGACTTTGGGAGGCAGGGCCGCTTTTCTAAGCAGGTGAGTTTCCAGCCTGGTGGGTAGGCTTTACGCATGAGGTGTTCTCAAGGAAGAGTAAGGTTGCTCTAGCAGTACTGTATAGGGGAAACCTCAGTGCAGGGTTCCAAAGGGCCCAGAGACAGGAATGAACATTTTAGAGACTGTTGTGCTGTGTGTCACTTCTCTACGTTATATTAAGATTTTACATAAAGACTTGCAACTTTTTTGTAGATACACAGTCAAGTTTAGGGTGACTGACGCAAGGAAGGCAAAAGAAACGTGGCAGGGAATACGCTTTGCACCCAGTCACAGATCTGTGCTCACAATGCTCATTGCTCCAGCCTTGCCCACTCGAGGATTGTCCTCCTTCCCCCTTCACATCCAAACCAACCTGCTCCTTGCACGTCCCCCTTGCACGGGGTCCTCAGCAGCCCGGCTTTAGCAGCTAGAGGTGCTCAGCAGAAGGGAAAAGCACGAGCACCCTTTAGCCAAGAGGTCACGGAGCGGTGGCCAGGGCTGCCCGGAGCGCGCAGACAGCTCAGGGAGGGGGGTCCAAGGCGACAGGACGCTCCCTCGAAGCAGGAGAAAGAGTCTGAAAGGCACAGGTGCTCTCGGAGGTCTCGGCCCCCGCGCCCAGCCCCCACAGGGTTCTGTCTGCCTGGCCCCGGCAAACGGCTCCGTTTGCGGGTCAGTCACACCACGGACCGAGACCTCAGCCCGGTCCCGGGCGCCGTAGCGATGCTCGGNTTCCAGCAGAGCTCCGGCCGTGCTCCGGCGCAGCCCAGGCGGGAGAGCCGCTCCTCGCTCCGCCGGGAGGACCCCGGCTCCCCTCCCCACTCCCGGCTTCTCCAGGGCCCGATCGCTGGCAGGGACCCGATTTCCATGACGGGTGGTGCCGTGGAAGCTGCATGGGAACATTCTTTGCAATCCTGGGCTTACAGCCTCTCCCGGGAAAGAGCTGCTGGTCAGAAAAATACAAGGAGGACTTTTCAGTCTAGGAGCCGAGTTTTATTTTTAAATTCCATGTAAAAAAATGCAAATGAAGATTTGTGCCTGTTTGTGGGCCCAGAAGACAGAGTGGTGAAGCAGCAGCAGAGACGTTTTCCCAGGCAGCTTCCAGCAATCCTGCTGAGTAACGGCAACCAGAGTAAAAGCAGCTCTACTGAATTCTTTGTTCTGGGAATTGCCCTTCTGCCAGCTAAACCGTGACCTTGGCTATCACTATGTCAACTACAGCATTCTGCTAGGACCCAACTAAGAAAAGAAAATAAAGAGGGTCTGCTTATTACAGCCTTAACGGAAAACACGTGAATGAATCCCTGTGTGATTTTTCACAGCCCAAGAGCCGGAGATGGGCACTCAACCTTCCCAACGCGTGTGAGGGGTCAGGAGTGAGTGGCAGCAAATAGTCCTCACAAGGACAGGTTCAGCATCCATTCTGCAGTGGCAAAGCAGACTCCCAGCACTTCAGCCCACAGAGGCAGAGTAGCTTTGCTGTTAAGGCACAGAAATCAGCTCTACCGTCCTTCCCCTGCTGGCACAGCCTTGCGTCCTTCAGCCTGACCCTCACAAAGTTCCTCCTCACAATCTGGCAGCTACAGTCACACAAGTTTTACAGGTGTTTCCAGCTGGGATGAGCACTGTGACAAGTTTTATGCTACCAGTGCCTTGAGACAGGGGAAACTTAAGGAACAAAGGGGTCAGGCGAGCAAAAGGCCACGCCATGCAGCACTGGGGCGAATGAGTACTCACCACTAGAATGTCCCACACAAAAGGGGCCAGGAGCAGCGCCTGGGCCAAGAGGATGTGAGACCCAAGCTGACCATTGAGCTGCTCACATCCCAAGAGAGAGGAGCCAGCCCCAAGGAGAGAAGGGTAGGCATTTGGCTCTAAAAGTAAAGTGCCAACAGGTGGGTTTGGCCGGGTTGCCAAGTGGCAGCAGCTGCAGATCACAGTGGGGCAGGGCTGGGGGCTTGACCTAAATGTATTCCCAACAAAGCCCAACAAGGTCAAATGAAGGCCAAAGTGGCACAGTGGGACCACTTCCCATCCTCCTTCATTCCTGGCCGTCCCTTATCAGGCTTTGAAGGAGGGGTATTCTTCCAAAAGAAAAGCTTCCTTCCACCTAACCTGTAGCTCGTAGCACAGCAGTGCCCTGGGGAGCTGAGCGGTCAACCCGGGTGCCCACAGGCGCCCGTGGTCTGGCCGGCGCAGCCCAGCACCGAGGGCGAAGTGCTGCCATCCTGCTGCACAGGCTGGAGATGGGGACAGGCAGTACCCCCACACCCGGCATGTCTGCAGCACAGGGCTGCTCACCCCAGGCAGGGCATCGCCCTGCCCCATCGTGTGGCTGTCACCGTTCCTGTGAGGAGCGCCCAGCTCTGCCACACCACTGAAGACAATGGGCCATTCCCTGAGCCCTGGGGTCAAACCGTGGATTTGGTTGTGTCCACATTACAAAGCTCTTGGTCCTTGGTCTCCAGCATGTGAAGGCCTTGCGGTCCTAAGGCATAAGCCTTAAATTTTCATTAAGTATTCTTCCAGTTCAAAGCACATGAGAGAACACACATCCTGCACTGCAACCCATCACAGCAATGTTTTCATAGCATGAAGCTGTAGACTTGCCCGTGCTGCCTATTGGCAGTGATTCCTGATTTACGACAGTGTCCAAAAAATGCTCAGGCATCGTTTTCGAGAGTATTATTAGCAAAGGCTAAAATAGTGCCAGAGTGTGAGCTAATAATTAAGCAGGACAGGTGATGATGGGTCCAACACTTAAGCTCTCAAGTTGGCAGTGTTTTGTTCAGCAGCATAGACATAGCCTGGGAATCAACTGAAGCCGGAGGGACATGTTCTGGGGAGTATATAGTTTATATACTGCTCGGCCAACTGGGACATCCCAGAGGATCGGGAAACCTTGGGCTTTCCTATGCTGCTCTTTGTTTCTTCTTTTTCAGTGACCATCAGCTGCTATCCCATGATTCAAGCACTGTAATATTTACATCCCTGTCTAAATCATCACAAAATCCATTCTACTATGAAGGTTGTTTTGATACAAAAGAGCAAGAACATGAGTGATGAAGTACCGCACACTGTGAGGGGTCCAGGCAGGAGCAGGATGTGGTGGACTTGCTAGGTCTGTACAGCCAGCAGTAGGGTAACACAAATACCATGGGAGCAGAATTGGGATTGGGAAGGAATGGTTGCCGATTATTCAAAAAATCCAGGGTGGTCCACACTTGAAAGAGAAGTAGTTTAAAACATTTCAGAGTCATTAAGCTAAAAGAAAAGGCGTTTAAAAACAAAGACTTAATGTGTTTTGAAGGACATTAGAATCTTTTAAACAGCTCATTTTCTTCTCTTGAGCGCAGCAGGATTTACTCATAGCCAGTATTTAATTCAATACAGTTCACCCTCTGCAAATTTTCATTTCCAACGCCTTCCCTTATTTTCTCTATTTGACTCACTTTTTAGAACTATTTGCTTGTTCCAGCCCAAGAACACATCCCCCGTGGGCAGTCACTTCTCCCGCAGCTGCCAGCTCAGAGCCCGACCTTCCTGGCGAACACACCTGGCTCACGTGGGCCAAGTCTGTTCCAACAGGATGGCTGTTACCAAGGGACTGCCTTTTTTGCTGCCATTCCCTAATTTATTATTTGTTCTCAGCTAGCTTTGTCATGAATTCATATTTTCTTAGATATTTCTACCAGTCAGTTCTTCCAGGGTCTGTTTGTGGAAAGTGAGGGCAGAAAAAATCAAACTATTTTATTTTCAAAAAGGGAGACTACAAAGAGATGTCTGCCCTCCATGGCATCCGTTTTAAGCCTCTCATCTGGGGACGAGTGGAAAGGCCCTTGGGACCAGCACAAGCTGGTTCCCTGCAGCGTATTCCCAAGCTGCATACTGAACCCAGATTAACATGATTTAAGTGGCAGGGCTTCTGTCCTCTCACCTTGGGAAGTGCTGCCAAGGTTTTACAGATTTTGCTGCTGGGACATTTTTCTAACTGAGTTTCAGTCTTAAATGTCCTTTTGCACAGTTTCATCCCATTGGTTTCAGATAAAAGCTAAAATTGAGCAGGATGACATGAAACGAAGCCAAGGGAAATGCACTAAGTCATGTTTGCAGAGCACATTGAGAGAACAGGACAAAATGTCCTTGGGAGGACAAAGAAATTGATTGTTAAAAATATATCTCCTGGTGCAGACACCAAAGAAGTTTTACAACTGCTGTGAGGGCGGTGTGTGTTAACCTCACACTGCAGACCTGCAAGGTGAGCACAGGCATTGAGATTCCAGGGCGGGTGTCTAGATCTGGTGAAGCACCGAGCGGCCCTGAGTCCTGCCAATGCAGTCAGAAGGTCTTCTCCAGCACTGCGCACCCACATGGGAATCTTCTGGACCTGCTGGCTTACTGGATGCACACAGCAAGTAGGTAACCTTCAGGAGCAAGGCTGAAACTCAAAAATCTGAGTATCTGAGAAACCTTGTTTAATTGTATGAGAGTTGAACAGTATAGAGGGAATTACAGTGGTCACTTCATCAAAAATGGATTACTGTTTTAAACCCTGGGTAGAAGATCTGAGTCCAGCAACCTCTGACAGTAGCTGTGATTATGCCACAGTCATTTGTTAAACAAAAAAGAGTTTAAAACTATTTCATCTTTCCTGCTTTTTGTAATAATCAAGTTCAGATGAGAGCTATGCTATGGAAGGAACAAACTGTCTATGTCAGCAGACCCCAGTATCAAACAGGAGAGAGAAGTAAGAAGATGGATAAAGAGGAGAGATTTGCTCAGGGTGATGAAAGATGACCAAAAAAAGCGAGTGCCAAAACTCAACAAAGACAAATTAAATAGAGCGGGGATTTCTCAGTGAGCGGAGCAGCAGCAAGGCAGGGTCTGAACATGCTGGGAAGTTTGGATCAGTGCTGAACCCTGGACCATCTGAATCACTGCCAGTGGTGTTCCTTTGACAGCTTCAGCTGCCGAGGCGGGGTGAATTGGGCAGCAGCTGCCGATGAGGAGATCCAGACAGATCCTCACAGCAGGTACAGCACAGATGGCTACAAGCTCCATGTCTTTTAGGTAACACATTGGAGTCCTAATGGCAGCAAGATGTATAATGAATGAGGTCACCAGGACTAATATTATTACAACAAATTCCACAGGACTTGATCACGTTTGGGCCATTGTGATAACAGTGTTGGGTAGTGAGTTATCTCTCAAACCTCCCATCCCTCTGGCACTCACTAGGAGGCCAGTTTCTTGGGATAGGGCATGGACTGTTTTATTTCAAAAGAAATAAAGGTTGTTCTTTCAAAAGAAGCAGATTCATTTAGTCTGATTGAGATTTAGTCTCGGGTAGGTCAGTGTAAGCCATTCCGTAACTGCAGTATGATATATTTTTGTAAGGTTTTGTGTTGGTTTTTTGTCCTCCTTTCTATGCAAAATGCTGTCAGAACCCTGGGAAAGTTCACACGCCCCCCAGCCTTCTGACTTTGAGATAAATGTAATCTCTTTATAAAAACACACACTTGCATAGCTTACAGCAGCCTGGTGCTGGGTGCAGCATTCACCATAAATCACACTGCCTCACTGCCATATCAACTTTAAAACACAATGAAAGAAAACCTCTTGGTGAATGTCCATCTTAATTTTTGCTCTTCAACAGCAGGAAACCAAAGTGAAAGGTTTTTGCTAGTCCTCATAACAAAAAAAACTTGTGAGATCTCCAGGTAAAGGTTTTCCCGAGTTAAAAGACCACATAGATCAACATATATCAACAAAGAGAAAGTCTTACGGGCACGAGAGGGAAAAGCCAGACAGGCGGAGCTGCTCATGCGCAATCGTGCGGGAGATCGGTAGTTTTGGTAGCAATGTGCCTGTCATCCCTGACACCCTACGCCCCACAGGCTCTTACCGAAGGAATGAGAGAAATCAAAAGGAAGAGAATGAGAAGTCTGAACAAACTCCTGGGAGTCAGAGCAGTCGTTAGCGGAGCCGTACAGCACAAGGAAGGCTGAAGTCAGATTAGTGGCGATTTTTCTCAATCTGGACTTCCCAGAATAGCTGCTGTCCTTCAGTTCCCAATATTAAAGCTGTCTCTGTTGCTCACATGGAATAAGCAGGAAACCAGCAGGAAAGAGTGAAGATTCCACAAAAATTCCTCCTTTTCCTGTATTACTGACTGTGCTGATGCTTTCTCTGCTCAGCGCTTGTTTGGCTCCTGGGCACCCATCCAGATTCACCCTCTGGCAGAAGACAAAAAGTGCCGTTCATAGACTGAAAATTGGGGCTGTAGTCATGAGAGACCATTTGGCCGACAGATGTTTCTGCTCATCTGTCTCCATCATATTTTTCTCCTACTAATTCCTATGCTAGGAAGAGCGTGGCACTAGTGCAAAGACGGGAGGGGGAAAGCCCACAAAAAAGAAAATCATTGAAAAAGCCTCAGGACACAAGTTTATAATCAAACCCTGTAGGTCCGGTTGTGCCTGGAGGGATGCGTCTGCACCTCGGGGTCTGGGTGGGCGTCTGCCTGCACTGAGTATTTCATGCAAATCAAAGGGCAGATGTTGCACAACGTCTCCCAACAACCAGAGCATCAGTAGTCCAACGGTTCACAGAAATGTCATCCTACAAAATCTGCAAAGTTGGGCCCCAGTCCTGCAACGAGCAGGGACGACTCTGCCTGCGCAGAGCTTGTCGCCGCTGTCAAGGCCTTTGACTTAAACCCAGCAATCTTAGTGAGGGGTCTGTTAGAGCAGGAGGTCCCTAAAGTATTGGGTAAAGCTCAGGAGTAATTCTGCTTTCTTAATTCCTTGAGAGGATCAAATCTTGTCTTATTTTTGCCCCCTTCAGCGAATCTCCAATGGATGAAACTAACTCATGCAAAGGGAGCACAAAGCTCGGTACGTTCTGTCTTTCGAAGCCACCTTGACAGCCCCCCTCACAGAAGCACCCCTGATGCAGGGCTGCACATAGGCTCCGTGCCAGATCCTGCGAGGGGGGAGGAGATGAGCAGTGGAAATGGGAAATATTCACAGTGGCAAATTCCCCTGCACGGGGACAGGGAAATCGCTCTGTTTAGCACTTGCCATTTATTTTTAACATGGGCTCTTGGGCTCACACGCTGCTGTTACTGATCTCACAAAGGGAGGACGAGAGGGTTTCTGTGCAGCAAGGCGTCTGTGTCACACTGGGCACAGGATAGGCTTGGGAGATTTCTGATTCCAGGAATGTGACTTTTTATAGATCCTAATCCAGGAAATAAAGTGGCGTGGCTGACTTCTATGCCGCGATACGCACCGTGCAGCCCTTGCGCACCAGGCAAAGAGGAACCAGAGGACAGGAAGCACAGGCACACACACTTGGAAATATGGAGACAGGGGAGAAATGACATATTTTTCTTGGAAGTCTGCAGCTGAGAGGAATATGAAAGTTGTGCAAAGGGGACATGAAGCTTACTAGTAACCTAACAAATAAAACCTTGTTAGAGCGAGATACAAGCTCCCAAGAGAAACAGCAACAGCCTTTGTATTTTCCCTCTGCATTTTTTACAACATTGCAACCCTAATCAATTTTAAATCCATCTCTCAGGACCTTCAGCCCTGTGCTAGTTAAGTCCCTAAAGCATATGCTTAAAGGATTCTATACTTGCACGAAAACTGTTTGAAACACACAGAGGCAAAAGGCTGGAAATACAAGTGTAGCGTGCAAGTCTTTTCAGGATTGGAAGTAGTGGCCTTAGAGAAGTGACACACACTTGTGCTTACACACCCACATGCGCCTAGCAGGAAAGGAAAACACGTAAAGACAAAAATAGTGCAAAAGGCTTTAGATTGGTCTGGGATTGCCACATAGCGCCACCCCACTTTCTCATGGGTTTACACGCAAATTGCTGGGGCAGCTTATCAACTTAATGTACTCAGGGAGTCTGACAAAATCATCACCCCCCTTCAGCCTTCTTCAATGATGAGTTAATTGCCTATGATGAGACTTTGATTTTCTTGGAATGTCTTAGCCCTTTGTGGTTTTCAGGTTCTGGCTTATTCACAGGCATTTCCCTGAATAACTGCAGTCCTTGAGTAATAAAGGAAGACAGTCCCACACGGGGAAACTGAGCTACGTATTTTCCACGTGTGCATGAGATACCGTCAATTTTCTTCTTTTGGCCTTTGACTAGGTTTCATCAGACCCCGTGGAAGTCAATCCAACAAGGCCAACGCCCATTTTCTCTCCAAACTATACCTCCACATTGTACAATCAGTGATGTAGCTGAACAGAAAATAATCGTGGAGCCAACATTTCCAACCCTGAGAGAAGCCTGTGCTGCAGCTGGAATCTACATTGGACAGCTTGAGGCTTTGGGGCTTTGCAGCAAGGACTCTTTAAATTAGGAATGTGTAAAGGCTTTCCTGGGGTTTGGCACATGGGTGGCATTCCATAAATGCATCACAGAAATTAAATATAGAAAAGACCTGCTGATAGGTCTAGTCCACTTTGCTTGGATAGCACAGAATCAGTTCCTATGGGACAGTTTCCATTGCTCGCTCGAGAAGAGTTTAAAATTTTCTCGGTGATGAAACTTCCACCAATTCTTTTCGGGAAACAATTAACAGCCTGACACATCTCAGCATCAAAATTTTTTTCTGAGAATCTTGCCTGCATTTTTTTTTTTTTTTTAACATACAGTTCCCAGATATGTCCTACTGGACTATTATAAATATTTCCTTTCCACCTGAGTACTTACACTTTCAAACTTCTCTGGTGTGCTGCATGAAGTAGGCAGAGGACAGGGTTGTACGTATTGTGATGTCCCAGTCCAATCCTTTTTTATTCCATCACATAAACTTTTCTCTTAAAATCCCCAATCAGCCAGTTTTTCTTTTCCAGATCCTCTCCGGTTAGATCACTGCTTTTCCAGCAAAATGGTGAATGGGGTGGATGAAAGTTTCACAAGCACAGGACACTGCGTACACTATTCAGCGTTTTGCGTTCCTCGGAATGAGCGTGCTGTAGGAGTTTTTCATGGGCTCTAATGCCCTGTATGCTCCTGAGCTGTTGATGATTTGGGCATTTGTTTTATCTTCGACCAGAAGTGCAGTTCTTAGTGTTGGAAACTATGCCAAGGCTTTAGCAACTAGAGTACAAGCTCCTCTTCAGTAGTTGTTTTGTTCAAGTTCAATGCATAATGTAGATCTCATCTTGGTGTTCGTGGGAAGGTTACTCACGGCATTTAGCCGCTCTTTAATTTGGCACAGTGGATAAAAGTTAGCACTGCAGCTCTGGAACGAGGTGTGTTGGCAGAAGAGCTGGGTCTGATCTAGAAACTGAGCAGCGACGTGCCACAGGTAAGCCCAGGCCCGAGATTACAGCACCATTGACCGAGACCACGCTCAGCGGTGGGGCTCAGGGCTGAGGGAGCTTCACACAGTTCAAAGGCGGCCGTGCGAGCAGTCAGAGCACACATGGGTTAAGAATGGCCATGGTGGAGAAACACTCTGGTGAAGAGCACTTGGAAAGTTTCACCTTTCAGGGGAAGGCTTTCTGAGACCTCAAAGACGCTCTCATTCGTCTTCTTTCTCAAGGCAGGGCACTCATCCAGCTGCTCACTTGTACAATGCAGACTGAGATGTGCTCCGTTATTTGCTAAGTGCTGTGATCGGTAAACGAAAAGTGCTATTTAATTTGGAAAATCAAATGCTATTTGCATGCATGTAAATAAAATGCAAAAATGCTATTTCTGAGAAAATATTTTTAAGATTAACCACACCACTGGAGGAAGACTCTTGCCCATTGTTCCCTCACCAAACACGAGTGGAACAGGGAAAGTGATTATTCACTTCCACTCAGGTCTGCTGCTGCTGTGTCTGATGACAGGTGCTACAGTACTGTACAGTGAAGTTAGATGAATTTACCTGACAAGGGGCAATTTTTATAACTTCTGAGGATAAACTCTGTCCTCTCCCAGATTCTTTGTCTGTCACCTCCTTCCACGGACAGTTTGCAGGAAGGAACAAACAGTTCAGTGCAGCTCTGACATCCAAATATTCAGGTGCATGAGAAGGGATAACCAAGCCCAGGACTGACTGCAGCCAAGAATACACAAATTTGGTCTGTTTAACATTTTCTGTGCCCTCTTCACTGATTTGTTTAGCCTAATACATGTTTATTTTGTGTACAGGAGAATCTGGGCTTCTCCAATAGGATTTGTGTCACTTCTCTAGAAGTTTATAAACGTTTTGGCAGTTCTCATACAATTAATGTTGGTTTTGCATTCATAAGGTGAACTGCACTTGTATGTTCTTTCATGTGCTAAAGACTTGCCAAAATCCTTGGGGTTTATTTCCCTTTTGTCTTCTGTTTTCCTCCTTTATCAGCAAACACCATTTTGCCACTGAAGACAGGCATAAAAAATCAGCAATCCTGAGCAAACCAGGAATGCTTGTTCAGACCAAATGCCCCAATGTTTCCTGCAACCAAAGATATCTTAATCCAATTTATTTATCCAGAAAACCAGGAGAAGTCAAAAGATGGTAATTTAATAGTTTAATTTCAAGCTACCTGAGGTTAATTTGGAAAAATGGAAACATACGATAGATGTTGGCTCGTTTGGTTTTAACTGTAAAGAAATCAGAAGGAAAAAAAATTGGTTTGGTTTCATTTTGTTTCATTTCTAAAGTGATTTGTCCTTTGTGCAAAAAAAGTATGAGAACAGAAACCAACAGGTTATTGGTGTTTTAAAATTTGTCATGGGAGCCACAAAAATCCATCGCTGAGATTGTTCTGTTCCTACGAATGCCTATCAACTCTGCAGTGTCCTGCAACAATCCCACAAAGTCCTCGGGAATATGGACAGCAGAAGAGCTGCCTGTTCTGTCCAAAGGCTGATGTGATGAGGAAGGTGTCAACATGACCATTCTGCCACTAACCCAGTTACACTGCTCATTAGCCCTGATGCTCTGCCCCGTCCGATGAGCACACCCCATGTGCTCCAGGACTAGCGCAGGCGGGGCCTTTTACTTCCTAATAGCGCGATGGGCCTTGCTGTGCAAGGAGGGCCGACGGCAATCGTTTGTGTGGGGGCATTTCTGTATCTTCGTAGAGATCTGGGGATTCTTGACTTCCTGGAGAGCTCTCATAGCTACTCCACCTTTGGAAGCCTCCAGGACAATGGTGTTAGAGTGAGAGATTAAGATCTTGGAACGCTTCCCTGCTCTTTTACAGAGTGAGGTCACAGGCAAATTAGCAGGTTGTTGGAAGGAACCAGGATTGTTTCTAAACACCTATCGTTTTCCTACCAGAGGTTTTTACCACCCCAATATGTGACCATCCAAGGCAGGAGCCAGTTGAAGGAAACACTTTGATCACACTTTGGGCAATCAGATCCCCAGTGATGCTTCTAAGGGTTGGAGAGCTCTGCAGAGCTCCTCCACCCAATACAAAGCCCTGTGACTAACTCTCCTGCCCACAGCCCATTTCCTCCAAACAGCAATCACAGGCTGCAGACAGCAGACAAAACCTTCCAACTGCAGACTGGTCATGCCCTCGTGGTGTCCTCACTACAACCAGCTCAGTGCAGCATGGCGGAAAGAGCGTTAACATGGGTGTGATAGCCCGCCGAGGAATTCCAGTGTCGCTAAGTAATTATTTGTAATAACTCAGAGTAACAATTTCCATATGTAGGACCCAAAGACAAGAACTACTGGTCAGGAGATGCCTTCTCCAGCTTGCTAGATGAGAGCAGGATTTCCATTTCCTCTAAAATAAGATCTGTCCTGTTTTCCATTCTCATCTCCATCACCCCACCAAAATAAAGTCAGCCGAAGACAGATGTGTCAGTGAGCAGAGCTGGAATATTTGCTAGAGGTTTGGGGTGGGGAGGGGTTGGCACGGACTGAACTCTCAACACCAGGATCATATTTTACCGATTACGGAGCCTGGATAGATACACCTTTCACTTCCAGTTTAGCTGAAAACTTTGACTGTCTCCTCCAGGATGGTGAATTCAATGTTCAGGCTTTTTCAGGACTGTCCGGAATGTGGACTCATAAACAGAGTGAAACCAGGGGGCAGCCAGAAACACAGAAAGTAGGACCGAGGGCTTATGAAGAACTCCTACCCAAGAGTTCTGTGTGCTTCCCTTTGTGGTGGAATGGGATTTTCCTTTACCCATCCCTCAGAGAGAGCTCCTTTGTCCAGCCTGGCAGAAAAAGTCGGGAAGGTACGGGTTAAAGCCAAGGAGGTTATTCAGCTGAATGGCGTCTTTTTTTTCTCCCCCCATTCCACACACACTCCCCCCTCAAGACTCAAACATAAACACATCCTGAAGCAAGAGGAAAGGAATTCCCTGTGCAGCTGGATGACGGGACAAGGGCCAGGACCTCTGGTGACACTGGGAGCTGGTGTGTCCCTCTCCCGCCATGCGCCTGTGCCAGCAGCACCTCCAACCCTCCCCAGCTGCACTGGGAGCCCGGCCACTGGGACCACGCACAAATGTTTTTCTGTTCCTCGGCCCACAGCGTCACCCTGGCTGTAGCTGGCACAAACCCGCTAGCTCCTGGCCAGGCCACAGGGGTTTTTTTTTTTCCCCCCTTCTCTCTGCCAAAGCAAAGCGACTTCTGACACCTTCCCTTATGTTTTCATCCTTTAAAGGGTGGAAAGCTAAAAGCCTGGCTTGGCTGTATTCACCTCCACACCTTCTCCATGCCCTCCTGCCTAGATGTTATATAAACTCTGTGAGGGAGGACCAGGCTCGTGGGTCCCTCGCAGGTAGCTGCTCAGGGCAGCAGGCAGCGGGCACGTGCACACGCGCGTGTGAGGGCCATGTGTGCTGAGGAGCACGGTGCCTTCCCTGGGAGCGTGTCCCGCCTTCCGGACAACCACCTCCCAGCATTTCTGCTCCTGGGCCGCCCTGGTCTGTGAACAGCTAACAGGGTAACAGTTCCTGCCTCCTTCTTGAATGTGTGGTGAAAAGCACTGTTTGGGGCTGGGGTGTTACAAGTAGTGCCTAAAAGGGACAATAAGCAGTATTTGGATAAGTATTTAGCATTTATTCCTTCGAGAATCCATCCCCACCATTCCTGTAGCAAAACAGATCTTGGAAAGCTGTTCTAGAAGAATCCGCTAATCAGATTGAACGGACACGGAACCAAAATATTTCCCCTTTCTGCCTTTAAATCTTCTTGATGCTTTTTCCCATGCTGCTTCCTTGTCAACTCAAAAAAAAAAATCTGGAAATTCTTAGAAATACAAATCTATCTCAGGACTTAAAACTGTCTAAAAATGCAAAGCACGGGAGTGCTCAGGCCTCCTGGTTTGATCCTGGTGAATCTTTTCACTGCCAATTCAGTAACTCTTCCAGCAGCTGGGGAAAAAACCACCTGTTTGGGACCCCTCCCACCTATCAGTAAAAGGCATTGAGCTGGGAAGAGCAGACCAGTTAAGCGTGCAGGTTTCCAGCTGGAATCAATGACAAACCTTGGAAATAAATTGCTGACTGTTTAGAGTAAGGGGACCAGGAAACACAGCCCAGATCTGAGCTAGAAAAATAACAGAAACAACCACCACCAGCAGCCATGCATCTCGCATCTGTGCACGTCCCACAGCCTCCCTGACCATTCACAAGGCTGTGGATGTTGTTCTGCAGGCGCAGAACAGAACTGTCCATCTCAGTGCCATCTCAGGAATTATCCAAAAGAGGATGGGATTGGTTGTCGTGCAAGGGAAGATTGGGGCTTTTAGCACATGGAAGGCTTGGGAGGTACAGGAGAGTCCTTGCAGTAAGGCATCACCTGAGCCGTTTAGTGACCCAGAGGAACACGTGTCTCTTTCTGTCTACACTCGAATAGGAAATTTGTTGTAGGCTCATGCATAGCTGTATATACTGTAGTGTAGCGTGTATAGTTATCTACTCATGGAGCACTTAGGCAGAAAAGAAGATCAGAGTTCTCACGGAGACCAAATGTTCTGAAATTGTAGCACATCACAAAACATGGCCAAAAACTATAAATTGAACATTCTCTGTCCATGAATCTTACTCCTCAGGAAACTTCAATAAGACCCAGACAAAAAAAAACAACGGAGAACTATTTCATGCAGAGACACCTAACAGGCATCCCACAGAGTTTGTCCTCTTTGAGTGGTAAAAGGGATCTGGTCCGTTGCTCCTTAGAGACCTCAAATGTATTCTTAGCTCTGTTTTGTACTAAAACAAAGCTTTTACTATAAACCCAAATATGTTAACATTTTTCTGATTCAGCCTTTTCTGTAGTTTTGTCATTTTAAGGTAATGAAGTTTCTATGGGTTTTAAAAACATAAGGACTGGGGCAGAATGGGGACATCTCAATGCTGGTTTCATTTCAGAAAATTTGTAATATAGTTCACCCCTTATCTGACATGACAGAAAACATAGCAGATTCTGACTGAAAGAGAAACAAGAATTCTCTTGCCCTGTGGATCACAGATCTTATTGTCCTCTTAAAAAAAAAAAAAAAAAAAGTATTTATAGCAATACTTTACCATCTCGGACAAGACCTTGTGCTGACAAGTGGATACCTTCCCCTACTTTCTTCACATTAGCAGAAACCTAATCCGCTTCCTATACTCCAGCCAAACTCATGCTCTTGATCGTGTACAGTTTGCAGCAATTTTCCCAAAAAGAATAAGAAAAGAAAAGGAATGCCCGTGAACTGAATGTACTCTGCCTCCTCTACACCTCCTCTACACCTCCTCTTTGTTTTGCATGAGATTATGAGGGACCATCTCTTGCTTTGTGCTGATGTAAAATTTAACACTCCGGTATTGTAACGATCCAATTAGTAATAAACTGATTAATAATAAAGGTGCTGTCAAACCACAGGGAACCACCTGACAATTTGTTCAGCTAACAAGGGCACAAAGGACCATGTCCAATGTCCAGTAGGAGGCATCTGTGAACATCTACGCAGAAGAAATCCACAGCTTTGGCATCCCTGTAACCCAGGTGTACGTTACAGCTCTAACACAGAAATGACTGGAAAAGCACCTTGTGACAGACGAGTGCAAGAGAAGTGCCTTGCCCAAGTCTGTCCTTTGTTTCTGATGCAACTTGTTCTATTGCAAAAGCAGTAACTACGACCACATTCCTCGGCTGCACACTGCTACAGTGGGAACATCTCATCCCAGTCTGTAACGAGTTCAGGGCCTAGAGGTAAAACTGCCACAAAACATCAGAAGGTGCCATCTGGCCTTGGAAACTGGGAAATAGAGAGCTTATATATATGCGGGGACCTCCATGTGTTCCTGGGACCACATAGCAAGAAGACAGAGAAGCTCAAGCATGTATGGAGAGGAATGTCTCCCCTCCTCCCTCTGCATGTGCTTCAGTCAGGATGTTTGTACAAGAAGAAAGTCAGTTGAACAATAAAATCCATATGTCAGATGTTGAAGGGAAGTCTGGAGTTGAACACATCAAGAGAAAAGACTGAGACCAGTTCATCCTTCTGATAAGATGACCCACTCCAATATGCACATCACATCCCTTTAGGGACCAAACTGATAATAGCAGCAGTGTGGTACTTTGAACTTTTCACCCAAGAACTGCAAAGCCCTTTAATGTAAAGCCCAAATATACCTTTATGTGAGACGGGAGGGGCTGTAAAGAGATAGCTTTTCTTGTTTTGAGCATGGACAACACACGGCTCCCTTAGAAATCACAGAATCACAGAATCACAGAATGTTAGGGATTGGAAGGGACCTCAAAGGATCATCATGTCCAATCCCCCTGCCAGAGCAGGAACATCAAACCAAAAAGCTCTAGTTCACCTGGAAATGGTGCTTTTGATGAATTTTAATGGAATCGTACCCAGTTAGACTCCAAGACTTCCACGTCTTCACATGTAAAAAGGGAGTTCCTGTAACCTTTTGTAGTTAGATCTTTGTAGTTATCATCTAAAGATGATATAAAAAAAGGACATGGGCCCCCACTTTAATAAGCATTTAATTATTTATTCAAAGTGGAACAGCTGTCAGCAAAGCTGAAAGGTCCTCCTAGATAAGGGACAAGCCAATAGCCCCAGAGAAGTCTTCTGAAGACTGGGTTGAATCCCAGGGAACATGGAGCTACTCCATGGCCATCTCCAGACCATCAGAAAGATGTGAGTGTGAAGAACTCGACAAAAAAGCTGCCGTGAGTTCTTGAAGTTTTCCTGCTGTTGCTGTGGCCAGAAACACTACATTAGACCCTTTTCTTAATACTTACTTTATTCAGGGCTACATTTATTCACCCCTCAAATAATGGAGGGGGAAGGAAAGTGGTGTAGACCAAGTCTGGCAAGCCACAAGTTGAAATGAGGTCTAGGCACTGGGAGGTTTTACATCTGAGTACTTGAAAAAATTCATCAAATTTTCGTCAGATTCATTAGTTTTGGCTGGACAAATGTTGGCCTCTCATCTGTCTGTGTGGGCAAAGTCCTTGCTAGCAGGGTTCCTTTTAACATGTAACCTGAAAGTAATTTAGCTCCTAATTAATTAAACTTTGAATAAAGTTCTGGCAATGGCAGTCCCTGGCACAGGGAGTCCTAACTGGACTGAGGTTGTCAGGCACTTCCAGGAAGCAGCATCAAGCATCTCTCAAAGTTCACAACCACTCCTCCTGCTCCTTCTGCCCTCCCCACCACTCACCAGCCCCTTTTCATCTTTCATTGCTGTAGGCAATGAAGATTTGCTTTTGGGGATCAGATCCTTGGATTGCACAAGTTGATGTTACTTCTTTGACTACACTGAAGCTATTCTGCCTGTGACCTGTGTAACATAAACTGGTGGTCTCAGATGGTCTCCCTCACCACCGGTCCTCTCCAGCCCTTTTGCCATCGCTCTCGGGCATGGAGATCAAGTGCTTTACCATCCATGAAGACACTCCCATGTTGTTCTCTTCCCCTCCATGCTCATGCATTTTTGCAGACGAGGTGGACGTCACAGGAAACTGTGCGCTAGAAACCTTGTTGTTGAAGCGGCCTCTGCCAGATTTGTTCCAGAAAAGAAGAGAGGGGCTTTGCAACACTTACACAGTCCTCGAGCAGTGAAGGAATCTCACTGCCACAACTCCCAAGCCTGAGCGTGCCTCGTCCTCCAGGTGCATAGGCAGGAAGCAGTAGTCTACAAGTAGGAGTGATTTTGAGCGAAGACTTGGCTCCCCTGTGTTGTCTGTGTGGCTGAGCTCAGCAGAGCTGGTTCCACTCCCAAGTGTGCTATTGCAGGGAATAACTCGGAGATGGGTGGGGCTGCGAGGGCTTTATGGACAATGAAAGGAAATGCCTCTGCTCGGCAAATGCTCTGGAGAAGGAGGGTGTCTGTGTTTCGGGCAAGAGGGGATGTTGCGTGAGACGGGGTACGGAGGAGAGGCGTCCACATGAAAACCAGGGGAGAAGAAAGCATTTGAGAGAGAGTGGGTGGGAGGGTGGTGGCAAGGGAGTGGGAACAGAACGAAAGAGGCTATGTATGACTATAAAGGACAGGGAACAGAGGAGGGGTAAGGACTGCAAGGAGGTGGGAGGCAGAATGTCTGGGTGGCACAGGGATGGGTGCAGCGCCTGTACCACGCTGCCAAGCAGAACAGTCTTTCTCAGATGCTCTGGCCACCTTTTCCCATCCCATGGACTACACCGTTATTTCACCCTGTTAACACTCTATACCCAGTGATCTTTTCTGAAGCAGAAAAATTGTGGGAGGGTGCCTGGGGAGGGAGCCAAGGTTCAGCAAGAGCTGTCCATCCTTTCAAACAAATAAACATTGCATCTTTTCAAAGCTCTTCCAAGTCTCTATGGTGTTGGTGGTTTCGAGATCATTACGGAACAACTTCTCCAGAAACATTTCTCTTGATTTCTAAGTCAATGAGCCATCTTCTTCCTACCATATGTGTTCACCTGCCTCAGTGTTTTCCACAGGGAAAACAAAAGCTTCCTCCTTCATCACAGTAGCCTTCCAACCACACTCTTCCATGTCACTTTGACACTTAGCAGTTCAAGGCTTTGTTTCTTCTGGTTTCAAAAAAACCTGTAACTGGCTTGGTCTGGAGGCTGCCGCGACCCACATGCCTTGGACCTGGATGCAGCTGACCCCCAACACCCGGGTGCTAAGACACAACACGTGAAATTGGACCCTTTGCTAAGCCAGGTGAGCATGTGCCAGGTAGATTGATAAATAAGATTCACTCATTTGAAGACAAAATAGGGAAAAGAAATCAAGCTTGCAGGGAGTGAAAACATAGAAATAGTGACCTAGTAAGAGGCTGCATTCAAAATTCCAGTGGATCATGGTAATCTGATATTTACACTGACATCATGAGTTTTCAGTCCTTCCGAAAAATCAGAGCACAGCAGCACACACTTTGTTTTAGCCCCTGCATGCGATCCCCATGCCCGGCTGTTACAGCTCGGGTTTGCAAAGGGTTTACGTTTGTTCCCTTGGTGGATTGTAATTGCCCTGGATCAGCTTCAAATAGGAGAGAAAATGTTAAAAAAACACAAAAGGAGTCTTCAAAGGTCCTGAACATTACGCCTAGCTGGTGATCTCATGGCAGCAATGACCTCAGAGGTGTGTTTGGCCTGGTTCAGATTCATAGAACTGCCTCTTGCCAAAGATATTTTAAGTGGACCAAAAACATCTGTAAACACACCCATCCCAAAATGCATGCCGCTTACAGTCACAAAAACACATCGTGTCTCATGTAAACTCACACATGCTCCTCACAGAAAATACAGGGTCTGCAGCTGCATGTCTGTACTTACAGGTGACTTCTGTTAGCTTAGCAGAAGGTAAACCAAACTAGAAATTAAAATCCTAGCCCTCTTCTGACAAAACAGGGCTCAACAGCCAGCCTCAGGATTTAATACTCATGCTGCCTAAAGATTTGCTGACTCCATTTAGGTTGTTACAAGACCTCTGGAGGTCATCTAGTCCAATCTGCCCCTCCAAGTCAATGCAGCTAGATCAGATTGCTGAGGACCTTGTTCAGTCAAGTTTTGAGTATCTCCAAGGATGGAGATCTTCAGCCTCTTCAGGTAAACTTGTCTGTGTTTGACTTACCCTGACAGTGAAAAAAAGTATTCTTCGTATCTAATCAGAGTTTCATGTTTGGCAGCTCGAATCTGTTGCCCGCCTTCCTACCACTCTGCATCTCCGAGAACAGCCTCACTGCCTTCTCTGTACCCTCTCCTGAGAGAGCGTAATATTGAGGCTGTTCGGCCCTACAGGTGACAAAATATAAAACTGAAACTGCAGCAGAGTGAGAAGAGCAAAGAGAGGAGCTGGAAGGAAGGTAATCAGAACCTCAGAAGAGTCTGATCCTAGAGGCTGACAAAGAGTAGAAGGAAAAGAATGGAAATGCTAGCTTTTTCTGAACATTGTGCTTCTCGCAGCCATGACTATTTGATGCTGGCTGCTCAGAACTGCTCCCAGCAATGGCTGCAAGGAAAGCACAGGTTGATCCCACAGGGAGCCCTCAGTGCTGTGCCTGCCTGACATTCTTGGTGCTCAACACGTGCAATAAATCATTTCCACAAGCTGCTGTGCATTCCTCTCCAAACACACACAGGATGTGCCGATGGCCTCTTCTTTTCCAAAGGCTAACTCATGTATGCAGGACCAAGGCTGGGAGCTGGCAAGAGCAACAGCCCTGTCTGCGTGGGCAGAGTGCTACCATGGCAGAAGCTCATACTCTCAAAAGCACATATTTTCCCATAAATGGCCAGTCACTAAGAACCAGTCACCATGAACTGATAGGGGCACAGGGAGGAGCTCTTTTGTCCATTAATGATGGGGGAGCAGCTCTGTGACATGTTTGGACCACAGGGGAAAACTGTAGGTTCTTCACGGCCACAGAAATGCACGCTGATGGTTCTTGGGGCACTACAGCCAGCACACTGGGCTGAAGACGTCCGCCTGCCCCACGTCCCTGGAAGGACACGGAGCACCCAAACCACAGGCACTGCTGCTGCCGGCACCGTGCTCTGCGTACTGGTCCTGCTTACAGAGGCAATGTGCGCTGAGGCAGTGGAAATGAATCTGGGTCTCAGCAGCTCCTGTGGGCACCACCGCGCTTCTTGCCCCAGGTGGGGATCACAGAAGAGCCAGGACAGCTTGGCCGCAGAGGCTTTAGTTCCCTGGAGGTTCCAAGAGCACGAGGTGCTGTGCCAGGAGCTGAGCAGCACCGTGCTGCTTCTGCCCAGGGAGACTGGAGAGAGGTTAACCACCCTCGCCAGGGACAGGCAGCATCATGGTCACCATGGGGTGCGAACAGCCTGGGAAGGTATTAGGAAGTAATTCCCAGGAGATCAGTTTAGAGACCTTTTTAAGTACACGTAGGTTTGCAGCAACTCCCTGAACATCCGGACTATGTAGTGCACACCTCTGACTCCTGCCTCTCCTGGGCACTGATAGCCTATGATGGTATTAAACAAACCACCTCTGAGCAGACAGAACGTTCCAGCTCACTCTTAACAACCATTGCAACTCCTTTCTAGACTATTTTAGAAAATACCAAGCTTTAATCACCTGTCTAAACTACTTTTCAAGCACTCTGGCACACAGTGAGCGTTGAAAAGGGTCATGTAGCCTCCTAACAGTCAGCGTATTTTCTCTTAAAGTGGCAGGTATCTCAGTGTGCTATTATGGCAGGTGTCAGCTACCACCAAGGTAAGGTTGCACAACATCCACTGTCATCCTAACTTCGCTTAGGATGCTTCCATTGAGTATTTGACCTCACATGTCCCACGCTCTGTCTCTCTTAAGAAAGGCTATTTTGTTTTGAAACTGGGAACAAAATCCCAGTAGGTATTTTAAAGTTTGAGGAAAGTGAAAAGAAACAAACGCAAGCCCCCAGTGTGCAATCCTCCTCTCTGTAAAAATATTGAGGCTGTACTTTTTTTTCCAACAGGCCTCCAGCAAGGAGAGATGAAAGGCAGTGCTCAGGACCAGGTCTGGAAACAAGACTCAATCCAAGGCCACTCAGTCTCTGGCTGCAATGTATGTTACATTACACTAAGACAGCAGGAGGGTGGAACCTGAAATGAAATTATTTCCAGCGCTTGAAAATTCCCCCTGAGTATGCTTTGGAGCATCTATTTTAGAGTTTTGTAATGGACCTTAACAAAGTCAGCCCTCCTCCGTCTTATGGGTCATGTCGTTGCCGCTTCAGGGCTTCTGCTGGGGTAGTTTGCATGAAGAAGCCTTCAGTGTCACCTTCAGAAAGCATAATTGTTAGAGGACCTGTCCTTTATTCAGGAATCAAAGGAAGTCACGGGTCTCCCAGCAGCTCGGGAACTCCTGCATTTCAGCTGCACTCAACAAGAAACTGCACGAGAACAGAGTGCTGGAGAGATGCTCCAGCACCTCACCTGGGAAACAAGCCCTGAGATTTCATCTTTTATTCTACCTGAGATAAACCAGTCACAATGTAAATAGGCATATTCCTGCCCTTTCCAACCAGCTCCATGTCAAGCTATTCCCAGACAGGCAATAACAAGAGCAGGCATGGGAAAGAGGGCCTTCCTCATGCCATCACTAGTAAAGATCTAAAGACCTGTTCTCCAGTTCTTTCTCTTTCCAGTCTCCTCCACATCTCTGCAAAACTGTTTAGAAAATACAGCTTTTCAAATCTGGTGGCTTTCTCCTCCGAGTCTGCAGGACTCTGAAGCATGAAACAAAAGCACGACCAAATCTAATTAATCGCATTGCTTAAAATCATGGCCCAAGTCTCACTGAGTTTACTCATGTGATTAATAGTTCATTGAAACAGAGGAACAGGGAGCAACTGATGGGTTATCCCACTGATTTCAGTGGATTGTGGATTTTCACACTGCTATTTCCAGCTGCTCTTAGAGCTAAATGGAAGTTTAACCACACTGGAATGGGCTGGCCTAATGTGCGTGGAAATGCAAAGGACGAGATTCCAAAAACAACAGCACTTTGGCCAAATAGCATGAGTGAGGTGTTTTCTAATCCTGTTTGCTTGATTAACGGCGTGGCAAGACACGCTGCATGTTTACACCGCAAACAGGAGCACAACTCCAAGGTAGAGGTGGTTTTAAAAGATCTTTATATTGTCTGATTGTGTTCACACTAGGAAGGGGGGGGGTACCTGTGGGAGAACATTACATATGTTGTAAACACATTTTTCTCCTGGCCTAGCAGCAAAACTATGTGACACTCCGTTCTGATGAATAGTAGCCAAGCAGTGAAGTGATCTGTTGCTAATTGGGAAAAAAACCTTTCACAAAGCAGCATGTCAGTCGTGAGAGGTGAGGCTGAGGGTAAGAAAGGGCAACAACTGGAATATGCATGGGAGAGGCATACCTGAAGCGGTGGGGAAGAGGACTGTAGCAAGAAGGGCTGTTATAAAACTGACTTTTTGCCCTGAGGAAAGCAAGAAAAATTAGTATCTGTCATTTGGAAACGTACTCCTTTTAGTAGCCTTCATGCTCTTCAGACATGCCAAATCACTGCACAGACATCCTTATGGTATTTGCAATCCAGAATGAAGTTCTAGCAGACAAAGGAACCAGGCAAACAGGATGCCAGCAAGGCCGGGTAAAGGAGACAATGTAAATCAGGGAGTACACAATTGTCTATAGGATGTACTCTTTCTATAGCAGGGCCCGGCTACACCTCTGGCTTGCGAACAAGATCCAGCCCAGGCAATCATGTTAAGTGACATTGTGTAGGCAGGATGTGATGGGCTCCCCTTCACAAATCAAGGCTTATCTCAAAGTCCACGGCACAGGAGCACAGGTTTTTGCACAGGTCTGACCCGTGCCCCAATCTAACCCAAGTTCCCTCCCTCAGCCACAGCCTATAGCAGTGCTGGAAGGGAAGGAGGAACTTCACTGGTTTCAGCTCACTGACAGCGCAGTGCTAGAGATGAAAAAGTTTCTTAGCTGATCCCTACTTTGCTCAGCAAACAACTAATGAGCATCACTGGACACCCGTGCATTACAAACGCAGGCAGGAGTGTCAGCAGCGTGGCAAATCGTGAATCATGTCATATTTCGACAGCATCGTAGCCTGGAAAGCAAACCCAAGAGGACAGCGAACGTGTTTGTTGATCCTGTGCGCCGGAAGACTCTTCCAAATAGTTTCTCTGCGATACCAAATAGAAACTCCAAAAATGTAAAACAAAATATTCCTATCTGTTGAGAAATTTACTTCTGTTCAGCACTGCTCCTGTCAGACACAGTCGTCATCGCTGCTGCTCATGCAGCAGAGTCAGGCACATCTGACAGCAGCAGAGCAAATTTTCAGCCATGTCCCATAAATAAGGGAAGCATTCCAAGCCCTTCCCTGCCTGCACAGGAGGATGAGGACTAGGCTGCGCTATGTTTTGAAACAAGCCCATAACCAGCAAAGGAAACAACTGCACTGGAGAGGATTCCCTTGGCTGATTATTTTCTAATGTAGATGGGGCCAGGGGAGTGGAATCGGGTCCATCTGAGGTGTCTCCCATGTGATAATGAACACAGTTTGCATCCTTCCAAAGCACAATGATTTGGAATAACAGTTGTCAAGGAATTTATCTTGAATGTCCTTTTGAAAACAAATTCCCAACTGTTAGGGTTGTATTTTTTTAAGGGGTGTTGAGTTCTCTTATTTTTAAGGACTCTAAAAACTTACTCTAAGGGCAATAAGTTGGTTTTGATCTGCTTGGAAATGGGCTTTGCTGTTAGAAAAGGCTGTTTCAGTGGAGCACTGACATTCAGCGCCTCATTGAAAGACACAAGGGACCTAAAGACCATCGACACTGTCAGCTTTCCAGGACTGAATTCCTCCCTATAATATCCAGGCTCACAGCCAATTTGGCTGGCTTGGAGCCGTCGTATTTTTTTAAAAAATGCTTGATGTGTATTCACATTTCAAAAAGGAAAAAAAACCTCAACATTGCAGCATGATTCAGAAAGACAGGCAGATGATGGAGTGGAGCAACAAAGTCACAGGCAAAGCCAACCCAAGCAGAGATGACCTTCCTAAATTCCATATCGTTAGTTCTGTTCCTTGGAGAGCGTGCCTCAGCATTCGTACCCCAGGGTGATGCAACTGTTTCCTTTCTCCACATTTGATCCGCTACCCGGCTGCTGTGATACCATAAAATAAACTAGTTTGAAAAAACACCAGACTATATCAGAGCCTTTTCTTATGAAGATTAACCACTCTTCAGAAATGATCATTCATGGATGTTTCTCGGGCAGCAGGCACAGGGGAGGGAAGAGGATCCTCTGTCTAAGTTTGCTTAACAATTGAGGAGAAATGTTCTCTTGGTTATTGATGCACTTTGCTGATTTATAAAAACCAGGTATCTTGAGACCCTATGCCCATGCAACGGAGATAAAGAGACAGCTGAACTCCACCAAGCCACCAGTGGGAGTGTGATAAGCTTAGAGGCTCTAAAGCATTTTTAATTAGCATAATGAGTGTTGTTAAAGTCAGAACTCACAGGAGCTTGCAACTGCAGAGGAAACTTTTTTTACCTCCAAAGAGGTATTTTGGAAAGAAAAGCTCAAGAAATTTCACCTGGAGAGCTCCTTTGGGAAAGGCTGTGCCGTTTGACTCACAGTTTTGTTGCTATAGCAAGACAGTGGGCTGAGCCATGCCAGGACTGTGGATCCACTTCACCAGACAGGGAAAAATATGAATGAAAAGCAGTAATAACAAGTTTTGTTTGACGTCTTAAATTTTTCTAGCCCATTTGTACCTTTTTGCTTACAGGAAATGCCTCCTGAGGTATTTCCCAGGAGAATGGGAGCTGATTGGGAGGGACTGCATGGTTTGTAGTACCCGGTGAGCGTGCGGGGCGGGGGAGGCCGGCTGCTTCATTTTGGCTTTTTAAAGACAAAACACACACACAGTTGAGGGGGGAGAGGGGGGCTATTATTTCATTTTCCAAAACTATCTCTTATGTACCTTATGCTCAAAAATATTTGTAAGGGTTGTTTAGAGACAGAGGAGATGTCAGTACTGGAAAACAGCACTTTTCACATCTTGTATGCGTAGAGAAAACAAAGATCAGACCGCAGTGTACCAGCCGGCAAATAAAGCATTCCTCATATGTCTTTATAGTTTTTAAGAACCACTTGACCCTCCAGGACAGCCCGTGTGACTGAGTGTGGTGCGCTTTTCTTTTTCAAATGCTTCGGTTTATTTAACACTTTAAGTACTTGTTTGCAGGATTGAACCTATAAGGTGAAAGAGATCAAAGGATCTTAACACAGATTAGTGCACATTCTCCCCATGTACGTGTGCTTCTCAGCACATCTCCAGAGAGGGTTTTACAGCGCAGATATTGCTCAAAGTGACAGAACCGTGAAAGTACTCTCCCCTGGTACGTGTTTACTTTGGAACAGTCTTCCAAGTGGCTTCTTTCTCAACACAAACAGACTTTTCCACAGACAAAATTTCCCTGCCAAGCAGACAGAAAACTTTCTTAAGGAAACATCCTACACAACAACAACAACAAAAAGGGAGCAGGGTCAGGAATGGAATACACTTGGGCCATATTGCTTTTCCTGTCTCTCAATGATCCCAGATACTTCAGCCTGCGAGACAGCCACCCAGGCAGATCCCGCTTCGAGCAGCGCCAGTAACAGAGGACATGAGGAGTTTGGGCTAGTCTCTGAGGCACTTACACACCTCTCAAGTCTGTTTATGATGGCAAAACATTCCCATGACAAGAGCTTTAACATCCTGGAATGAGAACTTTACAGAGTGCCTACTGGCTTTAGCTGCCCAGTTACTCTTCAAATTTCCGTGGAACTTAAGCGCTGTACAATATAGTAATACCAACAAATAACTTCATGATAAAATCTATTAGCACAATTGCCATTAACTGGCTTCCCTGCAGAAAATCAAGGAAGAAGTCAAATAAATACAGTAAGGATGGTCAGCAAGCCTTTCCCAAAATGCGACAGTGACTGTCCTACGGTCAGGCATTAAAGGGGGATGATACACAAGAAGCCCGCATATTTGGCCCACCCTGCGGGCACACCCCAAGATCCCCTTGCAAGGTCCTCTGCCTGCTACCTTCCTTGATGCAGGAAGGGCTGCTTAAAAAAGAGATCAAGGTAAAAATCTCCCTGTAACTAAGTGACAAAAGGTTCAGCGCAGGTATTTGGTAAGAGAAGAGGGCTACGACGACAGGGCAGTATACAGATACAACGCAGGCTTTGCCAGGGCACACGGGAGAAGCTGAAAGATGGCAAGTCTGGTGACAAATGACGGCTTCGCACAAATATTCACCTCATATTAATTAGAAAGGAAAAANGCATGACAGCGCGGCCGCGCCCCGGGCCAGGCAAGTACCGCGGCGGGGAGCGGGGATCTCCAGCGGGCTCCCCCGGGGATGGCTACTTTTCGGAGGGGTGCGGGTGGGGTGTCTCTTAATGCTCTTCCCCAGAGCCCGCCCATGTCGCGGGACCCCCTGCCTGCGCCCCCACCGGAGGCGGCAGCGTGGCGGTGGCGCCGGGAGAGCTGGGGCTCCGCGGAGCCGATCTGGAGGTACCGGACAAGTGCTGGGGTTCAGAAGCCGTGCCCGTATCGGGGGAGGAGGACGGAGGTGCCTGGTCCCCACAGCCCAGCTGCCGAGGGGCCCGTAGGCGGCGCGGGGAGAGTTCGTGGTGTGTCTGCACGCGTGTGTGGGACTGGGACCCGCGTGGCTTTGGACGGGGTCAGAAAGGAAAATAACTCGCAAACCTCCGAGAGCTTCTCTGCTTCAGGCGTGTTCACAGAGTCGCTTTTCCGGAGCGGTGGCAGAATCGCGGCGCCTTTGCATCCCAGTGTTATTCCAGGAGACTTGTCGTTATTCCAGGATAACGCGTCAAGTGCGCGTTCCCTCGTGTCAGGACGCAGTGAGAGCGCAGCAGCCCGGCTGCCGCTGCCTCGGGGTTCGGGCTCGCCAGAAACTGCAGCCTCCTCGGGAGCGAGCAAAGCGCTGGCGAGGGTGGCAGAGCAGGGTGGGCAGAGGTGCGCGGTCTGTACCGAGCAGCAGCTCCCTGGGTGATTCTGGCACTGTAACAGAACAAACAATAGAATATCGTATTAGCTTGGGGTTAGCCTGAAATAATAGAAAATAAGAGGGAAAACTGTAAACATTATTCAAAATGCCAGTTTTAAATTCTCAGACAAGTCATCCAAAACAAACAGTAGCTGAGTGGAACTATTTTCTTTGCAGGGAGTTTCCACTGGAATAAATAGCAAATTCTGTTACAGAAAATAAAAAATCCGCAACTAGTTGTAATACGTATAGTGTCTGCCAAGGGCTGGAGGGTGCCCACAGCCAGAGAGATCCTTATGATCCAGAGAGATGTTTTATGGCACCTTTTGCTGCCAGTTATTCAGAGACACTTGCCAGTTTTACCTACGGACCCTACCTAAGACAGAGTTGTTTGGTCTTCCCTTTACCTTCCCATCTTCCTCTACATTTAGAACATTCCTTGATGTTCTTCTTCCTGACCAGAGATGCATCTGCTGATGCCTTTGTGTAACCCAGACAGCAGTGTGATGTGCCAACTCTGCGTTACCTGCAGAGTCAAAAAACGAGCACCTTTAACAGAACAATCTTTGCCTCAGCATCACAGCCGGTTGTGCGCTGGCACGGCCAGAGCAGCAGGGCCATGGAGCTCCTGTGTGGGTTGTGTTCCCTGGGATGCATAGAGCACCACCAGGCACTGCACCTCGGCCTCCCCAGTGATCCCTTCAAGGACCTGATCATTAGTTTGTCCAGCATGACTTTAAGCTAGTTAAGCCACTGGTACTTGGTGGGTTATGTATAAATGGCAGTGTTCCTGGTCATGGGACAGCTGCCCAATGACTTGCTGAGACCTGACACAGCTAACGTCCTGCCGCAGGTTAGTTCCTGGGTCCACTTCCCAAACTCCTGTGCTGGTACTCTCCAGGGCACAGCTAAAGAGACGTAAAACGTTTACTTTGCAATCGAGAGAGAAAGTGGTCAGGACGCCATTTTGATATGCTTAGACCTTTTGAACCTCCCCCGCAAGGTCTGCACCTAAACAGTTTCCTCCAAGATCTCACTGCGCTTAGAGGCACTTAGTTTGATCAGGAAGCCTATCTATTCAACGCCCTCTAGTGATGTTTTAAAAATCAACATAGATTCCTTTCCAGAAGAAAACAAGTACTAAAGTGTATTGGTTTAAAAAGATTTACATTATCTGAGAGTCAGCCGCTTCAGGGAACCCCTGTCAGACACAGTACTGCTCTTGGATGGGTGCATGACCTCGTTTGGGCCAAGCGTCTCTAGCCATGAAGACGTAACAATGATCTCTGCCTCTCCTGCAGCTCTCAGTGCTGCTTAGTGAAGGTCTTTCCATCAGCACTGAACACAGTTCCTTTTTCTTGATCTGTCTTTAAGTGCTGATGCACTTTAGGTTTTGCCTGAGCCCACCTGTAGATCTGGTCTAAGTGAGCTTGGGATTTGCAGAAGGGACCCTTTATGCTTCTTGGTGCTTCAGCTTTGTTCATTAGAATTCAACTGGGCTGGTCCCAGGAATGAGCAGTGTGTGGCCATGTCTTTGCAGAGGAGCTAGATCCAAGGGCTAGAACTCTTTTAGGCTGTAACCAGGGTATGTGACTTGAGCATCTATGTAGTCAGACTGGTTTTACTTTATAGGTGTCAGAGATGTTGAGGATTGTACCATTGATACAGTTTCTCTTAAGTAGCTGGAAGATGTAGCGGCTGTTTGTTCTCCAGGACTAGCTGTGAGGGATCTCAAATCCTCTCCTGCTTGTAAGAAGGAAGATTTTGATTTGGGGCTCTGATGCAGAGGTCCTTCTTGTCAACCCGTTTCTAGTCCCTTGTGGACAGCATTGCACCGAGCACACCACACTCCACCTTTCTGCCTGTCACAGGTTCATCACCCTTCCGACACTTCACCCTCTGTCATGCCAACACCCTCACAAACACCCCCAGACTCCTGTATTTGTTGTGTTCACCTTCATCCACATATTGCTCACTCCTCCACCCTTGCCAGTGTCACCGCCACAGCAAGCAGCACCCCAGCAGATCCAAACACAGGCATCTCTGAACACGCCTGTGGTGACGCTGAGCCCCTCGCACCCGTGTCCTGCTCACAGCTGTGTATGGTCACACCTATCCCAGACTGCACTCGGCTCAAGCAAACACCCCCAGCAGCCTCTGGAGCACCAGTGGCACGTCCCATATTTGGAAGTGCTGCCTGGGGACAGCCTGTATCATCTGGCTGGCAGCTGATGTGCAGAGGTTTTCTAGAGGTGGTACTAAAGCATGGTGCACATCTGAGCTGCGTGGCTGGTTTCTCATCTGAGACAGGATATCCGCCTGGCCAGCTCCCCCAGCCTGTGTGCTTCTGATCAGAGAGCTGGCATCTCCTTGGGGTATTCTCTTTGACTTGCTTGTGAAAATGTCAGCAATAGGAGTCCTTACGCCTCACACAGCAAATAGCAAGTCTGCCTAACAGCACCTTCTCCATTTCAGTCAGAGGCTGAGTGTGTGGCAGCCACTGTGATTTAAATAAAACAAACCAAGCAAAAAAAACTAATAAAACCCACTTCTGTTCATCTTCCATTTTCCTGCATTTTCTCCTGTGGGATCTGAGAGCTTTGGGAAAAAGTACTGGCACAGGGCAGAGTGCGCATGGGCGCAGGGGATCAACTCCTCTTTTCTTGTCTCCGCAGTGTTGCCCTCCTCTTGCTCTCCTGAGCGCAAATGGCAGGACAGATAAGGACGTGAAAGTTTCCAAAACCTGGCTCCCACAGTTAGCCCCTCTGAAAACAGGTAGGGTGGAGTCCGGCTGGTGGCTTATGAGAGAGAAAATGAAGCAAAACAGGATGCTTTTGTCATTTAAAACTTATTTTTCATAATTCCTATTGAAAGGCATGGTTTGGTTTGGTTTTGAAGTTGCCTGCCGTATTTTTGGGAAAATTGTTGGCCAAAGAGCTTTGTGCATGTGTGTGTATGCATGCAGATGTGTGGCGTGCACGTGTGCTTGGGTAGGGAGAGCAAATGAAGAGGCTGCTGTTCAGCCTCAGGACAATTTTCTACCTGAAAATTAATAAAATCAATCAGGACTAACAGCTAAGGGATGGAAAATATCGATTCCATCTAGATAACTCTTCTGTAAACCTTGCTGGACCCATTGTTTTCTGTCGGAACACCTCAAAATGGGAAAGACAATCAAATGATAAAGTATTTATCAAAGACCCACAGAAATGCTCGTGACTGAAGGTATGAGTTTGCACATAAATGTGTGTCAAACCCTGGTGTAAGGGGCAGACTAGGAGGCCTTTGGGGTCATCTGCACCCCATAATGTATCCTATTTTTGGCCTAGTTTCAGCTGATACGATTTTCACACTGGTTCCTGTAGAGATTAAGGCAAAAGTAAAAAGGAAATACTGGGAGAAAGGAAGGCGAGGAATAATATATGAATCAGAATAAGTGTCTTTAAATAGACTGCTTCTCCAAGTTTTCCACTGCCTGCCCCTTCAGGCTGCACCAGAAATAGAGGCACGGGGAGTGACATCTCCAAAAAGCCCCACAGCCGCTCGCTGTCCCCATGGCTGGCAGGGGCTGGGTGCTCCCAGGAGAAGGTGCCAGCTCTGTGTTGCGATGCCTCCTTTCTGCCCTTGTCCTACAGAGCAAAGCCACCTCCCTGACCCCAGCCTGCACCCTGGCGTGGGGTGGGAAGGTCACCGAGCTATCTAGACGTTGTCTGACTTGCTGGAGATGCTGCGCCCGCTCTTACCACCAGTCTCTGCAAAGCACTGGCACTTTATCGTGGACCTCAGTGGAAAAAGACAGTTTCTGTCTTAATCATTTCTTCTCCTTGGCTCATCTATGAGTTTCTGCAGCAGCTTGCAGCAGTTGCTCCTATGGAGTAATTGTAACAGCCTCGTGTAAGGAACTTCATGTGAATAGTTTGAATCTACTGCTTATCTTTTTCCACATCTTGTGCCATCAAACAACCAGCACATGTTCTTTAAGGCCATACGACTTGCACTGGTTCATAGCAAGACCTTTTTATGGTAAGAATGTGCATATTTCTTTGTTAGCCTCACTTGGCAAACTGTCCTCTGTCCTCCAGGTTATTTGATCTCTGAGCTCTTCATCCTCCAGCCCGCTGGCAGCATTTCAGGCTGGTTTTCAGGCCCGTCCTTCGCACCTTTTTTATGAGGGCTCAGCTCACATAATGCTGCTCCCGCCTGCATTTTCATTCCTGATCTTTTCCGAGCTGCTCAGCGATGTCTCTCTTGGCCTCTGTCACTGTTGAACCCTTTATGTCTTCCTGGAAATCAAAAAACTGGCAAAAAAGTGCAATTGTTTGAGCCAAAGTCTACTTTTACTTGCCCAAGATCATGTACCTTTAGACTCACAGCTCCATTGAAATTCATTTGAGGCTGGGATGAGTATTTTTCATTTCCATCAACTGCAAAATTCTGTGGGATTAAATACTACAATTCAGCACAAATCTGTCACGAGTTTTGAGAAGGAGTTTGACAGCGAATGTTTCTAATAACTGTATTTATTACCCATCCTGATGCTGACAGGCAGATGAGCAAGCAATGGAAAGAGGAAAATGCCTTTCCCGTTGGGTGTGCTAGCAGAGGTGCTGCAGATGAACCCATTCTTCAGGCAGCCAGGTCTGAGAATGCCATTTAGCAACCCCAAGTCTGTATAACGCTAACAGAATGCTTATAAGGCATAAAGGAATTAATGTTCGGCTCTAATGAAATCCAGATGCACAGAGCTGCCTCTTTTCAAGGTCTTTTCCATGGCCAAGCTGCAAATGAAATAATTTAGTCATTGTAAATAGATGAGAAACACCAGACTGGCAACATCATATGCGAAGTACTTAAACTGCCAGGCACCAGAGGCTGCTGGCAGTTACCTGGTGGAGAAGATGGGGTCACCCACTGACCCTCTGCCTGCTACAACAGGTGGGAACTTGGGGAGCACAGTTCATGCACATGTTGGCATTAGGACTAGGGGAAGCTGGCTTGGAAACAAGCCTGTTTCTATCCCTAAGAGAAAGCCAAGGCAGCTCTGAAGGTGGGGAGTGTCCAGTCAGTCTCTGTCAGGCGTGTGCTGGTGGACCGCTCACAACCTGGCAGCTTGCACTGGACGTGTGTCTAGGGAGAGGTGGGGATTCATAACACAGCATTCAAGTGGAGAGGCTCGCTCTGCTCAGTGGACCTGAAGCATTACTGCCTTGTAAACTATTTGTAGTTCACACCTTCTCCGCCTTGTGCAGTTTTTATCTTCCTCTATCACACACCAAGTGTGGATACTGTGCATTTCATGTGCTGGTAGTTAATCTGGGCCGTGGCAGGGGCTGGACCAGCATGCTGGAGCTCAGAGGCCCTTTGGAAAGGCTGAAGTAATTCTGTAGCTGGGCAGACCCAGCTGTCTATGGGGTTTTTATTTTTTTATATGGCAGTAGGAGGAGCTTTGACCCAAGAGAGGGGCGGAGAAGGGTGTTATTTTAAAGACATGAAGGAATGTGTTACATTTTTCTATTTCTCAGGTTTGGCTGCTCTGCAAGATTTTCATTTTGCCAAAGCTCAATTCAGTGAACTATTTATTTGCGTTTTTAAAGAAGGATCATGATTCTTAATTTACTTTGGCCTCAGGGATGAATTTTTATACTGTGGAACCCAGCAAGTTCCCTCTCAATGTTATATATGCATCTGACTTCACAACAGGAACTTCTATCCCAAAGTACCAGCCTGAATTAAATGGTTTAAAGGGCTTTATAACAATGTACCCCCACTGATTTCCCACATGAGCCTTACTAGTAGTCACCCCATAATCATTTATGCTACGCTCATCATCAGAACATGCTACAGCTTGATGCTAGAGACCATATATGTGTAGAGCTCTGCATAGGTTTTCTTTAGAGCTATAGAGACAAGAGTTTGTCATGAGAGATTCCTGGGGTAGCTTTCAGCATTGGTTCAAAGGAAGGAAAGGGTTGAGGAATGAGTCCCACTATCAAGTTCTATCAAAACATATAAGGGGAATCTGTTGCAGTGGGTTTTCACCATGGGAATAAACAATGCAGGAAAATTCCAACAGGCAGCAGCTGTTTGGTCTAATCCATTGTCAACAAATATTTCAAATTTATTCAGCGCCGGACATCAGAATTGCAACCCAACACTCAGGACCTCCAAGAAAAGGCGAAGGCATTTTACAAAACGAGCTTTTACTTCTCCCACCACTTTTGGCCTCCTGTGATGGTACCAGACCCAGGAAGTGCTTCCTCTAGCAGCTGTTAGTTTCTCGCCAGGCCAGAAGCACAAAGTACAGAAGTATTTCTGAATCAACTTCAATATTTATTGATCTCTTCAGTTTCCATCAATTAGGAATTTGTTGTGTTGTGCTGGCTACAGAGAAGAGACTTGCGTTTGTGTTACTCAACGTTATTTAAATCGATACTGATGCAAAAAAGACTTTGTCCAAGTTCACCCTTTAGATGTTCAGAGCCTGGTCCTGTTGAAGGTGAAGGCTGATACTCATCCTCGCTGGCAGTGTTTTTCTTGCAGTTGTCCCAGAACACATAGACACACCCCCTCCTGCTGAACCTTCAGATTTCCAGAGAAAAGACCCCTTCCATGTATGTTTTCAGCAGCAGTTGCCCATAATTTTCACGGATTCTGTCCATTGGCACGATCAGCAGGGTGAGGCTTGGGAAGAGCAGGATTGTTCTTTTATCCTCGTGTTGGTGAGTTTTCACCTCACCATTTCATCATTCCAGTACTGGGTGCTGCAGTGCGGCAGCACAGAGCTCCAGGTTGGGCACCCAAGTATCTACAGAGGCACAGCTCATGAACGGGAGCTGTGCCCTTGTCTTCCTGCTTGAAGATTTTGAGCCCCCTTGTTGGCACCTGTCCTGCTGTTTGGGTGACAGGTGGGAGTTTCACTTTCTTTTTTGGACCCTGGGCAGCGCACTGCCACGGGACTAAGCCTTGGTGCTCGCCCCCAGTCATGGATGCTGCTGGTGGAAGACAGTACCGTGTGGGCAAGGCTATGTTCAGTAGCCAGAAACACAGACCCAAGCCTTGATAAATTCCAAGTGTCCTGATTTGGGGTTCAGACTAGTGCTGTTTAAAAACATGGACCATTACATCTGCTGTTCAGAAAGACCCCTTTCTGTTGGGAAGACCTCCAGTGCTCCATGAGACAGCAGTCCCCACCGTGCTTTGCAGGGCATCCTCTCCCATTCCCATCCACTGCTGATGTGACTCCTGGTGTTGTTCCAGACTCCCGAGGTAGGCTCTACAGGCACATGTAATTCATGGGAGCAGGGGAAAAACATGGCATGGAACAGATAAGTCTGAGTCAAGCTAATCCCCATCTACCTCTGAGTGGAAAACCCGCTCAGCCTTTGGCAGCTGACAATTGTTTCTCCCAGTCTCCCTTATATGGGACATTTTAGAATAAACCAGCAGGGCTCCACTTCTTGGAAGGAAAGGAAATGTTTCAAAGTGTGTCCTTTCAAACTGATTTACTGCCATCAGACTCTGCGTATTTTAAGAAATGTTTGAATTTGGTTGGAGCTGCGTTTAGCAATAAGGGAGAGGGAAGCAATTAGTGAAACAATAGGGGAAGACCAACTTGTATAAAACAGCTTAGATAAATATTTACACCCAAGTCTCTTAACTCTGAGTTCACATTAAAACCTGTCCTGTCTCTCTGAAAGGACTCTCATCCACAACTAAAATACTGTGCTGTGGCCACCCGACATCATGTTACACTTCCCCGTCTGATTAAGTAGGCTAATTGTGGATCTTAAGGATTTCAAAGGGCTAAAGATTCTCCCTAGCACTCACAAGAAAATGTTAATGCTTTTCCACGTGCCTGTGCTGACAAGATTCACCTCAAAAGGCTCGTAAAACAGATGCACTTTTTTTCTCTCTCTTCTGGGCTCTGAATTTTCACCCTGTGCAAAGGAGGTCTCAGGCTGGGGGTCTCGTGGGAAGCAACTGCTCCTCTCAGAAGCTGGTGCATACAGAGCATGGTTTTTGGAAGGCTTACTCCACTTTGGAGCCTTGTCCTTGTCAGGCCACGCTGGCCTGCCCACCTAGCAGTGAGCTGGAAGGGTGCTGGTTAACAATGCCTCATCATGATCCCCATTACCACAACAGACCGCGGCTATATATCGCGTCTGCCGTTGGCTGGGAACTGGGCAAAGATGGGAAAACCAGCACAGGAACCAAAGCACAGCCCAGGCTTTGTCTTGGTCCTGAAACTCCAAACACTCAGAACTGGAGAGGTTTTTATCTTATTCTGGGTAGCAAGCTGGGCAGGGAATCAAGACTGAGGAGAAAACAAGTGAACTTTTAAGGAGCCGGTGGCTGATGTAGGAAGGAGTGTAGCTTTTCACGCCAGTATCACCCAAGATCAGGCTGGCAGAGAGTGGTACAGCACATCTGGGTGAGATGCAGGGCAGGCAGGCGTGGTTGAGGCTGCCTCCCAGTGAGGTGGCACTGAGTGCTCTGCAGTGGGTGTCCCTGTTCATGGGCAAGGGGGAACGACTGCAGGACAGCAGCTTTTGGAGCCGCTGCTAAAACTGCTCCTGGCTGTGGAGTCATACTCGTTTACAGTTCCTCATAGTATATGACATCTGGGAAGAAGGAGTCAGCAGCCATGCAAGGGCACTCTTCCCTAAGCTCATTTTAAGTACAAATCAGTATAAAATGTCAAGGCCGGTTGTTTTCAGTTCAGGTAGCTTAATGCCTGATTTCCTTTACGCAGTGAACAGTTTTCCCTTCTTCTTCTTTGTCTCTCTCTCTGATTGGGTTTTCTGACTGGAAATGCGACTGCCGTCTTACGCAGCCCCTTTTGTAAGAGCATCCTGCGCTCACATAAACAAGAGACGTAACAGAGCAGGAGGCAGAAGCGTCTCACAATATCTCATTAAGATGCTTCTGTAGGAATGCCACTGCTAACATAAACTCATTACTGGATGGAAGAGCAGCGGCCATTGTTTTCACATGGATGGATCCAAGCCCAAGTGATCGGTTAATTGTTTCTGTACTCTTAACTAGATTCCTAAGCATTTTTAAAAATGTTGCCTGAGAGCTGAGTAACCATTTAGACAACAACTTTTGCTCTGTTCCAGTAGACCACTGAAAAATGTGCCTTTGCTGGGTTCAGTTGATCAATAGCAGTGATCAGCCACCTGCTCTGACACGACACGTCGATGCTGTGCTGAGGGTATTCATAGGGTCAAAGAATGCACGCGGCGTTTTTGAAGACACAGTGTATTAATGTTTCTGAAACCAAAATTTCAATTTATGTTTTGCAGAAAAATTGCATTATTAAAAAAAAGGTGTTTTCATTGCTGCATGTGAACTAAACCACACAGCACTGCAGTGCCACAGACATTGCTACAGCTACTGGCAGAAGGGAAGTCCACCCTGTTCTAAGCAGGAGTCATTATTTTTCAGCTCTATCCCACCTTAACTATCTGAAGAATAACTTTCAAGTGCAGAGGTCAATGGGAGAAAAGAAATAAAAGCTCTTGCTAGCCAGCTGAGCCGATAGCCTAGGCCATACATGGGTTTGGAATGAGGGACGTTAGACTTGCAACCTCCCCAGTGCCAAGAAATACGCAGCTAAAAATGGCAGCTCAGAGATGAGTAATGCACAAACACAGTCCAGAGTGTTGCAAGTGTTCAACCACTTTCAGAGTATGTTGGGTAAACGAGTATCTGTTTCCATGGCATCAAAACAGCACCGAGATTACGCTGTGTCCCTTTGGCGGTTTTCCGATTCCAGTCCCTGGTTAATGGGAGCAGAGCTGACTTCCAGCAGAAGCACTCCCTGGCTCCAACAGGAAGACCCTCTCTTCAGGGAAAGGCGATGCTTGTGGGGAAAGGCTGCATGATGCTGCTGGCACCCTGGTGAGCCCCAGGCCATGGACCACCAGCCGCCTCCTCCAGGCACTGCCATCTCTGCTCAAGCGCTGGGGCTGTGGCCGCTACAGAGAGCTCCTGCCTGCGGCAGAGGCCTTGTGTCTCTTCTGCACAGTGCCTGTTGGAAGTGGGGCTCGTAAACAGGTTCTCAGACTCTGGAGAAGTGGGCGGTCAAGGCTTCTTGAAAGGCATTGCTGCCACCATTCAGATGATACACTCTGAAACCATTCCTAATGGTCAGGTGAAGGAACCCAAAAGCACTGACTCTCTGATACCTCCTCCGAAATTTATTCTGAAGACCCAGTCATGTGCAAGGTTTTATTACGACGCCATTCAAGACGTTGCTGCAATGCCCCTGGCACACAGATGCGGCTGGTCGCCCTGCGCACCTGGTGGATTCGTCTGGGCAACCTTCGCAGCCGAGAGCCTGCTGGGGTTTTCCACTGAGCAAGCACTCCATCCTTTCTTCATGCCCTAAGATACTGCATGGCTGATGCTTTCTGTACTGTGTTTTATAGGAATGTTTTATCCTAGTAAGGCACCGCTGAAAGCCCGATGTTCTGTTTTAATAGAGACTCTCTTTTTTTAAAAAACAAACATTTTGGGGCTGATGTTGTTTTTATTTAGTTCTCTCTGTGAAACTTCTGAAGACAGATCTCTGCTTGGCAAGGTCATATCAAGGAATGAGAGAGAAATCGACACTGATCTGTCACTGTACATACATACACATAAACAAGGAACCTACTGATGCACTACCGACGTTGCAAAGCTGAATATTCATACGTCAGGAAATTGCTTTATTAAATTGTGTTTGCAGCCCCACTCCAACTTTGAGTTACGTGATCATACGCTGTATTTCACAAGGCCCTCTGTTCTTTTGAGGGCTCTGCTGGACCTGGTCAGGCAATGAACTGGGACTCTGTCTTGTAGAAAGCTCTTGCTTGTAGAATTCCCTGGTCTTTTGGTCGCAGAAGTCAAGAGGTGTGTTGTAAATTAAATGGGACACGAGGAGGAGTGTGTGTTCCCTGGCAGCTGGACTCCACACCAGCCTCTGCCACAGATTTCCTTTCTGAAGTGTGATAAATCACTTCCACTGACTGTTGAAGTGGTCGCTAATGCCCTGTTCTTAATTTCTAGGATTCCTCACAATCATCCCTGGAGACAGACATAGCCATACCGAGCCCCTGTAGCTCCAGCTCCAACAGGAACAGTGCTTCAAACCAGGTCCATCAGCCCACCTGTCTGTGTGCTCAGAAAAATCAGATCCAATGAACACCAGGCACCCAAACTCACTGTAATCACTTTGTTCTTGGCCTTTCCCTCAGCAAAGTGAGGCTGATGCCTTCCTCTAACACCATAAGAATGTCATGTTAATGTTATAGTGGCGTGTACTGAGATGGGACTTCTGAGCTCGTATGCAATGCATATTTCTGCATTCGGCACAGAGTTTGAAAAGTATACCATTAATGAAAGGGATACACTTTCTCTGCAGGACCCCTCCTCAATCAGCAATCCTGGTTTCTTTTAGGATATTCCAATTTTTTATACATTCAGAAGTCAAAAGATACATAATTCTCAGCATGCTCTAAACTTCCTGGTACTTAAAGCTTTAATACAGGCAAACACTGAAATTAACAATGACTGTGGGACAGATTTTCCCTTGCTTACTGAGCAAGAGCCATCGATGTAAGGGTTTCTCTTTCAGGCTAAATTCTGTCATCTTTGTCCAGCACAAAATTAATTTAGCAAATCAAAGGAGGCCTGTAACCTTCGTGGGTATACGTTAACTCGGACGGTTATCATGTCTAACTCGAAGTGTCACCGCTACAGCCACCTCACTTCCCTGTTATGCAATACTTGGTGGCAGTGGCTGTTAAAATATATACAAATGTCTTGAGGCCACACCACCTGGAGAGGGGCCTAATAACAGTCTATTTGCAGAATCTAAATCACAGAAAATGAAGATAGATAGAGAAAAATCTACTACATAACCCCATACATTCCTTCAGCCCATAAAATAGGGCTCCCCACAGTATTATATGCTGCTCTTCGCTTTGTCCAGTCCAGTTTTAAATTTGCCTTCTATATCTTTCCTTGATAAAGTATTCCATGGCATGAGTCTTGGGAAGTTTTTCCTTACCTTCAGCCTGTGTTTTTTTTCTCTGCTTAATTTCATGTCATTTGAAATTTGGCTGTCAAAACTGGAAGCATTTCAAGTTAGGAAAGTTTTAAGTGTCCCACATAAATGTGAGAGTTGACAAGTGTTTTAAACAATAAGGAAGGGGAGGGAGGTGTCTGAAAGCACAGATCATGGCTCAGTGCTGAGGTTTCATGAGTGTTGACTAGATAAAAAGAGAACTTGTGGAGTGCAGTGAGCAGATCTGTTTCCAAGGTAGCCAGGCTGACTGGAATGTCTTTTTGTCTTGCAGAAGATGAAGCCCATAGTCCAAAGAAGACGATCTACCCCTTCTGCCATTACTAAAGCTCTCAGCAAGTCAAAGTACCACTCCAGGTAGAGGAAATACCTTTCTGACTCCTTTTTCCACCTTTCAAACTGGTTTTCAAATTCTTTTAAGGGTGATGAGGGCAATTTGTTTGTGGACAACTTCATGTACTGGGGCTGCAGTGGCATCGTCCCCGAGGAGCACCCTGGTGTTCCACCCCAGCACATCCCTGCCCAGCTACGCGTCGTATGTCCTGCTTTTCTGAAACAAGTGTGTCAGTTTCAGATGCTCTCTCAGGATCATTTAATATAAAGGGTAGGACAGATTATCATTTGGTTGTCTTTTGACCAAGTTATGTGGCTTCTTTGTCATTCCCTCCATCCCCTTCTAAATTGCACTAAATAAAAGTAAAGAAGAGAAACAAATTCTTGACTTTATTTGGCTGGAGAGTATCCTCGTGAGGGAGGGAAGCTTTAAACGTTTCTCATGATGGATTGCTGTGAAGGGAGCTGGTACAATGCCATCTTTGCTTAGGTCACCAGTGTACTGGTGAGATTTTTTGCGATCCCGCTGTTGCGTTTACGGAGCTTTGTGACTCCTCCAGCCTTAGGAAATCCGCTGCTGAGGTTGTGAGATGGTGTGGCTCCCACTGCTCAGCTGGCCCACATGGAAAGCTTTTAATATCAAGTTAAAAGATGATTTAGCTTCTCACTTGTAGACGCAATGGATGCATAAGTCAAGAATTCATTTGTTGGTGGCTGTGGAGTGGTGAGGAGGGAAGAGGGAATTTCTGCTTGCAGGAGTGTGGGTGTTCCTGTCACTGGGAGATGATTTTAAAAAGCAGCTAGTGGTGAGCTTTAACCTCTCCCCTGTGAAATCAAAGGAGCCCAGTTATGAGGCTGGTGGGTTTTCCATGTTCACACGCATGTGCAGGAAACAAGTGTTTTACCTGAGTGAGAAATGATTCAAAAACAAATACTTCAGCAGCTTAACCTCCCCAGATTTGGTGTGGGCATTCAGGCAGTTTTCCATCTTCCTGAGGCTGGCAAAATGAGTTGGGCAGAGGCAGGCACATGCAGTTCATGATTGATAGCAGTAGGGGTAGTGCTGGGAGAAGCATGGGGATATCAGGCTGTTCCAAAACAGTCGTCTGTGTCAAATCATGAGCCCTTGTGAGAAAAACCTCTGACAAAGTCTTGTGATTTTTCTTCCTCCTCCAGGGAAACTACCCTTTCATCTTCCCATTCAGAAAATGGGCTGCCAAGTGGGGTGTTCAGCAGCCCAGGCTCCACTTTCATCCTGGATGAGCGAGTACAGCTAACTGTGGGCCTGCAGACCCAAGAAAGACATTTGGTCTTGTTCAGTGATGTGCTGGTCATCGCCAAGTCCAAGTAAGAGGAATTCACGCTCACTCCTTCTCCCCAGTACCTGCTGCTGAAGCTAGGCTCCGAGATATTTGGGGAGCAGGCATCAAAACAACTCTTCTTTACAAATGTGGATCTAAAATGTGGCATCTCCCCTTCCACCTCCAGAATTTCTTCTCGCTATTAATGTTTCACTCCATTTCCGTGAGGGAAAAGGTTGTCTATTTGGTTTTGCCACCAACCCCTAAGTCCACTCGCAAAACCCTTGTAGTGCCTCCACATGTCCAGATGGTTTGTTATGGGAAGCTGGTTGCTGTCACTGCATCTGCGTGACTGGAAGGTGGCATGACCAGATTCTGAAGGTCTAGATGTTAGCATATGGCCTAAGAAATTCCTAACTTGAATTGCAGATCCTCCTCCAGCCTGAAGCTGAAAAAGCAGGTGCATCTGAGTGAAGTGTGGACAGGTACCTGTCTCAGCGAAGTGACAGAGAAAAAGATGGGTCCTGAGAATTCGTTTGTCATCGGCTGGCCTACCACCAACTATGTTGTTACCTTCAGGTATCTCATTAGACACCAGCCCTTCCTCTGCAGCCTGGCAGCTGCCCAAGTCTCCCATGTGTCAAGTGAAACAATGACTGAGGCTACTGGGCCCTGAACTCTACTACAGCGCTTCTCCCCACTGAGTAGAGGACTTCCACTCACATTAGGCAGTGTGGTAAAAGCTTAGATATTGGGAGACAGTTATCTTAGAAAGGTATCTGCAGGTTGCTCCCCAAGAGCCTTTAGAGGACCAAGCCCTGCAAGTGTTGTAGTAGCAAGGGCTGAGCATTCTGGAACATCACAACCAGCTCTGCCATAGCCAAACAGCGTGTGCCACCATGCAACCTACAGGCTGTTGTTTCAGCGCCTGCCAGCAGCTTTCTCTGTAGGAGATTAGCTCTAGTTTGGGATTTTTTCATTACAAAGGACAGGTTGGTTATATCACTGAGAAATGCTAGATGGCCTTGTGCCAGCATTATATCCTTTCTCCATGCCTAGTGCATCATGGTCAGCTCCTGGGTAAATCTTCCTCCTGCAGTTGTCTGCCAAGGTGTCACAAGCTCCCAGGCCCACAGCAATAGACTATAAAAATGGAAAGGTTCTTCAAGATGGGTCTGCACAAGCAGCATGTTCAGAGTTTGCTTAGACCTTGCTAACTCCAAAAAATGGAAATGCAGGGGAGTGTGGAGCAGGCTAGAGAGGAGCCCGTTCATGCCCAAATGCCATCTCAAAGGCTGTCCCAACGTTGTGCCTGAGCTAACAGGGCTCAGCAAAAAGCAGGTGAGCTTTTCTTTACCTGGAGCTGACTCTAGCCTGGCTAAACAGAACCTAGAGCTGGTATACCCACAGGGAGCTCAGGTGACTGCTGGCTCAGGCATCCGTGCTTCATACTCTTTTGCAAAGCAGAGAGGTCATCAGTCTTCAAGGGCCATTCTGTCCTCATGGGTTCTGCTGGCACCGCTAGGGAGGGCTGATCTGGCCTGATGCTTTTCCTTCTGTGGGACAGCTTCCTTGGTGGAAATAGAAATGGGAACCATACTATGGTTTCACACATGCTGTCTCATCGTTTCCATGGGGTAGGGTAGTTTCTACCAGGCCATGCATTCCTGACCAGGATTCACGCTCAGACACGCAAGCTGCCAGTTGTGTCTTAGTCCAGACTCAATGGCAGTTCCATTTCCCTCACGTCACTGAGACCTGGGTAACCTGTATTGGCAGCAGAAGCTTCTAGAATTGGTGGAGACTGGGAAGGAATTCATAGCAGAAAGAAAGTAGAAATTAAAGATCACTGGAAAAATAATAAGGACCCACAAGATGAGTTAACTCCAAAATCACAGAAAGATATTTGCCCCTTATCTGAACACTCAGCAGCCCGGGTAGGAAATGTGGTCCAGTTTATTGCTGGGATTTTTTTGTTATTATTATTTTTGTTATTTGTTAAAATAGGACAGAAGCAGGAAAGGACTGTGCTTTTGTTCCAGGGCTTTGCAGGAAGGAACTTTGATTTACAGCTATATATAAATGAAACTGGGTAGAGTTTCCAAAGGCTGTTACCCACTCAGCATTTGTTTGATGATCTGCCTCCCTTTTTATTTTCAGCTCAGCTGACGTGAAGGAACGATGGCTGTCAGCATTACTGTGGTAAGTGATCCTCCTTTCATCCTCCTGGGTGGTTCCTCTACAGTCCTCAGAGAAATTTGTCATGCTAGGTGTCAGATTGCCCTCTGATTTTCATCAGATGAAGTGTCCAGCTACCGTTTGAAAAATCCACCTTTGAAACCTGAATGTAGAACCTCCTGGGCAAAAGCAAAATTAGTGTTAACAGGCCAGAAAAGATGAAATCCACTAGAAGATAACATTGCTGGGGCACCTCTTTTCCTTTGGAGCCAGGGGCTGGCTTTGCTAATCACTATGGAAATGTTACAAGTGTTACTGGTTCTTCAGATGTTTTTTTGATTGGAGCCAAAGTGTTGTCATGTTGAGTCGTAGGCTGGACTTGATGATCTCGGAGGTCTATTCCAGCCTCAACAATTCTGTGATTCTGTGACTCTCTGTGTATTTCATGGCATCTAGAGGCTACAGTTGTTTCTTGTTCATGTTATGCTTTTTTATGTTGTTTCCACTAACATTGAGGCAGAAGTGTCTATGTAGCTAGAGAGGGGAAAAAGTCTCTTGATTTGTGGAAAACAGTAATGATCCTCAGGATGCTTGACCCATCTAGCTGCGTTAAAGCGCAGCCACGTGGGGTTTTGCTAGTCTGGGGCTTCGGGAAAGATAAAGAAGACAGTAAGAGCCTGTGAGCACACTATGAACACTGCCTATTATTGTTACCATCGTTAACCTGTGCGTGCTATAGGGACCAGGAGCATGTCCCTTGCTTGGGTAATTATAATCCCTCCCCCTTTCTTTGACGTCCAGGCACATTAATGAGGCAAAACAGAACGAATATCTGAAGAATCTGACCCTTCAGATCTTTGTGCTGGATGCTGACAACGGTTCTTCTGTAAGTAAAGCTAAGAACCTGCTCACCAGACCAGCGCTAGACGGAGCATCTGTTGGGTAGGGGCGGGAAGGCAGGGCTGTGGTGCTGCCACTGTGAACCCTCTTTACAATTCAAATCCCACCTGAAAATGTTTTAGAGGGTGTGCCTCTGGGCAGCGACAGCCTTCCCTCTGGAAGCCCACACAGAGAGTTTTGGTTTGGGAAAACAGTAGGTAGCCAGACACCAAATAACAGGTAATTCTTAATTTCTGGGCTCTGGCTTCTTCTCTCTTTTCCTTCTGCCTCACTTCATAATTGGTGATGGTTTGTGGCTGAGTGCCCAGTCATTCCTGTTTTCAGTGCAGTAAGTTGAAGATATTGATCATGAAAGAGTCACTGCTTTGTTCTCCTGAATTAATATACTGGAATATGTTCCAGTCTTTTCATATTAATAGCATAAATTTCTAGACTTCATGCCAAGCTTGGTGGGTCACATTTACCTCCTGAGGACTCCTCCCTCAGAGAACAACCCCAGATGTTTGTGGTTTATTAGTGCTCTGCTGTTCCACCCTTTGGAGTGACAGCGGCACTACTATCAGTCAAATTCTGATGTGATCAGATACAGCATCTGAACACCACCCTCCTCCTGTGATTGCTACTGGACAAAACTTTTGTATGGTATAATAAGCACAGGATAGAAAAGGTAGTGGACAGCGGTTTTCACAACGGATAGCCATCGCCCTTAACAATGATTCCAGTGCAGTTCAAATTAGTACAACGCTTCTAACCACAAACATTTAGTAAAGACAGTCAATAGACAGATGAGTGCCATTTCCCCCAGATTTTCAAACTACAAGAAACGGCAACCAAACTTCCTGCCTTCTTCCTTGCTTCCTATATTTTCTGTTTTCCTTTCTAGACTACTGCCGTCAATGTGTCCAATGTGGAAACTGCAGAGAGTGTGATGAAGAAGACCCTTCTACAGCTTGGACTTCCTGTAAGCGGCATTTTCATAGTCTGCCAGATCTTAGCTAAGGAAGCTGGCAACATCTGGTTTACAGGACAGTGCAGATGTGGGGAAGTCTAGATGTGCCGTAGCTAGCCAGTAAGGCATTAATACTCCCTAGAGTACGAGATGAAGCAACCTACTTGTGTGGGCACCAAGTATTACCGGCACAGACATGCTTACATACCTAGATTACATTCAGATCTTCTATAATAAAGTCCTTTGGATTTCAGAGGGCTTCAGTGGTTGCAATCCAGTTTAGGATTGAGCCAAACTTGTCAAAGAATTATTATTAATATAGCCATGAAATACTGAACAAATCAGTGATATTGTCAGACAAGCCTTGCCTATTACAATGTTTAACAGAGTGCTTTGACAGTGCTCCAGTAGTTTAATTCCAAGGAGCATTGTGGAACATTGCTAAGATAGGCCAGGAAACCATCGTATGGGTTCACATCCTGCTGGCTCTCAGGCTTTTCCTCACCTGAGCCTTCTCCTTTCCACTCTGTATCAGACAGACTAATCCAGAGCGCTGTCCCTCCCAGTCATGTGGCTGTCCTGGAGACAGCCGTGGAAGTCTGGCTCCTTGGCCTGTCTAGTTTGCTGCTGTCTGTTGATGCCCCATGAGGGTGCATCCTCATGGACCCTCACCCTGGCCCCCTTCACCTAATATTTTTCTCTTCTCTGTTCCTCAATCATCAGGGCAGGACAAGTGAACACCACCTCTGGGTGATCTCAGGAAAAGATGACCCCGCTTACCCTCTCATTGGTAAGAGCTTTCTCACTTTCTCTTATTTTCCCTTTAAATGTGCGATCTACCAGAGAGAAAGCATGGAACTATGGTAACTTAACCAGCATCTAGCCCAAAGCTGTTAGACACATTTAAATTGCCGCCTCCTTCTCTGGCAGATGTATCAGTGGTGCAGCCATTGCTTAGTTATGGCAAATGAGTAATCTCTGCATTAACTCTGCATTGTTTTCAGTGATAACACCGTAAGTTCATCCCCAGGCTCTCCAATGAAGTTTATCCATGTTGATTTATTAACGAGATCTTACTCCAAAGACCATGTTGTTGTAGTAAGATGATTATTCTGGGACTCTTTAGACTGCACATGTTTATTTTTGGATGTTTTTTGGTGTTTTCCAAGTATCGTGACACATGCTTCCTTTCTGTATTTGTCCAACAGATACTATCCTGTCAGAGTAAGCTAACTGCTACAGAGAGCAATGCTCACAGTATTTTCTTAGAGCAGTGGGGCCCATAAGCCTATTAATAAGGGTTTAAACCCAGTTAATAGTGCATCATTTGTTACATCATGTTCTGGAGAGCTGCTGCTGGAGAGTGGCTGGTCAGGTTTAACTGGATCAACTTACTTGTAAAGCACTGATCATATGTGTGCATAGATGTGCTCTGGCCCCTTTAGTCCACAGGTGGAGGTTTTGAGCAATGCTGCTTAGGGGCCTAGCTGCAGCGGGAGCCACTGGATGTGTGTGTATTAGGCTGCTTCCTCCTGCCCAGATTTGGAGCTGTTTTCACACAGCTTTGCACCTTTGCTTGCTCTTTACACAACTCTTTGTTCATCAGGGCATGAGCATCCTTTCAGCATCGCATTGAACTGTCTCCGGGACTCTGCTGACCAGCAGCAAGGAACCAACAATAACACCCTCCTGGCTGATGGGATAGAGGCTTCCTTCCTTGATCAGCTCCCAAAGGAAAAACAGTGTCAGTTTGTCCTGAAACCCAGGCTCCAAGCTCCAGTGCAGCTGAGGAGAGGTAGGGGCTGCAGGAGCACATTACAACCACATGCTTTCCATGGCAGTGCCAAACTCTTCCTAGCATCATCCACGTATCTCAGAGTCACTTTCGTATCTGAGCACTCACAAAGAGGAAGAGGTTGCAGAGGGGCTAAATTTGTTTGTGCAAATGTTCAGAACTAGCTTTCAGTCCTTGACTGGCTTTCAATTCCAAGCCATTCTTACATTGCACAGACAGCAAGGTTCCCTGAAGAACAGGGACTGAATAAGAGTTTTGCCGATGGCTGAGAAGTGGAACAAGTGGTTTCACTGCTGTATGTTCTCTTACCTTCCCCATTAAGAGTGTAGTTGTTAAACATGTGGTGGTAGAAAGTCCTTGCTTTGCTGGGAATGCTGCCCCCACTGCAGATCTCTCACTGGCCAGCAGAAAGGACAGAGGAGTGTGTAACAAAGGTCAGTGTTTTCTTCCAGAGTCACTGCAGAAGCACAACAAGAGGAAGAAGTCCTTGATTGACTGGGCCCTGCGCCGCAGCACCAGCACCCCCACGGGCAGCCCTCCTTCACAGTCACCTACCACCCCACAGAAGCTCTTCGGCCTGTCTCTGTCCTCTGTCTGTCCCGACGGGATCCTTCCCAAGCCAATCATGGTAAGCAGCAGCCTGGACTATTCATCCTGACATAAGCTTGATGTGTTTAGCCCAGCATTTAAAGCCCCTTGTGGCATTTATGAGGATTGGATGGGGAAGACCATCACCTGCTTGCGATTCTGATCTAGCTCAGTCACAAGGGTGAGCACATCCCTCGCCTGTGCAATCTGTACCATTTCATGTGCAGATGTCCATCCTGTTTCCATGGGTGTCTCCAACCAGGTCATTCACAAGCTGGCAAGGGGCAATGCCAGTGGACTGTGCCATGCTGCACAGCCTAGACCTCATTCTCTGCAGGAGCCCACTGGGCTCACACTTGCCACGGGAGAAGCGTTCCCACATGAACTGTACCTGCAGCTTAGCTGACAGGCTCTGGTCCCTGCTTAAATTGTGATAAGGCTCAAGTCTGTCCTCTTCCCACTACTGACTGTCTTGCGCTAATTATGTTATAATATGTGAAGCATAATATATACACACAACAGGGTAAGGTGTTAAGTGCAACTGGGCTTTCCTGTAGGATATGCTGCTCCTGCTGTACCACGAAGGTCCCTCTACTAGGGGTATTTTCAGACGTTCTGCCAATGCCAAGACTTGCAAAGAGCTGAAAGAGAAGCTGAACTCTGGAGATGATGTCCAGGTGGATGGAGAGTCAGTCTTTGTGGCTGCAGCGGTCATCACGGTAAGTTTAGCTGTAACTCAGATGCCTAGGCTCATGGTACCTTCCTTCTTTAAGGCAGCAACTTGAGTCTTTATGGGTGGGGAAAACTTAGTGGGGAACAGAAAGCGTTTTCCAGCAACTCGCATTCTCACCTGATGTCTTGGTCCATCTGTGTGCACAAAGGTATCTGCCTGACCCAGGGGTGCTTGTTTCCACGCGCAGATCTGTACAGTGCCCTCAGGCCAGCGTTTCCTTTTGCACCTCCCTGCACAAAACAGCCCCCAGCAGGCAGTACAGTCATGTCTGCCTCCGAGATAATCACGGTACCTGCACAGTGCCAATTGACATGCCAGGGTCTGGACTCCCAGTTCGGATGCTGCACTGACACAGGCGTGAAGCCCTTTGGTGGTAGCAGCACAGATGCTCTTTGTCCTTCCTGGACACACAGAAGAGACTGCATGGAGATATGGGAGGACTCGTGCCATTTAAGTGCAACTGCTCTGCATCCCCCCGGATAGAGGAACCATGCTCAAAGGAGCTGGCCTGCACAATCTAGACCCTAAGCCCTTCCTCTCTAATCAGCCAGCAAGCAAGAGGGAAAACAGCTGCCAAGCCCAAGCAGAAGGGTTATAGTGGGTGGGGGAGGAAGCTTGTGATGAGACTCAAGTTTTAGTAAGAAAAAACCTATGTTTTGCACTGGCAGTTAAATCTGGTCAGAATAATTCAGGCATCTAAAGTATCAGAAAACACCCCTGTCTCTTGCTTTTGTTGGCCTAACACAAAAGGCTGTTGACTGGGAGAATATTCAGGAACTTTCCAATGCAAGACAAAGATTAAGTTGTTAAATAGTCCCCTGCAAAAAAAAAGCAACAATCCTCATGGCTGAGAAATGTTTCAAACAGAACTAGGCACAACCGTAGGGTCCAGTCATTTGACTGCTGCAGCGGAAACAGGTCCTGTTTGGAGGAGGGACAAGGACAAGGGCTGGCTGGTCACCGTCTGCCACCAGCAGCTGCCATCCAGCCCTGCAGGGCTGCACTGGAAGGGCCCTGGGGAGGCAGCTTGGTGGAAGTGGGGAGCAGGGGAAAAATGTATTTGTGTCATGTCTTGTTTTATCTTCTGTTTAACAAGAATAAACAATAACTATATGCATAGTGAAACTGAAACAAGGCATTCAAAACTGACCAGACTGCTCTGCATATATATATTTAATTCAGGATTTTCTCCGAAATATACCTGACAGTGTTCTATCCTCAGACATGCACGGACTGTGGATGGAAGCTGTGGACACGGAAAATCGGGCACGTAAGATTGAAGCCATCAAAAGGTTCGTAAAAGCCTTTGCAGAAGCTTCTTTTGGTGGGACAAGGGGGAGCACATGGCCCTAAGCATAGACTTCATCTTCTGGAAGACTCCTAGCAAAGCTCCAGGCCATAGAAGAGCTGTTGCCGATTGCCAGTGTCGCTGGTCAGAACGTTTTCCTCTCAATGATCTTTTATGAACATCGTTAACATTTCTGACCCCTAAAAAATGTCATTAGAAAATTATTTTCTGATGACTAGTTCAAATTACCAGAACCGGCAAACTGAAGAAGCACAATAATTGAGCCACCAGGAGTACATAAAATGTTAGTGGAATTAGATCCGTAACAATGGTAACTTTTTTATTATGTGTACGAAATGAAGCTGGTCATCATATTGACAGTTAGAAAAAATAGCCCTGCCAGGATGGTGACGGGGACCTTGAAAACAGCTTTACTGCCTTGAAACTGCTGCTCTGAGCAAGAGTAGTCCATTAGCATCCTGTGGGATGAGCAGCATATCAAACCTCATCAGTGGCTCAGCCCAGTTTTTGAACCTTACCATTTGGCCTGGGCCTCTTTCCTCTGCGCTGGCCTGGAGCTGTGTGCATCTCCTCTGGACGTCTACCCACGTGTTCTGGTCCCTCCAGCTCCGTGACCAGAGTGGGCTGGCGATGTGGATGTGAAGGTGTGGCTCTCAGGTCAGTGGGTGGAGGGGAGTGATACAGTCTTACTGTGTTATCAGATGTGAGTGTCTCAAACTGGTTGCAAAAGGGCAGAAGGGGGCAAAAGCTTTGGGAAGTAACTGCTGATATTTGAAGACCAGATTTTTGTGACCAGCACCATTTTTCTTTGTTCCCATTCTCTGCATAGTCTCGTGAACCAGCTTCCAGAGGCCAACCTCATCTTACTCAGACACCTCTTTGGAGTCCTCCATCATATTGAGCAGAACTCTGGCGTGAATCAGATGAACGCCTTTAACCTGGCTCTTTGCATAGCACCCAATATGCTGTGGCTGCCGAGTCCCACTGGGCCTGAAGAGGAGAGCAGGTCTACAAAGAAGGTAATCGGTCGTGAATTTGGCCTCGTCCTTTTCTTCCCCTTTTATGGGCGCTGTGTTTTATAGACTAAAGGAAGGCACAAAATCAGTGACAGTGCTGCCTGAGTGGCATTTGGGCGTTGTCCTTTCCCCGGTGCAGCTGTGCCCATGCTGGCAGGGGAATTTAGTTCATCCAGGGTGGAACAGGAAGCTGCGGTTGCTTTACCAGGTGATCTTCCTGTATGGTCAAGCAAGCACAAGAAAGATGGAGCAGCTGAAGTTAGACACTGCCACTTCAGCTGGGTCTAAAGCCATCTTGCAGAGACAAAGCAAGCAAAGAACATGACAGTGCATCAGAGAGGAGGAATGCCTGCTTGGAGCTCATGAGGCGTTATCGTGAGGACGGAAAGTTGTAGAACATGTTGTAACCATCTCACCGTTTCAGTTCGTGTAGCTCGTATTCTTGCCCCCGGTGTAGTTCATACAAACGCATTGCCGCGTTCTTAACAGCTTCTTGAGCAAAATGTTCTGTAGGAAATAATTACCTCTTTGTCAGAGGAAAAGGAACATTGTGAGACTGATCTGTCTTGCTTTATACAGGTGGCTATATATTCATGAAACTGACTCTGTAACTTCCCATCTTTGCCAGGTGGCCTTGTTAGTGCAATTCCTGATTGAAAACTCAGGAGAGATTTTTGGAGGTGACATTGCTTCCTTGTTTCAAAGACCAGACAAAAAGAAGTCCAAAAACTCAGAGGAGTCTTTTGGTAAGTTGGTGGTACTGTATGTTCCAGAAACCTTTCAAATCTTTTAATAGGTAATCTCCTCGTGCAAAAGAGCTTGTTTTCCCTTCATGTCTCTTGCAAGGAAAAGCACTGAAAATGGGCTGGGTTTGGTTTTCCCTCTGCCTGTCAGCGCAGGCAGGAACTGAGGGCAAAGCAGGGGGCTGAGGGATTGTCTTTCTCTGTGGCTGATGTTCAACCTGTTCCAGCCATCATAGAAGTGCAGTGTAGCCTTAGCAGTGCCCTGTCCCAGCAGGCTTTTCACACACAAAAGCTAAACCAACTGGTTGAGTGCAAAGAGATGGAATGGTCTCTGTTAACTATCCTGTGACTACAGGGCAGTGGTGAAAGCTCAGGTCAGCAAGGCAGAATTTTTGATATTGTTCCCAGTCCTGCTCTGGTCCCTGTGAAAATCATGGATCATCTTTGCTTTTCCATGGACTTGATAATACTTCCCTGCCTTGGTTTTACAGAAATATATGGGGTTAGGAGACATAAGCAACAAATTAATTTGTGTCCTCTGCCTCTGGCATAGGCTCAGCTCAGCACGATGATTCCTCTGATGAGCTGGAATTTTCTGTTTGTGACCCAGAAGGACCAAAGCATCACCTGGTACCTGAAACAGATGCCATTTTTGAACCATCCAGCAGCTTGTTACTCAATGAGGATCAGGAAGACTGGGACTTGTTCAGTGAGATCACAGCCTGCTACCAAAGCAAAGCCCAAAAGAACACCAGTGCAGACAGCTACGACCTCCTGGAAGAGGAGGGCTCCTTCTGCTCCCTCAGCTCTATACGCTCACTCAGCCCAGCTAGGGACCGGTGCTCATCAGAGCCCAGCGTCTGCCTCAGCTCCCAGCTTCCTGCGCAGAGCCACGAGCCGGTGGCGCGCCAGTCCAGCTGCGATGCCACCATCATGCGCAGCCACACGGACTACATCCACAGGCTCAAGCAGCTGCAGGTGGAGAGCCAGAAGTTGATTGATGAAGGGCTAAGCCCTGGGGTTAGTAAAGCCAGGCAGAACTTGTGGCAGTCGCCTCAGACCAGCTCTCGGGTGAAGCAGCTCAGCCTTCAGAAATCCAGCCTGTCCAACAGGTCTAGCTTCTCTAGCTTGTCCTCTACCACCACCTCCCCATCTGCCTCCTCACTCAGCTCCTTAGACAGTGCTTTCTCCTACTGCTCAGAGTCATCAGCCATTAGTCCCACAGACACCTCCTCCCTACCTTTCGTGTTCGGCATGTCTGCTATGCTTCATGCTGTGTCCCCCAAGATTGCCAAGAGGTCCCCAAAAGAGTGGCAGGAGTCCTTCACGTCTCCTGTGCCTTTACATCCATGTGACCCGGACAGTTTCCACGAGTGTGAACCCAAGGCTGCAGAGAGCAGTCCTTGCTTTGGAGAGCGGAAGAGTTTTCCATCTATCAGCAGAACTGCCATGGAAAGCCCACTAACTGACATTGACTGGGAAGAAGAAGAGAGACAGCTGAGTTGTGTAGGGGGCCCTGGCCCAGGGCTCAGGAGCCAGGATTATACCAAAGAGTTTGAACCAAACCCTGAGCTCCCAACTGCCAGTCTCACCAGCGAGAAATGCCCACAGATCAGCCACCAGCAGCGCAGGGAGAAGGCAGTGAAGAGCACAGACATCAAAAGTGTTGAAGCCTGCCCTCCAAGACAGGAAAGCCTGAAGCGCACCAAGATAACTTTTTATGTGGCTCCAAATAAAGAAAGCTCCTGGGAGTCTCCAGGGGAAGAGGAAGAGAAGAGGTCCACGGCAAACACCATCAGCAGTGACTCGCCCAGCAGCAGCAGTGAGCGAAGCCTGTCCAAGAGCTTGCAGGCTGTGAGTGTCCGCATCCCCCAGACTGTTTTCTATGGCCAGAACACCCACCTTGTCCTGCAGTCCATCTCCAGGCACTGCCACCTTGAACCAAGGCTCCTGTCCCTGCAGACAGAGCACAAAGAAAGCCCCCAAAGTGCCTTTGCTCTCGAGGAGCTAGAGAGCAAGCCAGTGGAAACGGCGCAGGCGCCAACCCAGAGCAAGGCCTTCAACACGTTCAGCCACACCATCCGCATCATCCTCCCCGCCTCCATCCAAAACACCGTCAGGGAGTATTTCAAGCACGATGAAACCAAAGGCTGTCCCACGGCTGAGGCAGAAGCGGTGGAGAATGAGCTCCTTCGGAGCAGGGTGGAATGGCTCAGGAGCCAGACACTGGCGGAGGTGGCCACCGAGGAGCATGATACAGCGACGTTTGCAGAAGAGACATTTGTCTAGGGAGAGAGATGTGGAAGATCTGAGTACTCTTTGTGTATGTGCAGCAGGAAATACTCTGTAAGATATGATCAGGGTATGAAGAATCCAGTAGGTTGCATGAGGCAGTAAGTGTAAAGTGACGCTGATGTATATGCAATGCTGAGGTTGAACGTTCATATTGACTGGAGCAGGGGGGTTGTTTTTTCTATATGCTCCTTTTCTACAGAGGAGACTCCACTGTCTGGGTGTCTAGTGGGCTGAATACCACCAGACTCTCCCTGCCTGTGACCTGTAAGAGTTTGACTCCAGTTCTTTTTAAAGTGGGAAAGGGGAAACTCTGCTTTATTTCCTCTGGTCACCCGCACCTGTGTGTGCATGACCAGAGAACTGGGACAGTTAATGCTCCATCAGAACTTGCTGAAATAATCTTTATGCCTGCACAAAGTCCTCCACTGTTCCTCACCACCATTCATCCAAAGCAAAACCCTTCATGTTCATCCCAGGAATCACTGCTGCTTCTCTTGGCTTATCTTTTGTTCCCCGGTGGTCTAGCTCATGGTCTGCATTCCTTAGTGGTTGAGGCTGGGTTCCAGAAACACCAAATGGCCCCCGCAACCCAAAGCCCAGCTTTCACTGACAGAGAGCATATGTAACATTTAAAGCCCAAGATTGTGGTTTTTTTTCCAATTAATTGGGCATTGATTCTCTCTTCTCATCCCCCCCTCAAAGCTAGCATTTGACAGAGCCACAGGTACTGTAAAGGATTTGAGCACCACTGCTTTGGCAGGGCTATGAACATTCATCTTCTTGGGTGTCCTCTGGGAGTAGCCGGTCCTTTTAGTCCTAGTAGAAGATGACACCATGTATCTGTAAATGATGGTGACCTTTCAGAAGGCCCTTTCCAGAGGCAGTGTGGATGGGGCAGCTAATAGAATTCCTAGTCATGCTGAGAGGGACTTAAGCAGGATTTGGCTTTAGCATGAGGTCAAGGAGTTGTGGAAGTTGTCCAGAATGTTGTCGAGTGGATACTGAAGCAAAGCCATGTCTGGCTAGAAAGTCATTAAATAGTCCATAAGCTGAGACTGTCTAGGCTTCAACAGCACTGACGTTGTCTCAGAGGAGCAACGAGCTCCCGCTCGGCACAGTACGTGACTCCGTGTGCTCTAGCAGGATTAAATCTGGTGAAGTGCCAGACTGGGATGCGCTAAGCAGGCTGCTAGTGTTGTACCACTGAAGAAATGCAGCCAGCAGGCTCTTGGAGCATCCCAGTGATGCCACTCAAAATCCCATAATGGGACTTGCTTAGAGGGTCATGGTGCTGCCAGCTGAGCTCCTGAAAAGAAGCTGAGCGCACCACATTGGCTTGACAGGCGTTAAGAAAACAATGGGAAAAGTGTCAAAGATTAAAAGGTTCAGGATGTTTCATTTATGTTTCATTTGAAAGTTATGTGAGAGTTTTCTAGGTGCTGTTTCGGAGAGAGACGCTCCTTTTACTCCATTAACAGTGAATGGATGGAGGGCAAGAGAAACACGGGAATCCTAATGATTGACAGGTAGTCCTTGTGGAGCGAGCGCCCCCTGTACGGTACAAGTGTGTGCCAATAGCCCTTCCTGGAGTCGCTCAACCCCTGCCGTGGCTCAGCCCCTGCGCAGAGGGGGAAGCCACCTCTGTGCAAAGATCTAGAGGTATCAGATGCCTCCATGTATCTGCCAGGTGACAGTGCCAGGAGGCTGGCCCAGCACTTCAAATTCACACCATCGAATACTGGGGCAGGGCAGAGTAGGGGAAGCCCAGAGCCCACTTTCCAAGGTGTACGGAGTTTGATTTGTTCTGTGCAGGGTGTTTAACTCTCAGATGTGGCACTCTCTGTCCCAGATCACCCTGGTGGCCCTTGTACGATGAAAGGTGTATATAATCGTAAAGCAACCCTCCCGCCATCATTTCCCTCACACACAAACACTGGCGAGGCATTCACAGTCTTTTTTTCCAGAGCTACAGTTGTAACTATTTCAATAAAAGATACACAAGTTTGTTTGTCAGTGTGGTTCAGTGGTCACCCTTTGTTCCCTTGCTCTTCCTTCCCTCCCTTCTGTGCCTGGGCGGTGGCATTTGCACAACACGAGCACTGCTGTGAACACATGTGCTTCCCGCCCCAGAGCTGTGGGGCTGGCTGTGCTGACAAGGAGCCCCCTCCCAGCATACCAGCTCAGGCATCACTCTTATTTCTGTCTTTGCAGAAGGTGAAACGGCACTAAGTGTTAGGAGAAAAGTCTGCCTGTCCTTGGAAGAGGGATTATTCTTTATTCTAAACATGCTATGGGATTGTAAACTGGCTCAGTGTCAGGGCCCACCTCAGTTCAAACAAGGGGGACCTGGAGCAAATGCAAGAGTAAGAACTCATGATTTGCATCACCTAAAAGAATTACAAGCAAGTTAGAGATTAGTTTCTAGAAACACTAGGAGAGGCGGGGCAAAGCACACACTTTCCTCTTGTCGTCTTAGACTGCCTAATATGGGCACATTTCTCTGGATACTTGCTCTAACCCCGCTCTCTATTAATATTTTTTCTTCATTTAGAACAAAACAGAATCCTCCCAGATTTATCAGAAAAGACAGCACACACTACTGGTCCCTCTGGCTTTACAGCAGAGGCAGGGTGCTATGCAAGACAGCCAGAGACGGCCTCTGCAAGGGCACAGAGACCTCACTTACCTCTAGGCCTGGGTGTGGAAGTCAGCAAAGCTCCTTTTCCATGAGCCTGGGCAATAACGCCATTGTGAGAGTCCAGCTTGCTGGAGACCGAGATGCTCCCCACATTTCGGCCACAATCCTGCATCCACCAACTAGCAGAAGTGTTCCACTTTCATCCAGGCCACAGACCTGGAGACCTGCGAGGTGTGCCACCATCCAGCATGCTCCAAGGGTAGTTGAGGAACAGGTAAGTGCCTTAATGTAATGCCCCACCTCTAAACCCCCCAAATCCTGGCCACAATCCTCCTGAGACTGTGCCATAAAGATGGGAAGGTCCCAGAGCTCCTGACTTCTGCTGAACAATAATGCCAAACTCCTGCTTTTAATCCCAGGAAACTCAAGGCCAGGAATATAAATAGCCCAAAATACAAATTCTGACTTACTTCTGCCCTCTCTGCCCTTTTTCAGATCAAAAGGAGAGGTTTAGTCCAAGTTGGCCTGGCACATGCTGAAAGCTTTACTCAGTGTCACACTGGACACAGCCACTCAGGAAGATGTGTTGTGCGGTTGCCATCCGGGAAGCGAGGAGCCTTCAGGATCTGCTCCCAGCATAGATCAAGACCAGACAAGTCCAGCTCATTTGCCTTGAAGAGATCATGACTCACGGACTTCAGCCTCTTCTCCCTTGTGCTTGGCATTTCTGACTTCCTCCCTTGCCTTGTGAGCTGACAGAAACCGAGATGGAAGTGCCCAGGGCAGACAGTTTATTTCAACTGTCTCAGTCCCATTTCTGATGTCTCAACAGAGTCAGGAAGGCCAGTCTCCCAAGATGTATTCTCCTCCATCCTCTGCAGAGAGCTCCTCTGTGCAAAGTCCTCTCTGCTATCCCATGGCACCTTCGAGGGGCAGACAGACTTGCCGAAGAGTAGCAGGGGCTATTTTGGCTACCTGCATATCAAAGCAAACAAAATGCTTTTTCTTCGAAGGTTGCTCTGAAGAGTGACAGCCACTCAACCTTTTCAAGCCAGCAGCTATCCCCCCAGCACGTGTCACACTTGTGTGTAGAGACCTGACATCCTTCAGCAGCAACTTGCAGCCCAGCTTCAAACTCACAAACAGGAGAGGGCTGAGGAGCGGGGCTGCAAAGCTCCAGGGCATCCCTGCTTTGCAAAGGGATGGTGGCAGCCTTAGCATTTCACATCTCTCCTTGCTGCTGCTGAAAGCAGTGACTTTACTGCTTTCACGTCCTCCATTTTTATTCTTGTTGCTTTCTTGTAGTAAACCAAGGGCATGTTGGGGGAGAAGAGGTTCACAGGAAACAGGAGCACCCTGAAGGTGTTCTCTGAGGCACAGCAAAGCAGAAGACTACCATGTAGAACGTTTGGCCTCCACAAGCTTGTGTGAAACGCCAGCCAATGGCCTCTGAAGGCCCAGAATACCACGGTCCCACAGCTGGGCGGGGACCCTGCTGCATTCTCCCCTCACAGCAGGAAGTTTCTGGTCGTTCGCACGGGTAGAACTTTCTACCGATTTACCGCCTGATGGCCAAAGCCTGCAGCGGGAATTTACCGTGTGCCGCTCCTCCGCTGCGCCCGAGAGCCCACACGGACACCGGGGACCCGGGTGGGCTCGAGGACCGGCAGCTATGGGTGCCCCGGGTAGAGCCAGAG
>VWZK01022060.1:95292-145369 GCA_013396935.1 Baryphthengus martii | reverse complement strand
CGCCAAATGACGCCCAGCGGATTTCGTGTCTGGGGCGAGGCCCTGCCCTAGAACAGGCGCTCGCTGCTCGGCAGGGGTTGCTCGAACAGCTAACCAAAGCCAGCGGGAGGGCGGCTGTGCAGGATTCCCTTCGGCTACACATCAGGGGCTCTCCACAACATTTGGATGCCAAGTGTGACATATTCACTCCAACAGGGGGGCGAAAATCAAGTCAAGCGAACTGGGGCGACAGCATGTGACAACCTCAACTTCCACCAAACTCATTCTATTCCAATCAGAGTTGTGTTACCAGGAAACTGCACCCCGTAGGTGTAAAAGCCTGATTATTAGCATTTTATTTGAGCTATGTGGCAGTACAGCAATGGGAACATTTAGTATTTGGAGAAGGTGGCAGATCATGGCACAATTGCGTGACACATAGCATCTCAAATTCATGGAAAAGTGGTTCCCTCTTACGGGAGATGTCAGCATGTAAGTGGTTATCAGGATGTTCTCGCTAACGGAGCTCAGCCAGGCCGCACACGGTCTTGGTCTTTGGCACAGCTGTCCCTTCTCAAGCTTCCCTAACTGTAGAGCAGATTTTTCCCAGTTTAAGAGCCAAGCTTTGCAAATATTTCCAGCAGTTACCTGGAATAGCAGATTTCCTTCAACTTCCAAGGAGAGGGTGAGTCATACAGCACAGATGGTTATTGTCACCTGCCCAGGGAGATGTAGAGCCAGACTCTGCAGTCCAGCTGCGTTCAGCAGAGCACTTACGCACTTCACTCAGACCAAGCACCAGAGCCCCTTGTGCTAACCTTGGTTTAAATACGAGACTTGCCGGCTAGGCCTTTATCCCAAGTCAGACCCCGGTGGTCTCCTGCTAGCCAGCCACACAAAGCAATAGTGTTAACTAAAAGCAAAGCGCCCTCCCACGCCTCCAGCGAGGACGTGAGTTGTGCACGAGTCATTTCCAGCTACTGCTTGCTCTGCTTTCCAACCTCCAGCTGCCTCCTGATGTCTGACACATCCATGGGGACCCGCACTGTCAGCCCGTCCATTGACTTCTTAATGCACACCTGGCAGCCGAGGCGAGACCTGAGAAGAGAACATGTAGTGAGGCTCCAAAGTTCCCACAGTAAAGGAAGAAATTCCAGGCTGGGCTTTCCCTAAAGCTCCTGTGCCCCCAGAGAAAGCAGCTCTAAAGGCACAGCCGTAATGCAAAAATAAGTCCTGTCCCCTTGGAAGCAGGTGCCAGGCACGGGGAATCTGCCGCCGAGGCTTGAGAACCTACTGCGGTCAGCAGGAAGCCTTACGTCTCAGTGAGCCCATATGCCAAGTCCAGCATGTCAAGCTCTTCATCCGAGATGGCATCCAGCTTTTGGAAGGTGTCCTTCTCAAAGATGAGGTGGCAGGTGGAGCAGGCCAATGTCCCTTCACACGCACCTGGTGGAGAAACGAGGCAGAGAGCAAATCAGAAAAAACAATGGGGTGAGAGATCATCTTCAGGAACAGTGCAATCAAAGGCGCTTTAGGAGATCTGGAGAATGCCAGAAGATGCCAGAACACAGAGCAGGTGGATGCAGGTCTCAGCCTGCCTCTTCTCTGGGAGGATCACAATCACCTTTTGCATTTGTACATCGACTGACCAGCCAAACACAGTGACACGGGCCGCTGGAATCCCAGCGGTGACAGGGTGGAAGTCACGATGCCGGGCCAGTGTGGTGAGCCAGCCCAGCCAGCAGCTGCTGGGGAAGAGAAGCTCATTTCTCACTTCATGGTTCCACCAGAACACAGTGGCTTGTGCACAGCTGCACTGTTCCTGGTACCCACCGGTCACAGGGCAGACTTAAATCCCAAGTGCACGTATCCTTGGGCAGCACCTACCAAATCCATCGATGGCCAAATTCTGGTTGACCACCACTTCCAGTAAACTCTCCCCTTCTTTGGCTGTGGCCGTAAGGCGCTCTCCATCCCGATTGATAAAATGCACCGTCACCTGGCCTGCAGAGCTGTAAGACAAGTTTGCAGAAATCAGAGGAGCTCACCCTTCCTGCACACCCACTGCCAAGGTCTGTTGGCTGGGCACCAGAGACACGGCGCTCAGGTGCACATGCGTACAAACACTTTCTATAAGGATTGCACCATGCATGTCAGAAAAGGTTCAGATTATCATTTCTCAGCGGTGAGCAAATCTGAGTTGACCCAACATACTTCCCACTTTATCAAACATCCCTCAGAATAAAGGCTCAGCTGTGCAGGAACAAGTACAGATGCTCCGCACCTGACGCCTCTGCTTTGGCTGGCAAAGAGGCAGAGGGGGAGTTGGGGGGGGGGAATGTATGCAGCTGAATAGGAGACAGGAAAGAATTCCTGTAAAAACGTAAGAAAAAGGGACGAAGAGGTGTTCTCTTTCAAGTTTGCAGGTCTTGTTCATTCCACTTCACGCAAGTCACAGTCACCATCTAGATCTAATCCCATTCACCTGCTGACAAATCACCCCAGTACATCAATAAGTGATTATGGATGATGTTTCCTAAAATGTCGTCACGTGGACTTCATCAGCAAGACTTCAGGTGCAGAAAATTCCAAAGAAGTCTCTCTTTGGGAAGCCAATTACTATATTCCATTAAAATTTAGAAGTGAAGAGATGAAACGCTATTTTTTGCCTTCTCTGCTCTTCCATTTTCAGTTGCATCCCAATTTAGCTGGCAGGAGTAGAACCCAGGGGCCACTGTACCTCCGTCTGAGGAGCCCGGCTTCCTGTTTTTCGGAAAGCTCCAGCAGAAAACAATGCCTGGGCCATTCATCTACACAAGGGTCCCCTGGTTACGAAAACAGCTGTTAAGTCAGCACTGAGACCATGCTGCAGACAGAAGAGTTTCTCACGTGCAGAATGGAAAGATCACGTCGCTGTCACGCACGGCCAAGCAAGACCACCCTATTTCCCAAAGCTAACAGCCAAAAAACATATTTCAGGGCATTTCAGTCTCCTTCAGAGACACTCACAGACACATCTTTGTAAATAAGCAATTTAAAGACTAGTTCTCAAATGTCAAAACAAAATAAAACCACCCTCTCTAAATTTTGATGAATTAGATACATTTATTCCATTTTTATGGCAAACAGGCAAGTTTCTTGGCGATGTCGATATTATAGTTACGGGTGAAAGAATTTGTTACATGATGGAATGGTAAAGTCACAGGACTTCGCTTAATGCTGCAGCTCGGCGCGTTCTTCAACAGGATAATGCGAGCTGGCTGTCTGCAACAGTGTGGGCTGGCTCCGGCAATCCCCCAAGCTGTGAAGATTCATTCCCCTTGTCTTGGAGGCACCTTCAGCCAGCGTCAGTCCCAGGAGGATCCCCACACCACGTTCCTGCCAATGCCAGGGAGATTTGCTCCCTGCAACGCCTCCTGGACACGGCCCTGCTTTGACCGTTGCTGCCGGCAAAGGAGCCCTGAGGCAGCAGAGCCGAGGCCAGGGACAGCACCCAGGATACCCAGGTAGAAGGCAGCACAGCTGCGATGGTGCAGACCCCTGCCTGGCTTCAGACCAGCCTGGGTGCAGCAGCTCACCCTTCAAGAGCAGGGATGATGCCAAACCTCTGGCCAGGACAGAGAGCATCTGTAAAGAGCTGCTCTCTCCTCACTGGCTGCAGGGGAAATATAAGCTCTTTGTCTGCGTTCTTAGCAGAGGTGCCTCTGCTGAGGGCGTAAACCCAGCTGATTACTCCCTGTTTTCACTGTTCAGTCCAGTCATCCCCCACAGAACCACTCATGTACTGGCCTAGTTATCCCCAAATCCCCCTCTGAAGCCTGGGTACCTAGTGCTTCAGGTACCCAAAGCTTCAGAAGAGCCTGGAAACAAAATCTGTAGCTTTTATTCTCTATTTACTTTTGAATTAGTTTATCAGTGTTTTTGAAACATTGAAAAAATTTCTGACACGTTGTGTTAAGAAAATAATTTTGAACCAGGATTTTAAAACAACTCAAAATTGATTAAATTTTACTTCATTTAGATGGAATTATTTTACAATTGTGTTACTGTCACAGGACACACAGCACTACAAGTCTGACACATGCCAACTGATTACTCCCTTTAAAAAAAAAAAAACTCAAACCTTCTGTGACACAAGGAACTAGTGAAAGGGGTTTCAAAAAAGCGGTTCTTCTATCTGTCAGTGTTTTTCCCTAAAAGATACTTTCCAAGGCCATACAAAACAGCAAGATGCCTACAAGTGTTGCCAGAGATAAGCACCAAACCAGTTAGGAAGAAACCCCATTGATAACGAGTTTTCATAAATCCCATTAAGTAGGGTTATCAGTATAACTTTTCTCTAAGGTCAGATAGCAAAGTGGTTTATTGTATTTTCTGTGATGTTGGTTGGGTATTTTTCTCTGTCTTTAGCAGATTATAGTCTGACCCAGATCCTCTTGGTCTTGGAGATCTACAAATTCTCTTTTTTTTTTTTCCCCTCAGAGAAATGCAGTCTCCTCCTGAATTACCCTTAGGAACAGACAGAGGAAGGACTGGCAGGGAGTTCCTGCGGTAGAAATACAGATAAGTACTCTGTGCCAGGCAGACCCATCCTATCAGCACATGGGGACAGCCTCCTGTGTCTTGAAGTGTCCTCCTTGAGGAATGCTCAGCCTCCCTTGGGAGGCAACCTGACCCCTACACAGGCCGAAGTCTGCCCTTTCAGGTGACCAGCTGGGGCTCCTCCAGTCTGGCAGGGACCAAGTGCATTCAGGGGCATTTCTAAACACAAGCTTCTAACCAAATTCCACCACAGAGTCCAACTCTCAAACTCAGCCACCACAACACATGGTGCAGCCTGTCCTGAGCCAGCAGTTCCAGCAAAGCCCAGGACAAGTGACTGGCCTCGGGAGCCTGGCGGGACATGCGTGCCATGAGCTCGCACAACCCGTCCCATCTACAGCCGCCACCTGGGCGGCTGAGCACTTGAGCCAGCTTCAGTGCCTCCCGCTCCAGAGGAGCACACCAGCAAGGCACGAGAGCTGTAACAGAGAGCGTTTTGCTCCCTGGAGCTGCAGGCACCATCAGCTCCTTACTCTGCCCTTTCAGCAGCAGGGACAAGAAACCCAAGAGGATCTGCAATTCCCAGGGAAATCCAATGGTCATCCCAGATTGACCACGGCAGGAATACAGCAAGCTCATGGCTGAGGTGTCTGACACCCCTTGCTCACCGTCCCCATTCCTCAAAGACTGGTGACATGGCCCCAGTGGTCAATCAACTCTTGTGCCACATTGTCATCTTCATGTTCTGGATCCCGGCCACCAGCCATGGCCTCCACAGCTCCAGCAGCAGGGAGCAGCACCTCTCAGACTGGCTCCCTGCACCATCTTCCTCCCGTCAGCACCTGCTTAGCCCACACTTGCTTGTCCACCACCTCCCACAGGCCATGTTTTGCACTGGCCTCTGTCTTCCCCCTTCTGTGGAGCAAGGCAGAGGGAAGTGCATGTCCCTCCTAAAAAGGTCCTTCTGGAAGCAGTAAGGCAGGGTTCGGCATTTTACTCACCTGGATTCCCCAGGGACATCCTGGAGCTTGTGCGTGGAGCTGAAGCCTCCTTCTGACCCCTGCTTAGCTGGTGTGTGATGCTGCTGCTCAGTCACCCCACGGAGAGAAATGAAGCGAATTCTGCTCACATTGAGTCCACTCAGCAAGGGTCGCATGAGCCCTGAGATGCCCTGAGCTATCATGCTGCTTCGGGTCCTGCACCGTATCTCCTGGGCTGTCCTTTGCTGCAAGGCCAGAGAGATTAAGTACAGCTGAGATGGGGGGAAAGAAAAATAAAGAAATAAAAAACCCTAGGACAGCCTCCCTGGGGGTGGCGGGGAGGGAGAAGGGAGGGGAAGGAGGAGGGGAGAATAGACAGAGGGACTGAGCTTGAATTTTGCTGCAGTCCAGCCCAGGAATCGGGTGGAACATGGTAACACCAGTATCACCTCCACAGACCAGTCCTCATTGCTCACCTTGTTTTGCTTTGCAGACTTCCCTTGTAAGAACCAGACCTAAATCCAGTTTCAGCAGCAATCTTCGTTGCAATGTCTCATCGTACGAGGGGTTGCAAGCTGCGAGCTGGAGGGGTGGACTGGCAGGAGCCTGAGGAAGAGAGGGGCAGTTCTTACAGCAGTGGGGTGAGAGTAAGACTTATGGATGCCCTAATACCAAATTAGCGGTTCACCATTTGGTAGGATGTTTGCTTTAGTCAAGTTTATTAATCCAGTAACGTATTAGTAGCTGGTATAAGCAAACCCCTTTGAAACTAGACTCTAATCAATCTGCACAGCAGAGAGAAACTACAGCATAAGAATGAGAACAGGATGGAAAATGTTCCCCTCAACACACAGTGGATTCATAGTTTTGAAGATAATGAAAGTTTTGGCTTTTTTCCCCCAAAAATGAAGTTTTTCCACCCAAGGGTTTCAGGTTGGAATGGATGTTTAAGTTTCTGGGAAAAATCATTGAAGATAAAAGGAGTGCAAGTATTTTCCATAAAGAGAGAGGGGAATCCTATCCTTCATTCCAATAAGCTTCAAAGGCAAGTGTCCAAGCATCCAAACACACCACTGAGAATGCTTCAGTGGGGAGAAACTCACAGGCAGTGCGTAAAAGATAAAAAAAAAACCAACACAGAACACTACAAAAAACACCACTTTTTTTTTTCCTCTGGGAGAAATGCAGTTTCTAAAGTCATTTTGTCTACTCCCCTCCATTCACTTTGCATCTGGCAGAGCAGCACACGGGAATCTCATTCCACCTCACTCCTGCTTGCCAGCACAGGCTGGGCGTTACTGCTCCCACAACAGGACACACACAAGTGGAACACGCCTTTGACACCCAATTAACATAAAAATTCTTAATTTCAAATCATTTGTAGAACATCCTTCAAAGGCTCCCCTCCCCACCCCAGAAAGTGGCAGTAAGGCGAGCGGTCTGCTTTATCTGAACACAGCTCTGGCCAGTGTCCCTGCTCCATGGCCCCTCGTTCTCAAGTCAGCTTTTCTAGGTGCTCTGCAAGCTCTCCTGAATACTTCAGCCTTTAAACCCAAATTCTTGTGCTGCAGTTCACCCCTGAATTTAAAATTCCTCTGTGCAGCCTCTGCAGTTGAGAGACTGCCCAGCCCTGCCTTGGCTTCTCAGGCTCTACAGAGATGCAGCAGGCAGCCCAGTTCTGTATCTCAGTCATTTCCATAGAAGGAAGGCAAGGCTTGCCATGAGAGGTGCACATCCAAACAAACCACCAAGTATCTTATCTCTCCAGCAAACCTTGAATTGAGAGATATACCAGATAAATGCACAGCAACTCTCACAGCAAGGACGCTTGTGTATTTGCCTGGCACTGACCTCTCTCCTTGCCAGGAATTCAGAGCGCAGCAAGCGACAGGTCAATGCCACCCAACGAGAGAGGCGCCAGCAGAGAGAGGGCAGTCAGGTCTGAGAGCATCATGCCCAGTCCTTCCACAGCCTGATTCAGCAGACTCGCAGGCATAGCCAGCACAAGGCAGACTCGCATCGGTTCCTTTGGGCGGAAGACAGCTCTGGAAGTTGTGGCTTCCAGGAGATCCTAGAGAGAAGGTTTAAAATTACTGTATTAGTCAGCTGCCTCTCCAAAAGCAGATGAAGATCATTGTGTGAGCCTATAGTCACTAATCTACACATAGTTATAGTGATGCTGCAGTTCTGGGGCTGTGAGAGTAACTCCACCAGCATTTGAATCAAGGTTAGATACATTCAGTAAATGGAGGAAGATGACCTGTGAAGGAGCAGGAAGAATCAGGAGAGGCAGCCTATCCTGCAGCAGAGAAGCCACAAGAGCAGGAGAGGAGAGAGAGAGAAATCACACGCATCAGAAGCTACCTGGCCCCTGTCCATGAGCCAGCTGCAACACACACAGAAGGATTTCAGGTGTCACCCAGACAAGCAAATTAACACCTGTTTGCTCCAATACTAGAGCATTTTATCAAATCAGTATTTGATAACATCCCAGATGCTTAACAGTGGAAATCCCAAAGGAAAAGTGTCCAGAGAGGAGGGAAGAACTGAGCAAGCAGCTCAAGAAGTCATGGCAAAGCTGCATGAAGGCCAGCACTGTGCCCCAGTACAGAAGTCATTGCTCCTTTATTGTTTGGAGCAAGCAGGACTGGCCCACGCTCTGCTCCAGGTCTGCGGAGAGGCAGGCGGGCAGCCTGAGCATGCGAAGGGTGCAGAACTGGAAGTTTGAGCTGAGTTGCGTGAAGTGGGCCACCAGGCTCAGCTCCTACTGAGCCACCTCACAAATTCTTCTGTACAGAAGCAGATACAGGCTGCGAGCATGCACAGAACTAAAGCCAATGAACAACACTAACATTTCTCTTCCCCACTGTCACTATGAAGACCCATCAACCATCTTTCCTGTTCCAGAACAAGCTGTTAACTAAATCAAATAGGACAACTTGTGCTTGTTCTGCTTTCTGCAAGCCCACAGTACTTGGTAGAGAGCGCTGCCCCAAAAGAGATGCCCTGAACTCGGTCCTGCAAAGTGCTTACATCAAGCGTGCTCAAGTCTCAGATACTGCCTCATAGAGGCTAGAGGCTTAGGGAAGGGGAAGACTAAGTGTGCACCAGTTTCACATCTCTCAGACAAGACTACCATTTGCCCACTCTGACCCTTCTCCAGATGTTCAGCAACTTTCTGAGAATCAGGAGCAAGGGCCAAATTTCCACCACTGGAAGCAAGAGGGCAGTAATGCCATCAGAGATGGGCTAACGCTGCAACAGAGACACAAGATCAATGCACAACAGGGCTTCTCGACAGCAGCCGCCTAGCTGGGTGAAGGCCACTGAGAAGTTACAGTGCCCTAGCCAGGCCTTCACTTGCAGCTGCTTCTCCTTCCTTCAGTCAGTCAGGGGTGCTTCAGAGATGGATAGGAGGGCAGTCCTGCTGCATGTGGGGTATAGGCAGCCTTCCCTGTAGCCTCCCAGCTCAAGAGCTGTGTATTACACATCCCCTTGACCCTTCAGTCAGTCTTGATGATTGAAGATCAACTCTGGCTTGTATTTCTTCAAAAGCTGATGCACAACCAAAGGCAAAAGTAATCACGAGTGCTTGTAATTTTCCAGCTGACTGCTCACCAGAAAACTTTATCAACTGTATTAGCACCTGCTGAGAGAAAGTGCATTCTCAACAGAAGTTAGAGGTACAGATCCTTCCAGGAGCTCCCAATATTCCTTTATTGCAGCCTCAGCACTACTCTCTCCTCAGCTTCTCCTCCTCATTCTTTCCTCTACTTTTCAGGAAACACAGGTAGAGAAAGCCACAGCAAGGCAGCTGCCAAATACATTGGGTTGAAATACCCAGTACAGGGTTGGGGCAGGACAGACCCAGCAGGACACCAGGGTCAAATGGCAGCATCGAGGCCCAGCCACCCTCTGCACGCTGACCTGGTTGGGGACGCACAAGGGCCTGGGCATGGCACAGCAGGCGCTCACCGGCAGCAAGATCCAACAGCAGCTCCTCCACTGGATCAGTCCATTTGCAAGTCAAACACGATTAAACTTATATTCGGTGTCTCCACATGGAAATGTGAAACCCAGTACTGGCTCCAGTCAGACAGCTTGGAGGGCTGGGGAGGAGGAAAGGGATGTTATTCAGGCAGTTGCTTTTCAGGGTACAAGTCAGATCTCCTCACTGTTGAGTGCTGCACGGCTGACCTCTCCACAACCCACAGCAGACCTGCTTAGCTGGGAGAGACAGCAGTAGACTCAAAGCAAGCCTTGAGTAACCAGCCAGACACCATCTGCTGAATTTCTCCAAATTTTATTGGCACTTTAGGAAGAACAGGTTATGGATTTTAACAACTCCTCTAAACAGGGAAAAAAATGCCTTAATATCAAGATTCTCTCTGCAGATAAGTACATGGACCCATGGATTACTCCACACTTTTAAGGAACTGATGTTTTATTATAATCCAGTAAAAAGACTGGTCAAAAAAACCTTAATATAATTTACAGCAACAAAAAAAAAAAAAAACAAAAACCAAAACAAAACAAGAAAAAACAAGCCAGGCAAACATTTGATAAAGTACTTCCCTTTCCCCCCACCCCCCAAGAGAAGCAGTTATCCAATTAAACTGGAATACGTAGCGGAAGAACAATTCATTGTATTCTAACAAATAAAAAACGTGTCTACAAATCTCACCATAATACTGAAAGCTTCTTACATTAGTTTTCTTGCAAAATATCATTTCTTTACAATACAGTATACATTTCCAAGGGAAGGAGGACCATAAACATATCCTCGATCCCATGACTAATATTTTCTAATTGTGCATAGCTAGAATTATTGAAATCAAATATCATTAGATACCACTGGAATATAATACTGGTTAAGAAGAAGGCAGGGCTGAAACAACTACAAAGAGTTAGGTGGACTCACTGGCACAAGTCGTTCTATTCCTATATTGGACCATTTGGAATTAGAACAACTGGGAAAACCCTATGAACAGAAGCCACGCCAGCATCGTAACACATGAGCTCAGCAGTGTTGTGTGACCCATCAAAGCAGGGAAGGTTTACCGGTTTATTATTTGAACACATATTCCAGGCACCATACATCAGCTTGTTCGGAAATCATCAAGGTGTAATAAAGACTTTTCTCCCTCCAGACACATCAATAGTTGCCATGGACAGAGCAGAAGTGCAGAGAACCAGCTTTAAAGCACCAAAACAGAAGTGTAAATGTTCTCTGTTCCCCTAGTAACAAGACTCAAGTAGAGCCAGTGCCAATAATCCTGCAGTAAAAAAAAATATACAAAGTGGTTCTGACAAATTTAAACTGCAATCTTTCATTTCTGACTTTCAAAAGTACTGCAGCACGTGGTTTGAATCAACCCGAAGCTTACACCACGTTGTGTCCCCCTCAAAAGCATGTTGTGTCCAGGGGAGAGAAGGGAGTTCCCACATGACCTATGTGGATGTTTAGAAGCAACATGCTACGCTATGATCCTAACAGAGGTTGGTTGGCATTTGTGTGGCTCTCCAGACTTGTATTGCTTCCAAAAAAGACAAAATAATACAGCACTGGTAAGGTTGTTTCCAGCAGCCCAAGGAATTCTTGGTGAAATACTGCAGCTTATTAACACTATCACAAACATTTCTTTTTGGCACAGTCCCCCTTTACCTCTGCCATAGAGCAGGGAGCTGAAAATGCTCTAGCGTTCCGACATTTTCCTTCCATCACCACTAGCAGTGATACCATACAAAGGGGGAATCCACAAAACTGAGAAAGTCACAAGATTTAGGATCACACTAGGCAAGAAAATAAATCAACAGGCGAGCCTGACTTCTTATAGGGACAGGCTAATCCAAGGAGGGCAAAGCAAAGGAGGACTCCATTGCAGGTGGAATCCATTTTTAAGAGGCCACTTCTGAAAGTTAACATTTCCTTCTATGAAGGATCAAGGCAAAAATCCAATTCAACCCTGAGCATACATGGCTGTCTCCCCCCCAGAAATGGCAGGAAGGATTCTGGGTAGCTACAGCATGGAAGACAGGAGGTGATGGGTATTACAACAACCGGTACAAATGGCTCTCTCAGGAGCAGTCTCACAACCACTAGTGTCCCATTTCTGAGACAGTCTTCTGTTCTCAAAGCTACAGAGGGGCAAAGCATCCTCCTGGGGAAGGAAAAGTACTTGAGCCTGGGATATGGCAGAATTCTAGTGAGGATTAAGGCAGCAACTGGACAAATATCTCAGGATCCCTTCCTCTCAAATGCTGCTCGAAGCCAGGAAGACAGATGCAGTCTTGTCTGTGACCCAGACACGAGAGTAGTTTTTGGTCCCCAGCTGCTCATCACTTTTTCCGATTGCATCTAGTTTAAGCTAAAGACACCTATCTGAGCTACAGCAGATCTATACGCAGTTGTAAGGCACCAATGACTATGTGCTAAAAAGGCCTCTTATGGAAAAACCTGAAATCCTATTCACATGACTAGAAGTGTACTGGTTCAGCAAGGGAAAAATACAGCTACAGGAGTTCTTAGTCTTTGAGATTTCCACCTACCCCTTTAGGTCTCCATTGTCAAACCCAAAAAGGCAGGCACTGTTCTTCAGCTATCTCTGCCTCACTGGTTACATTCAAGTCAGACAAATGACAGTGAACAAAGCCATTTACCAGAGACAAAACGTCTGGAAAGCAGGGAAGTCAAGGCTCCAAACCACACTGCATCAGTGGAAATATTCCAAAGGCCTCCTCATGATTAGGAAATGCGAAGTTCCATTATAAAACAAAAGGTAACACCAGCAGGAATGCCACAGAATCTGTTTGGTCTGCTTATGTTTGAAGGACAAAAGCTTTGGTCTCCTAGAAAGAAAGTCTATATTCTACCTCCAGCCCCTCTTCCTAAGCTCCAGCCTCCCCTTCTCAACTACCCGATTCAGACCCTGTATTAATTCAGAAACTCAGACTCTGGCTCCTAAGCTTAATACTGAAGCTCATGCAAGTTACCAGGAAGGCACAGAGTCAAACTGCTAGCACTTTACTGTACGCAATTCAGTAAAAGCATCTGTTGGTTTCCCCACCCAACGGGAGGGGACAGCAACAAAACCACTTCAATAAGCAACACAGAACTAAATGCAGTGAGACTTTACCCAAAGCCAAACAATCTCAGAATAGCTCCAATACATATTTGCTTTCCCAAGCCGCCCCAGGAAGATGTGAATGCTATTCTTTCTTCTGTTGCTTAACTCCAGCATTTGCCCAAAACTCGATAAATAAGACCATGGTCACTCTTCTGTAGTGGTTCCAGCGTAGCATGATTAGAGTGAATGACAGGAGAGGATGGGAAAGGGGAGAAGAGAGTGCGGGGCAGCAGGTGCAGGGGAGAGTTTACATGGACTCAAACTCATCAATGCGCTGCTTGGTGTTGCCCTGCCGGATCTGACGGAGGGTCTTGTACTTGTCTCGGCCTAGACGCATGTTCTCAGCGTGGATCATATCATTGGCTGTCTTCTTGGTTTCATCCCGAGCATTTGCCAGCTCTGAGGAAAGAGCCTTCGGAGAAGGGGAAACATAGGAATGGGTTAGCACATGCCAGAGACTGAAAGCTGGACAAGGAGGTTCCCTGCTGATCCTCCTACAGATTCAATATCCATGGAGACTGGAAACAAATAAGCCCCAATGTTTACAGTTCTGGGCGACCTACTCTAGCTGACCATACTCGAGCAAGGAAGCAGGACCAGATGATCTTAAGAGGTCCCTCTGAACCTAAGCAATTCTGTGATTCTGTGGAAGTGAATATTTTTTCCTAACATTTGAAGGTAGAAAACAGTCTGTCATCTTACTTCTTTGTCTAACATTCTAAGAAGGACTGGTCTCCAATGTACTTCAGAAGAGTAATCAAGTGGAGGAATCCCTAAAGACAACAGAAGCATCTTACAGAATGAGCAATTACTAGCCTTCCACTACAGAAGAAACGTGCTGCAGAAGATTTAAGTGCACCTCTGTCAGTCTGCCTGTGCCCAACCCACACAGGATGATGCAGGACAAGCAAAGCCTGATGCAAGTCTGGCAGCGTAACAAAACGCTTGGCAAGAGCCAACATCAGAACATTGGAGTTCCTTGTAAGAAGGTGGTGCAGCACTGCCCCCTCCCCATGTAGAGCCCTACTGGGCTACTCTCAGGGTTCTGCAATGCAACCCAGTCATACAAGACAGAGACAGCTGCTTCATAGAAACTGGACCCAGTTCTCCAATTCACTGCAGCCAGGGCTGTGAACAGCTGTCAGATGGCTGGCAAGACTCATTCAAGCACACTATGTCTGACAGATCCTGCTTTTTGGCACTGCTTGTAAATACTTCACTGCTTCCAGTGACATGGAAGTCAAGTGCCAGGAGAGATGATCTCCCTCTGCTCAGTGGTTAAGCAGCTACTTGGCAAGATCATGATCACCCCTTTTTCCCCTTGCTTTTTAAAAAAAATACCAGTAATGCCTCCCAGCTGCAGTTAACGGCAAGAACAGAAGCAGCACCCGGACACACACTCTCTCTGCTGCCAGCTTCTTACCTTCAAGTGTTTCTGGACCCGTTCATTCTTCTCTGCTTCTGTGGTGCGCTCCTCCTCACTGCGGTCCTTGATGGTGGCCTCTGATCGTAGCTCAGCGCTGGCTTCCGCTGCATTCTCATCCTGCTCATCATCGTGCTCATTCTCAGAGTGCATGGGCTCCGTGACATGAGGGGTGCTCATGGCAGTCTTCAGCTCCTCTTTGGTCTTTTCTAGGTCCTCCTGCACCATCTGTGCCTGCAGTAGGACATGACACAGCAGGTTAGTCAAAGAAATCCTGAGAGCGTGAGACGTGACAGAAGGGCACAGAAGCACTGCTCAGTGCTTATGACAGGAAACCTTGCACCTCTTGCACACAAGATTGCCATGTTCCAAAGCTACTCGGCCAATCTTTGGCAGAATTTTCTGTTGGCTAACATTTCAGAGATTTGAAGAAAGGTTATAATTCATGGAAAAACGGGCTACATAATTAGTCAAAGTATTTGTACATAGAGTTAGAATAAAGCACTTGTTCTACCAAGAAAAGCAAAGCTTGGTATTTGCAATAGCCTCAAGCCTGCAGACACTCAGTCTAATGTGGTATCTAGTGCAGTAGTTTAGGTCACAACACAGAATAAAGAGCAACTCCATAAAAAGTACTGCCATTTGCTCAGATTCCACTTTACCTTCTGCTGCCACTCCTGGGCCTCACTCTCTTTCTTCTGCCTGGCCAGCTCCAGCTGCGTGATCCTAGCTGTGAGTTCTGCCATCTCAGCAGCCTGCGAAAGAAAGGCTTTTAGTGGGGACAATACCAGAGTACTTGCAAAATGAAGCCTTTAGTCCAAGCCCTGAACAAAAGCAGTATCTCTAACACCTTTTCAGTAAGGAAAAAGCCTTCCTGAAAATTTCAGTTCCACCAATATCCCCATGATGCAAGGGAAGAGGAAGCCAAAACAGGTCTGTTTTGTTGTGGGGTTTGGTTTTTTAATCTTCTCTCTCTCTCTCCTCCAAGCAGAGCTACAGAACTCAATCCTTTGCATCCAAACCAGGGAATGCAATTAGTGAGCTCTACACTCTGTTCTGAGCATCACATAAAAAAACCAGAGGCAAAAACCCCACAATGATCCAGACCTACTGTACGAATATACTTGTATTTAAATTAAAAGTTCATCTGCTTGAGGCTAAAAATGAAAAAAAACTAAACTATGCTTCCTCACTACATTCATAGCTTGGTTTGCTTCAAGAGCTTAGATACCTACCCTGCCACCGTTTTCCTACCTGATTCAGGTTACCCACTTACCAGCTGTTCCTGGGTCTTTTGTTGATCATGGGACGCTTTCAACAGGGCCTCCTTCGCCTCTTCTGCTTCTCTACGTTCTTTAGCTAGTTTCTCTGCTTCCTCCTGAGCTCGTTTTCTCTCCTGTTCCAGCTCCATAGCTCTGCGGGTCTGTTCTTCCAGTTCTGAAAGAATAATGAAGTGCATTTGAAGAGAGATCAAATAAAGAATGGCAGTGGAAGAAGGAGGTTTCGATGAGGGCCTCCCGTCATCCAGAGGTAAAGGAGAGATGCAAGCAACTGCCCCCTTTCCTTCACACTGTAACTGGAGCTGGAAGACTAAGAGCCAGGCCTGTCCCAAACCAAGAGAATACCTGCCTGATTGATTTGTGGGAAAGCTCTCATCCCAAGATGACACCCTCCAAGGCAGAGATGCTTACATCATTTCACTCGGGCAGCACCACACTAACATTGGCCAAGAGACTAGACGGTAATCGCACCAGATCACCGGCTGGTGTGACCCCTGCTACACTTTTTGTCTCCCTCCTCTACAGATGTGCTGGGATAAAGCTTCCAGCCAGCACACACACAACTGCAAGGTACTCTCGCTGCCAGAGGCACATCTTGGCTGACGCCCATCTCTTTGATGCCCATCCAATTTCAGCAGCTGCATACAGAGGGCTTACACTCAGCTTCAGAAGGCTAAACCAGTTAGAGCACACTAGTGGAGAGTGAAATCGTTCAGAGATGCTTCACTACTCGAACCCTTCTCAGATTACACATCTAAAGAAATACTGGAACATTTCCTATTACCTTGCTGAGCTTTCTTGGTTTGCTCCTCAATTTGCTTGAGTCTCTCCATTAACTCTTCCTTCTCACGTTCAATCTTCTCCTTCTCCTTTTCTGCCAACTCCCTCTTCTTCTTCTCATTCTCCAGCAGTGCTCTGTTGAGGGGAAGACATACTGTTAATTTGAAACTGCAGCTACTTGGATTTGAGTGCTTCCTAGTAAAGCCACAAGAACACAGGAGAGATGCACTCAGCTGATGAGTTTTACTCAAGACATGGCCCTTGATAGAAGAGCAGAAAGGAAAAGCTCTGCTGGCCTTCATCTCAATGGTAAGCTCATAATAGCAATGTTATACAGGATATATATATAGTCCTTATATCAAGAACCATGTTACTCATTAAATAGACAAATCAAGAACCATGTTACTCATTAAATAGACAAATCTTTAAGAAAGTGATGGTGGGTCACATTTGTGATGAGTGCCATTTCCATCATCCCATTGGGTCTACTAAAGCAGAAAGCAGTCCGCTTCATTTTTGGCTCAAGCAGGTTAAGGTGCTGCTAGCAATGTATCTATCACATGGTGCTGTTGTGCAGTGATCGACAAAGTCCAGGTTACTCAGGGCAGAGCCCTACCAACCTCTCCATCTGCTTCTGATGCTTCTCTTCCCGAGCCTGTGCTTTCATCTGCTGCACCTCAATGGTATCTGGTTTACGTCTGCGCATGTAGAGCTCATGGTTCCCCATGCAAAGTGCCAATATCCTTTTGTTAATTCGTAACCGTGGAGCATAGAATACAAAGTCCTTGGGACAAGAAAAAGGCAGCATTAGACTTGTTCTTCAGTATAAGAAGCCCCCTGGGTATACAGTATGCTCCAAGACCCTAAGCCTTCTAGAACCGCTAGCCAGCTTTCCTTAACAGCGTCCGGTTCATCGGCAGTGACAATTACACCTCTTCTTCACAAATTAATTTCAACCTGACAAATAAACACAGGACAGAAGTGCCCAATTTGTTGTTACTGTGTATTGGGTTTCATTGCAAAGCATCCCTAGCATAGAGAGCACACAACAACTCAGCTTCACCACTCCATCACAAACACCATCAGGGGAGGGTTTACCAGGCACACTGAAACTATGATTTCTCCCACCTTTCTTCCCACTTAAACACAATTGTATTCATTATCGATTTTCAAGAAAAAATCCTCCCAGCAAACCCTACAAAACAACCTGAAGCTTCTGCTTCAAGTAAAGCGAAAAATTGCAAAACACCATCCCGCAAGCTACTAACACCACGAGGAAGCAAAGGAAGCATCCACAGTTAATGCAGGTGCCTCAGATCCCTAACTGTATTATCAGAGAATCTGAGCAGTCTTAAAGTGAATCAGAAACCCTAAGCAAAGAGCTTCTCCCTGAAACTGAGTATGAACAGCTTAAGGTTATAATGAATACATTTCTACCCTCCTAGCCAGAAACAAATCCCAATTGCCACCTTACTGCCATTAGGCCCATTCTGTGTGTACTGCCCTGAACAGATCAGGTAGTACAGCACGGCTTAAGTCAGCATGAACACTATTGATGGAAAGACTGTGTGCAATAAAAGAGACTGTTCAGCTAAGAACCCCAAATTTAATTTAACTGCTGCTTCTTACTGGTGCTTTCTTGTCAATAGGCTTGATAACAAATTTCTTGTCATTGAATGAAATATTTCTGATCTCACTCCAAGGGAATCCAATTTTTGGCGTTAGCCTGCAGAAATGGAAAGCAAAAGGAAATAAGAACCCCAAGACATTCCGGATTCTTGACTTACAATATAAAGCTCAAAGTTCTACTAAATTTGCCCTCGTATTTCAGTACTCTTATGTTGACTGGAAGCAACTAAAATTAGTCATGTTTGTAGTTTATTTACATAAGAAGCCATTTTTCAATCCCGAGCCTTTTTTTTTTTTTAAAAAAATGGAAAACAGAACTAGAGAATGCACCTGTGGCAGGAAGATTAGGCACAGGAATAAAACTAGCTTGGTATGACTTGCCAGTTTCTGGTATTTTTCTGGTCCAAAGCAGTACATTTTATGTATTATTCTGCCAGCATCAAAAACATAGCCAAGAATGATATAGAAACCATAGGGTCTGAAGACTTGAATTCCAGAAAGATTAATTGTGAATGCCTTTATACTGGAAAGGAGCTGAAGGCAGCGATGAGGAGAGGGAGTTTGTTACCTGTCATTCTGCTCATAAATGTTGAGTCCAAGAGCATCTACACCTAGCCAGAGTTCAGAGCCTTTCTTGTTCTTAATGCTGAAGTAGTTCACACCGTACATTTCCAGATCCTGTGCAATTTTCAGGTACTCCAAGACAGCATCTTCTCTGCAGCATGCAAAAAGCAAGCAGATATTACTGTTTGAGTCTATAAGCCATTAGAGCAAGAAGGTGCTGTCCTCGTACACAGGCAGGGCAGCATCGAGCTGGCAAAGACTCTAAGCATCACCCTAGTAGATAACAACAAACTCTGCAAACTCAGTTTTGTTTTACTAAGAACATCCAGCTGATGTGGACCAGCAAGGGCAGAGGCACATAAACCTAGTTCCTCTGAACAGAAGAACCTGAAGAATCCTGAAGCAAGCGACAGATTTTTGCATCAGTTACCTAATCATTCCTCGGTGCTCCTCATGCCACACCTGGATCCTCTCCTCCCACTGGTCCTTATTAAGCTTGTGCTGCTCCAGAACTCTAGAAAGAGCACACGAGACGTTTGAGATCAGCTGCTGAATTTATGCACATACAGTCTTGAATACTCTTGAATAATGCTTAATTAAATACTGCACTGGCATCACAGTTCCCCCACAAAAATATTCCAGGAAATACAGTTTTAAGGTAGCTAGACACACACTGGTCAGTATTCAGACTTCTGACAAATTACAAGCTGTATTCAGTTGTGCTTCTCTGTAGCATTCTAATTTTTTTTGTTTGTTTTGGAGCTGCCCTCACTATTTCTGATTAGAGTTTCTTCAGTAGCAATAGGATGTCTAAGATTAAAGCTCTTAATTAAATGAATATTCATCGCAATTCTCAGAGAGGCTTCATGCTATGTTTTATTCTGAATATTCCAATAAAGACACCACCACATTACCCGCCCCCCACTAAAAAAAATTCCAAACCTTTCAAGGCAAAGAACATCTAAGACTACTCAGGTTCACTTACCTCTGTGGGAGTAGTTTGTCGCTGGCAAGGTAGCCCGACTTGTGTACCTCTTTGTTGAAGTCTCCATATTTTGACTGGACAGCGTAAGAAGCCAGAAGGACAGCTGTTTCTGGAGGGCAATAAATGTCATCATTCAGAATTGCCTCCTTCACTTGAAGGAAGAAAAGGCGCTGCGTGATGTCCTGGATCAGCTCTTCTGCCACATCCTCTGGGTAGAACTTGGCACGGAATTTGAAAAGCAGGGGGCTTTCTTTGCGTACATCCTGGGCTGTTACCTGGAATAGAGTTGCCAGATTTTAGAGCACACATACCAAGTGAAGGGGAGCAGGTTTATGAACAGGAAGACAAGCATGTCTTAGAAAAAAGGATTCTCCTTTCCAATGCAGGAGTGAGTGTGCAGAAAAGCAAGGATTTTCAACTCCTTACTGCTAATACCTCATCACCTCTCCGTCCAGGACTTGGGACAAACTACTAGTTATGATCAGTGTTAGGTGAGTTACTTTCCAGGTTTCTCTCCAATCAAGATGCTTGCACGAGCACATCAGAGTGTTATTGGGAAGGGTAACAGATCTGCCTGGGTAACAAACTGGAACAGAAAGAGGAGGATCAGGCAGACACCATGACCCCTCCACCTTGGGTACTGGGGCATGTGGACTGAAGGATGGCAACACCAACTTGCTGATCTTGCTGAACTTTAGCTGCGTGGAAAGGCATGAACAAATCCCTGACCCTGACTGAAGTACGGAGACTAAATTCACCTCTGCCTTTCAAGAGAGGGGAACCCAGGGCATATGAAAGCATAGAGCAAATATACCTTTTTATTCAACTTAAGCCATGTCGAGAAGCCCTTGGTGTCCTGGTACTGAAGTCCGAAAAACCACACCTCTCTCAGACCAATTGTCTTGACGACCTGAAAGAAAGAAGATTAGCATGAGCCCCAGCCAGGTGAGCTGATCTCACTGGTGGCAGTGAACGTATCAGATGTAAGCTCAGACGAACACGAAGACAACCAGTGCTCCAGCCTTCTGCCTCCCCTCTGTGGTGCACATACACAGATGAAAGGGCATCTGAGGGGTCTTATGTGGGAGATGTACTGTATTATTCCCTCTCCCTCACCTCTGTAAGGCATGTGGTTATTTACAAATGGCAGCTGGGACTACTATTCTCTTCAGATACTTCTAAGCCCACACGTATAGATTCTCTAGGGCTTGAATCAGACATTTCTTCTGGACTTAGAAAACCAGCATTAGAGCCCTAGCTCCTTTTCAGGCCCCAAACTGCAAGGGAGCTCTCAGCGGAGGCCTGCTATGAGTAGCACACATGGACATAAGACCTACACAAGGTCTTGTAGTCTGTACACATCATCCCACTGGAGTCCATGAAGTTATTCAGCCTTTCCTCGCTTGAACAGGAACACAGGGAAATGTGGGTGAAGACAAACCTTCAGTTGTGCCTATCACGTAGTAGGATGCACGTAGCTAAGGAGACTTTCGGAGAAGAATCAGTTTGCTATAAGCACCAAAAGCACGTGGTACAAGGAAAGGGAGAAAGGCTGTCCCAGAGCCCAAGGAAAGCTCTGTGCTGGAAGCATTACCATCCGAATGGGATGGAAGTTCCCCCTGCTGCTGCACTGGGTCTGCTCGCCTGCTTCCATTTGGCAGCAGCTTAGCCTGGGAATTCAACAAGCTGGACTGCCAGCAAGGCCCTGAAAGGCATCATACTGAGGCCCTGCACAAAAGGACTTTTATTCCCCAGAAGTCTGCACAGCAATAGCAGTGACAACAGCGGCCTGGGCAGAGAAGAGGGGCAGACAGCACAGCACACAGAATCCCACCCTGAGCTGCTGCTGCACCAAGGGTGAGTGGGAGGGACAGTCCATCTTCCTTCCCACCTCGGCTCCAGCCAGTCACTTAGCTCCATTTAGCAAGGCAGAAAAGCATGAATAAAGAGCTTTCTGCAGCTGCTGGCAGTTGGCAGCTCAGTTATGCTTGGGTGTGCGCAGCATTCAGAGACCCGATGAACTGTGAGATGCTCCAGAAAGCAAACAGTTACTGGTGGTGGCTGGGGACAGAAGGGCTGGCACAGGATCGACCACTACGCTTAAATACCTAAAGTTTACACTCATGGCTGGCTGGAGGGGGACATCTTTTCTTCATGCCAGAGAGAACATTAAAGTTAGTCCCTGGGTCTCGGTTGGCCTGCAGTACAAGGCTTATCCTATAACTGGCAACAGATTACAGGCAGCCTTAAAATCCAGCTGTCCCACAGTACCTTGACCAGCCATGACAAAGCTCTTCAAGTACCATGAGCTTAAAATTCCACTTAGTAAGCAATACTGCCTCAGGTGAAAAGGTGCATTTCTGGCAAGGCTCACTTCCTAAGCACAGAGTAGAGCAACTTTTTCACTTGTGTTCAGAGAAGAAACACAAGATCTTCCAGTAACCTTTTCTCTCACTTTTCCTTCCTCCATGTTTTCTGTATCTGCATGACTCCTCCTGCTCTCTCCCTCAGCACACACTCATCTCCCTCTGAACTATGTTCTTGCCGTTGAGTGAAGGGGAGCAACAAGCAGCCTCTTAAGCGTGGATGGTGACTGAAGATTGCCCTCATTCTCAGCGCAGGAAATACACCACCACACTAGCATGTAAGTACGGGTCCTGCAAGAAGACACTGTCTACACATTGACAAGACCAAAGCACGCGAGCAGAGAAGACATTCCACTCAGCCCAGGATTCTGCGCCAAAGGCCAAAGCATACCGGGCTACACCCTTGCACAAATCTGTCTTGAACCTCACCTGCTCTTCTAAGTAAAGATGAAGTGAGACCCTCTCCCTGCCTATGACAGGCACATCAAGTACTTCTGAGACAAAACCACCAGCAAACCTTATTGTTGGAGAAGCTCTGAACTGGTGCCACACCTGCTGTTTCATGTGCTACAGTCAAAATCAACTTAGAACATGGTCTTCCAGGTACCCTAACTTAACACCCAAAACGGGCTCCATTTACAGCCATAAATATTCAACTGCTCCCTCCCCATTTGGCCAATGAATATATTTCTAATTTTCCCTTTCAAAAAGTGCTTGATGTCACAGCTCTTAATTGGACAGAGATCACCTTTAATGAGACCAAAATAAGCCTTTAGAGTAACCAGAACCACCTGGAGTGGCATGCTGAAGCCACCATCTCCTAGACTTTGCAATGTCCAAAAGATAGCACTGGAAGGACTGAAGTTTACATGGTCAGCTAATAAGGGGCTCTGAAGGGAAATGAAAGAACAAGGCGTCAGCAGGGTACAAGGTCAGAAGGGATCAGAAACAAGGCACTCGAGAAGCTGCCTCTACAGCACGCGAGGGACATGGAAGAAGGGAGTATGTTTTCATACCACAGAAGTTAAAGCTGCTGAAGATTCTGTGACTAGGCTGTACACAGGCTGCCCAAGCAGCCTGCAAGATGCAGCGTTCACTGAACCAGGGCATTTCTGGGAAAGCTCTTCCTCTCTCCTTGTCCAAGGTACAGGCTAGCCTACCTGAACCCTCCCAACAGGACACAAATCTCACTGATTCAAGCTACAATCAGCCTATCAAAAAAGAGTCTGAAAGGAAAAAAGACTGGAGGGACACAACCCCAAAGCTTTCCACAGCAAAAAGTAGCTAAGCGATTTTACCAGAGCAAGTGTGAATCTTTCACATGTAGGAGATCTAGAAAGCAGAGCGATGCTGTGTTTCACACAATCATCTCTAGTCCAACAGAGAGGGTCAAACAAGCAGCTGTCACTGTGTCAGTGTCTGTGCCCTCCATCCCCAGGAAAGCAGTATTTCCAGGTACCTGTGAAGTAATCATGCCTGTGGGATAAACAGCACCCCGACAGGCACAGCCCATCCTCAAGCTCTTCTGATCCATCACTAGAAGTTGAGGAGTGAGAGCAGTTCCTGTTTTTACTAGCGAGTCAGACAGCCGTGGGGTTCAGCAGCTGATACCAACAGGTACACTACCAAAACTGCAGAAGACAGACAGTACAAGCCTCCTGTCTCAACTAATCCAAGTTTCATCTGTGCACACAAGCTACGGTTAGAAGACTATGGGATGGGGTGTTATAGGAAGATCTTCAGTATGAAACCTGATGTTACTGAAACATGTATCAGCTCAATGACATATCTACAGCCACAACTTTGGGGCAGAAGACTACTTCCCACAAAGCAGTGAGCATCTATGTTGTCCTATCACTACAAAAATTCACTTTGGAATTTAACCAAGCAGGAAAGAGGGAGACAGGAATCTTTCTACCTCAAGCTCCAGTTGAAGCTCATGAAGTTGCTACCAGATACAAGCTTTCCAGAAGTCTTCTGAATCCTATTCAGAGTAGGTCAGAATTATGTGTGGCATAATAAACATTTATCTACCTTTCTACAGAAACAAATACAGCCTAAACGTTACTGAACAAAGCCAGCGGCATGCCCCAAGGTAGCTGCAGCTAGAAACCTTGGTAATGCTTAGCAGCTTCCTTTTTGCTTAACTCGGAACTGACAGCACAAAGTGAAAGGGCTTTCTAAGGCAAAAATACGCAGGATATCTTTAAGTTTTACTGTGAAAGAGTCAAAAGAGGTTTCACACCAGAAGGTCAATGTGCTGCAACAGCAAAACCAGAGGCTTGCTTTGTAGAGGAACTCTCTCTTCCCTCAAAAAATCACTGATGAAAGCAGCCCTTTTTTCAGAACCAGCATCATGCAGAAAATACTAGATTAGCAATTCCAGAAACACAACATAGTTTAGGAGAGCTACAAAATGAACTTTGTTCTTACACACTCCGTCATGGGACCCAAGACCACCTCAGGACATGAAGTGAGATAGAGTGAACAGATTATCAGTCAGATAGCAGCCCCCACTAGCAGTGTCAGCAGGAGAACAGCTCCAGACTATCCCTTTACAGGAACTAAGCCACACAAACAGCTCAGCCATGTGAAACACACTGGACATCTGCCAACTGACATGCATCCAAGCCCCATTCCTCCCTCCAAAGGGAGCAAGTTTAGTATTTACTGTCAGTTCACAAGAGGCTCCCACATTTTGGCTTGGTATGCAGGTAGTTCTTTATGCAAAGATCAATAATCTGGTTTGAGTATTTCCATATTGAAGTACTTGCCTTTCTTTATGTGCAAGTCTGATTATAAAGACTTTTTTTCCAGTAGAAAAGGGTCTTGAATTTTCCATTAAAAAAAAAAAAAAAGATGGACAAACAGCCTGCTGCGTACATGCATTCAGAGACCAAGGTGAGATGTTTCCCATTGTGGCAGGAGCTGAATGGCCACCTCCTTTGTAATTAGTTTCCTTAACGGTAGGGGGCCAGTGATTAGACTGCAGGGCAGCAGCAGAAGCTGCTATGAGGTTCCTCAACCACTCGCACAGCAGTACACATTACTCATGCTAGAGGTGGAAGACTTGACATCCCCACATCTCCTGCCAACTCTCGACCGTACCGCTCACAATGTCCTCAAGCCCCAGCAGAGGGTTAGTTTTCCTACTGCCCTCACTGTGCTGCTATCACACTAACACCATCTAGCACTGTTCTGCCGGGTCGTTGACTAATCATTCCGTCAAAAGTCTGGACATCTGCCATGGCTGAGGTGGAGGACATTCATTCCAGCATCAGCCCCATCTGGGGCCAACACCACCAGCTCCACAAGGGAATCTTGTGTGCTAAGCAGTAGAAAACAGTTTAATTCTTTTTCCAGTGAGTGTGCTATATAGACAATATAAAGCAATGGTGTCCATCAGACCTTTTAGAAACAGGAGATGTTTAATAGCTAACTTCAGACACTTTCCCCACCTCCCCATTGTATTTCCTCTTCCATCTCCACATAAAATCCAATTCAGCTGAAGTAAACGCTGCCTCCTTTACATTAGCAGCTTAGTCTGTTACAGCATTTGTTGTGTCCCTACCCAAAGTTTTTACTATGGAAAAAACAAACCTTCTGTTTAGACAGGTGCTGCGTGAAACTGCAGGGAGAAGAACATTCAGCTGTTCAAGAACAGGATGCAAAGGAGTGAAATTGATTACTAAGATATGAAACGTTCCCATACTGGAAACACGATCAGATGCTTCTCAGAGACAAGTTGCTAAAGCCCAAGTCTGCCACAACAATGTCAGTTTGCAGCAAAAGCTGCAGACGCTCTAGAGCAGACTGAAAAAGTCATGTGCAGATTCCAAATAACACTTACTTCTGTAAGAATCACTTAGAACCCTGGTGCTTTGCTTGGATAGTGTCAGAAACCAGGTATTAAAAAATAATCATGAGAAGTACCCACACTAACAACACCCCCTCCAAAAAAAACAAAACAGCTCACCCTTTGATGAACAGAGGCATGTCACGGCTTCACTGACATACACTCCCATGAACTAACTGTGGTGGAGCAGCATGTTGCACACAGAACGCAGCTCTCACTTCTATCAGTCAAAACCTGTCAGACCTGAGTCCATGCAGGACTGAAATACACAGGACCCACTATGTAGTAGCACACAGAGAGCTGACAGCTACACTGCAACTTAGAACTTTCCTGAAAGCCCTTCTCCTTTTCTCATTTCGAAAGGATGCCCTTTTAGTAAAGCTGAAGATCTCGCTCTTACTCCCTCCATTTCAGGACTGGGCTGCAAAGAGCAATATACTGTCTAGTGCTGAATCATCCAGCTGAGTACGACAAAGTAGTAGTTTGTGGTTAAACATCTAAAAAAAAAAAACAAAAAAAACCTTTTAAATGAGGTTTCCTGGCCCCAAATTAAATATCTGCCTTCTATGGGTGGGCCAGCCCTTAAGTTCCTCTCTTCATTAAGATAGGTACTGTGTAGTAGAGCTGGCCCCAGGACACTCAGCACTACTGAACCACACCCACATCTGACACCTGCGTTGGCAGCTTGTCATTAATCCAAGATTCATTTTACTTTTCTTTAAGCTATAAATTTTTAGTTCAGATTTTCCTCCAAGGATCAAATACACGGCCTTCAAAATTACAGCAGAGAAACACAGTGGATCCTGTCCAAGTTTCAACCTCTGCAACTGAAAATGTCTGTCTTCTGCTGCTCCAGCTTTGGGCTGCACACGCCTCCCTGCTTCTGTTCGACCAAAGCAAGGGGAAATTTGCCTAGCCAGTGAACGCAGAAGAATGCTGAAGCATCCAGAGAGAGATGCTGCAACACAGTACAGTACACAAACTTCTCCCTCGAGGCCTGATGGGAGTATAGAACACGACTTTGCCTGTGCTTAAGGGTTGCCGCAACATCTGAAACCTAGCTGAGCTTCTCCTCTTTTAGAGGCCAACTACTCTTGGATACACTGCCTGTAAGCAAGCCAACCAAAGACAGCTTACTTGCTCCCTCATAAGACTCATCTTAGGAGTGCAGAATTCTGAGCTATAGCATCAGTTCCATTCATTAGAGGAGAAAACAGCTCCTAACACACTCTTGGAGACAAAAAAATGCAGCAGTTTTTTCAAAAGTGTGTCATTTCTTACTATGTCGATTTCTATTGAAGTTGTTTTTATACACACTGTCACTTAATACTTGAAGCACTTCAGAAATGGCTTGCTGTTGCCTTAACAGAATCACAACATTTGTATCACTTCAGATCTTCTGCAGTTCCACCGCTTACCTGATCAAAGAGTTGCTTCCCTGTAGTGTTGGGCTGGATGGCAAATTCCAGCTCAGCATCCATGGTGGTAACACGTACACTGATCTGAAAGACAGAAAATGCATCTTTACAACATGTGCTCTAAGTGACGCTACCCAATAATGAAAAACATCCGCCTACAGCCAGGGACCAGCTCCTGAGCCTCCAAGGAGCTTCCCTGCCAGCAGCTGAAGTCACCTGCCCAGCCCACACAGTGCTCCAATTTCCCTGTAGAATATAACTTTCCTGTTTCACAGCATAAGAGTGTATCCCCTCTGTTCCTACAAACATTTCGCTCTCTGCACTGCCACATGAGAGCACTATTTACAGCTTATGAAGCGGAATTTCTAGTGTAGAATACTCCAGCATCTTTCACATCTTTCATTCCTGTTTGCAAACCTATCAACTGAAAATGTAAAGATGTTTCACAGTTTATAAACACAAGCTGCAGATATTTTAGATCAAAAGCATTTAGATCAAATGCTTTTCCATTGAAGTAAAGGTTCAAAACTTGGAGTTGTAGAGATGAGACACTCAGACCATCAAACCCCAGCATACAGGTCTGGTGTTCATAGTTCTCTTTCCTGCCAAAGGCCATTTACCCCACATCAACAAATCCCAGTTTATTTGCTCTTCAGTGCAAATCAATTCTCCTAGCGCACTCCACCAGCCCTCCAGGGGTGAGGGGGAAATCAGTGTGATCCGTTTTGGTAAGAATAACTCACATTCACATTTATACTACAACCATATGATACCAGAGACCAAAAAAGAGCTCGAGCAAGCAGAGAAATATTCAAGGAACCACCCAATACTGATAGGATCACAACCAGTTGTGATCTCTCTATTTCTGCCAAGTACGTGAACAGATTTTAAATCTAGTTTATTAAGAAACCAGCAGCAGACTGCAAGAGACCTACAACCAGGTTTTTTTCCATAAAACAGCAGCCTTCTGCTAGTGAAGTCTAAGTGCTGAAAGAGACCACTACATCCAAATACATTTTGAAGTTTTCCAAAAAGCATACCTGAGCCTAGGCACACCACTATTTTGTAGTTGATATCCCCTCATGATAAGCCTAAAGGTTTCCATGTCTTACGTTTAGCTAAAAAATTAAGTATAATATTTAAGAGGCTACATGTAGGCTTAGAATAGCAAAGCTGAAGTCAAGAAGGGTTGCAGTTCTAATCGCACGCCTGAGGAATGCTTTAGACAGTACCGGAGGGAAGATATCATAAGTACGCAGACCAAGAATAAGTTGCTTTAGAAACCCTCTGAATCTTCTGACACAATGAAGTTAAACTGAGGAAAACCCATTGGATAGAAGCAGCAAGGAAAGAGCAAACAACCTAAACTCATAAGTAATCAAGCTTTGTTTAAAATCAGCAGCTTTCAATAGCATGCAGTTGCCTTAAGTTCTCTTGTTACACCTTCCCAAATTACCCTCCTCAGATCCTGGATGTTGACAACCGGCTAATGTCATGGGGTGCTTTCTCGAACCAGGAATCCAGTCATCAGCTGGAAGGGCTGAATGCACCCAAAACCAGCTTTGCTACTTATACTTGGAAACAGTCTCTTCTATCAGAAAAGTGGTGTCTTGCAAGCCTGACTTGCCCAGTATACCTACCAGTGAAAGCAAAGATGTCCCTAAGTCACATCTCAGTCTAAGAGGGTTTACATTAAATGAGCCATTAAACCACAGGTTGCTTTGTTTGTTTTAGTCTTTCCTGTTCAGCTAAAACACTAATGTACCCACTACTATGAAAGACTGTTTATGGATAAAACACAGTAGCTACTCTTATCTGCCATCATCTGCGTAGGTGACTGAACGCTGAAGTAGCTGCGCACAGAGGAAGCGCCAGAAAACGGAACTGAAACAGTTGTGGCAGCTTTTTGCAACTTGTGCCCCAACGGCTTTTCAGCTATTCAGAGTAAATAATATCTTCAAATTTAAAATAAAGCTGCTTCAGTAAGTATCCTCATGATTTGTGCAGAAAACTTGTTTGTAAGACTCACAACTTTGTTAGCACAGTAAAATAAGGTCCCAAGCTGGAGCCAGCAAAATTCCTCCATTACCACTCACTTAAACGCACTGAAGCAATCTGACCAATAGCCATGCTTCAACCAGTACATTTAGAAGGAAGAGATACACTTTTCCCCCCTAGAAGATGAGCTGCTCAAGATGAGCAGCAGCCTCAGGTTTAAGACGAGCAAAGTCTTGAGTGCGCGCTGCGCTTGCAGCTTCGGTCGACGCTATTTCAGAAGAGAGAGTGTGCTGAGATACCACAGGAAACCGGCTGTGCGCTGAGCGCCACACCCGATCACTCCGGCCGCCCTGAGCTGAACGGAGTTTAACGCGTTCAGCAGACCGAGCTGGGCAAAGCACATCCCAGGCTGTACCAGTGACATTTTAACCACTTGTTTCAGAGTAATTTAATACTTGGCTGAGAAGCTAGTTTGCTGTAAAACTCAGCTTTGTTAAGCCTCATTAGTGTGAAAACAACATAAAGAGAGTTTTTTCCCCATAAGCTACCATGCTGGGGGGGAGCGTTGGGACAGTTGTTGTGAACTGGAAAAACAAAACGAGGTTTCTACCATTTCAGGTGGTGGGAGGCACCGCGCTCCGTTCCCAGCTAGCAGATAAGATGCTTGACAATACTTCAGAGGAGACGCAGCTTCACCAAGCGTTCTGTTTCATCTCAAGAGCCTGCCTACTAGCACAGAGACAGGGACCGGTTTTCCTAGCACAAAAAGTCTGAAAAACTCAAGCATTAAGGGAGCTTCCTTCTGAAAGATACTCAGGGGCCATCCCGCTATTGGTGAGTTAGCTTTGCTGATCTTGGTGCACTCTGCCTGCAGCTCAGACAAGCTACAAGAGATCTGCAGACCGCTATAATCCCTTCCCAACACGCAAGTGCCAGGCACTGCAAGTTTACCTCCATCCTCCTCATTCATTTGAAGTCTTACTGTTAGTGAAACCACTTTACTGAGGCATTTGCAGATGAGTACTGCCGAACACAGATGTTACACAAGGGTTACACAACAAAAAGTGCTGCACCACAAAAAAGCCAGCGTGATTCCATCCCATCATAATTTAAGATTATTGTTTGCCTCATCCCTTCAGAATTGCCCTGCCAAGGCACTTTTCAATCATTTATCAAGTTTACTACCAATACTTATTCTAAGAAAAGCGTCAAGATTCATTTGCATTAAGCTTTTATACTTTGTCTTTCTAAACCATCCAGTGAGGTTTTCCCAGGTTTGAGGACTGGCATAATCATCAGCACACTTACCATTTGGGTTGCAAACAGAATAAAGTGTTCCTCAATAAGATAACCAACTTGGTCTGCTGAGCTCTGTCAGTTCAGGTGGAGAAGGTGCACATGCTGAGATGTGAGGAACAGGAGCGAATACAGTGAGAAAAAGCCTTTGCTCACCATCAGTCCAATCATGAGGTGCACAGTGGCAGCACTCATCCCCAAGTACACTACACTCCTTTTACAAAATGTAGTGTTAGTAAACTTCTGTCTTAAACTTTCAACACTCAGGAGGTGTTTTTAGAGGACTTGCTGGATTTAATCAACAGCTTTCCCAGAAATACTGTTCTAATGCAGTAATTTATTTAAAGCAACTCAATGAATTTTTTTCAGTATAGCATTTATAATGTACTCGCTGCTGCATCCGAGCATCTGCAACCATCTAAGCTCTGGTTAGATCTTAAATTAGCAGAAGTTTTACCCTAGTAAATGACCCCTAAATAACCTTCTTTTGTCTTTCCATCATCATTTAATAGATATTTGTGTGCAAAATAATCTATCAATATTATATGAAAAGCCTCCAGAGGAGGTCATCTTGCACATTGAAAAAACTCAAGCATTACATTTGAACATGCAAATTACACTTACCAAGCTAAAAAACAAACAAAAAAACCCCCACCACACACAGCAAAAAACACACACACCACACTCAAAAGCCCCTATTTAACTGATTCACTTCATAACAGCTACAGGAAAGAGCTAGAAACCCAGCAACTCTTCCTCTTCTCTATTTGAGGAATTACCATTGTTCTATCAGTTTAAGTAGAGCTAAAGATTGTCACTACCAGAGCATATTAAAGAGCTTCCTGCTGCCAAGGACAGTGTTGTACCAAGGGCAAGACCTTCTGCACAGACAGAACCTCTTGCATGGAAGAGACGCTGTTCCAGCCCCCAGAGCAGCTGCAGCCAAAGAAAGCTCCTTTTGATGGGCAAAAGCTTTCGCAAGCTACAGGACACCACCACCCTCCTGCCAGAGTGTTTCACAGACTACGGGAGATGGATTTAAAATACCAGGCACCTATTTGCAGCATTTTTTCAGAAATTTTAACATTGCCCATAAACTTTCAAGTCTCACTTTCCGCCCCACTGAGATTCCCAGTAAGTTTTACTAGCAGCAATGACTATCAGTTACCTTCCAGGTCTCCAAGTAAGCCCTACTAGTAACCCATCATAGCTACTTCCTAAGATGAACGTTTGTAGCTGCCTATGGCAGGACAAACAGGAAAGCCTGATACTGTCACGCTAAGTAACGGATGTATTGCTTGTACTAGTGCCCCAGCGTGTTGAGCAGTGCAAGAATAGACAATTCTGTTTGTACTAAGTTGAGACAGGAACGGAGTACTAGGAAATTCATGTCAGAATAATAGTTGCAGTCAGCACAACAGAGTATCAGCATCTACAAAACCCTGACCCTGAGCTAAAGCCTCTTTCCTCCATGGATTTCCTGAATTCAAGGAGGCTGTTATACCCTGCTAGTCTGTGGGCTTCATGCTTCAGGTGTTCACGCTTCCCAGACTCAAGCCACCAAGAGGACTGTTTCTGGAGAGAATGGCATAGGGAAGAGTCACACTTTACTACTCACTTGACTGTTATGGAACAGAAGTTCAGTTTAAAAGGGAGTCCAGGCCACCCTTTATGGGCACCAGTTCACCCAGCAGTTATTGCAGGTAAAGACACTAGACTAACATCGTGCATCAGTTCCAACAGCTCTGACTAGAGAACCACACCAAATCCAATGGAGTTGAACTCAAGACCACGTACGGCATCCTAATAATCTAAAATGATTCCCAGTTTTGTCTTTTAGCAAGATTAACAAAACTACAGTAAGTACAGCAAGCATGGTTCCCCTGTCCCTTAAAAAGCACAAGTGTTTTCTGGAGGACAAATGCTCCCGAGGGCTGTACTTCACCCCACTGCACTGGCCGGCCAACACGGCCTGCTGCATGGACAGGAGTTACATCACACACCGACCCGCAGAGCTTTGCTTGGCCTCGGAAAAACACCGGAGGCAATGTCCCCCACCTGCAGCACCAGCAATACTCACAGACATCTGGCTCCTTCCCGGGTGCCAGTGCTCTTGCTGAAACAGCCCTGGGTCCTCCGTGTCAGGGTGAGGCTGGAATCGGGTCATGTGAAAGCGCTTGCAATTTCTGAAGGGATTACACTGAATCAAACCAAGTCCCTTCCATCTTAAAGAGCCTTTTCATACCCATACATAAGCTCATCAGGGGCGCAGAAAAGCAGCAGGCGCACCCTGGGCACCAGCCCCAACCCTAACCCTGCCGCCCCCAGACAGAGGTGAACCCTCCCTGGAGCATCCCAGTGCACGCTACCACCCTGCTCCCCACCCTGCTGGGGACACACTCCTCACTTGACTGGAGCCACAACGAGGCCAGTACAGCCAAGGAAGGCATCCTGCTCCAGTCCACAATGACAGCTTGATCAAAGCCACTGCAATAGGGCAGAGGAGGAAGCTCGCCCACCTTTGATGCACTAGGTACCAGGGAGCCAGAAGTATGACTTACATGCCACAGAGAATGTGCTACATCACCATCCTCACAGGCACTGATTGTGTCTTGGCATGGTTTTGACACCTAATTACAGCCTGTAGCAGCAACTCACTCTTTAAAGAATCTCTAATGATTTTAGTGCAAAGCCTAAAGACAAAGCCGGTGCGACAGAAAAATTGAGCTTCTTTGCACACGCATCCTTTAGTCACCTTATGCTAAGACTAAAAACAGACGCAAGCAAAGATCGTTATCTGAAAACATTTTACCACATAAGGCACTCCCATGATTGTTGTAAGAGGAAAAAAATAAAAATAAAAACGCACTTTCCCCACACCTCCTCTGTCCTCTCTGCACATCCATCAACATCCTAAACACATCCCAGCTGACTGTACCTGCTGTATGCTAAGGTCCAACACAGAACAGTCAACTACACATTGGGGATGACGTTTCTGAAGGGACTAGGATGCCTAGGATCTTGCACCTTACTGCCATTCTTCTACATTAAGTTGCCTTATGCACCTAACAACCATTTAAAACTAGCTCAATATTCCAAGCTTTAGACTGCTTTATGTGAACAAGACACATGTGGCTGTCATTAAAGCACAAAAAATGCCAACTGTAACAGTCGACTCAGCAAAAAATGGCAGGTTACAGTAAAGTTTCACCCACTGTTATTCTGAATTCCACAGCTCAGTGTCACCTACTGAGGGAAATCGCAGTCTGTACCTATAATAAAACTAAATTAAAAGCCACTTGCAAAGGGAGGACAGACTTCTCTAAGCAGCTAACAACAAGAGGAACAAGGGACTGGATACTCCAATCTCAGTTAATGGGCCCAACCACTGTTTTGAGTTCAGCTTGGCAAAGACATCAAGAACCATAGTCCAGAAGCACAAAAAGAAGCTCCACTTACTAGCTTCATTAACAAATACCTTTTCCTGGCCTGTTCCCATATTCCCACCACCCTTCCCTTTGCAGAAGGATCGAGATCCTATATCTAGTGAGCTATGAAACGCACGTGGCTGGGCTCTAGGGCAAACACATGAGGAACTAGCAGCGTCCTCCAGATTCCACTGCAAAATGCACGTTGCTGCAGATTGACGTGGAGAACACAAATGTCACCAAGTCCTCAAGGAGAGCCCATAACCAGTGGATTTATGTGCTGAGTCCTGTAGCCACATATACTTTGGATGGAGCAGTATATTGCATATCAAGATGGCCCATGTGGGCAGCAAGCTGCAGCTTTCACGCAGCCCCAGAAGCCAAGCTCTTGAGGACAGCAAGTGGAAAAAGCTGTCGAAGGACGAGAGTCAGAGTGACAGCAGGCAGGACTGAGAAAGTTCACAGCTTTGAAGAGTCTGCTTGCAGAAAACCAACGGAGAAAGGGTGGAGGAGGGAGTGCCAGTGCCACAGGAAGCCAGACATGTTCTGTGACACAAGAGCGCATCTGACACTTATCTCGCTTCAGCAGAGACACTGAGGGGGTGCTGGCAGTGGAGAAAGGGCTCTGCCCATAACTCCCAGCAAAACTGACCTTTATAGCACTGATTTACTAATACAGGGCAGGGGAGGAGCTGGGTACAGTACACTGGCTGTTAAAACTACATCGCAGGTTACCCACTCCTTTAGCACTTGGTGACTAACATGGAAGATTTCAGAAGTACTTCTGCCCCATGCAGAGCTTGGGAAGAGCAGAGAATTTCCGCTTTATCTAAAACAAAGGGGTTCAAAATAAGCTGATTCTGCATCCTCTCCAAAAGCATTTTCTATACAAGTTTTTCAACACGGTTTATAGCAGGCACTGTATCCTGTGGTTGAAAGAGCTAAGCCCTATTCTTGAAACGGGTATGAAGAAATTGGCTAGGGTGGCTCTGAAAAACTGGTACAAAATATAATGGTACAGCAGTTTGTTTCACAAAGGAAGTCAAGTGATTTATCCTGATAGAAATCCTGTCATACATTAGTGTCAGAGCCCCAAATGCGTATGTGTTTGGCTGTTAACACAAGAGACTACTTTGAGATTAATTTGGACTGCTCATCTCCCAGTGACAAGGAAAATAAAGTTCTTTCATGCAGCCAGTGGTAAATAGGAAAGTACTCATGAAAAAAAACCAAACCCAAACCACAAACAAAATCAGTTTCCTTAAAGACACTTGCAGCCATTGGAAAGGCAGTATCTACAGAGCAGAGTAGCACAGCAGGATTTTGTTACTTTTCTAGTTCTCAAGACCAAGTGCCAAAAGCCACAATTTCCTTCGTGTTGAAGTCCCCCTTTGCAACTGGTCAATACTCAGTATTCAGAAGGGCCCAAGTACAAGGTAACCAAGTGGAACCTGACAGGATCCTCCTTGCAAGGCATGTCCATCAGTCCAAAGATTAGTCACTCATATCTGGTCAGGGACCTTACTGCAGGCATCCTCATAGAAACTAAGGCTGCTTCTTTTTTCCTCAAGTGGTGGAGAATCAGATTTATTATGCCCAAGGACATCTTTAAAAAACACAAGGTCTCCTTCAAATCACACTCACACAGCTCTCAAGAGGGCTTCCAAAAAGTCTGTTCCTTATGCAAGGGAGCTGATGTTTGCAGCTGCCTTATTTTAGAGCCTTTCACTCACCCACCCTGCCCCAACTTTTCAGCTTTCTCATACCCAATGTTTCAAAGGTCCAGAGATGTCATCTTTGATTGGTACTAGCAAGCACATACTAGAAGTGCAAGAGTGCCCATCCGTGCCAACCTAGGGCTATGCCAACGCTTCTTAATAGGTTGGAGAACTTTAAATTGGGTAAATGGTGCCACCTCCTAAAATTTCATTAGTGATCTGATTTGGACAGGCAACTTTCTTCTAGGAATAAAAGTTCTACTTCATAAGAAGATTGTACTACAAAGTTATTCATTCAAAACAATAAATGAAGACAGGGAATTCCCCTACCCCCTACATCGGACAGTTTCCAAAACCATTAATGACACGTTTCCAAGTTCACAGTACTGGAATAAAATTCCTTCCTTTCCAACTAAGCAGATACTAAGTAGCCACATCCTACTCCTGGTGTTTCAACACCGTGGCTGCTAGCAGCTTGCCACTCCGTCGAGAGGGCAAACAAGTTTCAGTTTGATAGCACTCATCTTGCAACTCTTCTAAGTCAAGTGAAAGAAGCCACGGGTGGACCTGGACATTTACAGTCAAGTCCAGATACTTGTGTGTCACTTATTACATCATTTACTCAGAAGTTTGTGCAATGGATCAATTCCTCTATTTTTGCCACTTCCTTTCTCATAAATAGATTCCTCAAGCACCTCCCTTTGCTTTCCTGTAGCTATTCCAAGCGATTAATGTTGCCACTTGCTATTTCTTCAGAGCTAGTTTGAAGAAGCCCTTAGAATAACTATTTTTATACCTCTTCTTTGAGCTACTTAGAGAGAACATCCTTTACTAGTCAAAACCCAGAAGGAGATGTAAAAAGTTATATGGAAAAACCCTGACCCCTTTTCCACATCAGGGTCAGGAGGTAAAACACAAAGTACAATCTGGTTATATGCAGCTGCCATCATTCAGCTTCTACAGTTAGGGTAGCTTTGGGCTTTGTTTGTAAACATCCATTCATTTTGTGCCTGTCAGAAGGTGCTGCTTTCTGGGTAAAGCATATATGTCTGCAATGGCCTCTGCACGCTAATAGCAGGGCTGGCAGTTGTACTTCACGTGCCTGAGTTAACCAGAGCACCAGCTAAAGCTCTTTCAGTTGAAGGCAGTCAGCCGGGCAGGCGGGGGCATTTGCAATGCCAGCAGTGGCAGGGGTGACACTCCTCAGCAACTGTGTGCCCCTCCTAGGCACAGACTACAAACAAGTATTTATGTCCCCCTTTACGCCCTGAGCTGTACACCGCACACTAGTGCTATGATCCTGGCTGCTCCAGCAGTAACTGAACCAGCAAAACAGTTTCCGGGATTCACCACCACAAGGATCTCAGGTTCTCTCCTCACTCCTAAGCTTGTTTTCATCTAGTTCTTCCCTCCCAAGCATCATTCCAAAGGCAGGGAATTTCCCAGTACCATTTAACAGCTGCAGAGACCCAGTTCAAGGGGTTAAGCAGACAAGCCTGGTCGCCAAGACTCATCTCCAGAGAGCCGGTAAGTTTTCCAAACCCAGCATCCAGGGGATGCCTGCCAAAATCACAAGCAGCTATTTTGCCGGAAGGGGTTCAAAACAAGATCAAGACAGGACGCTAACAAGACACAGACACATGTGAGTGCATAGAGGCACCACATATACGTTAGGTACTTGAGGTTCATAAGTTAATAGACTAAATACTCATTCCTTATGTAAAGATCTCAAAATTCACCTGCGGTTAAGAATTGTTTGAGAGGTAACTTGGAATTGAAGTCAAACAAAACAAAAAAAAAAAAAAAAGGCTATGCTCAGACACTGTCTTTATCATTCCAGAGACTTTCCACAGGGAAGACAGCGACGGCATGGAGATAACTGCTGTGACTGAGTTCTTTCCAAAGGGTTCTCGTGTTAGGATGAGCAAGTCAGAAGTGTGCTTCTCTGTTTCCCATGCTTCTCTGTTCTCCAACCAAGAGGCACCTAGTATTTCAGTTCCCTGGTAATGAGAAGGGCAGCTGAACACAGGGCTGCCTGTTTCAGACATCCAAAGCACTGCCTGGGTGTGGCACATCAAGTTCTTGGCCAGCTAACAGCACTGACTGCATATCTGAACAATAGCCAGACTTCTAGGAGCTAGAACACAGCCTTACTGTGGGATCTGACTGCCCAGACTATGAGCCATCCCTCCAAATTTAACTGCAGGCACAGTCAAGCATGAGGTAAAGCTCTTTCATCATCCTGTGATTTTCAGTTTTATCATTTCCAGTGTGCTAGACAAATCCTGCAACTTCCTTTTGGTACAGGGTGTCATTTAGGCTGGCTGGCTGCCTTTTCATACCTCTTTGGGTCATTCCAGGATTTCCCTGAAATGGCTCCATTCTACACTTCTTAATATTCAGTTTCCCCACTCACATTTGCTTCCCTCACCACCAACCTATTTTAGATTTTAAATAGCTCTGCTGGGACAGTATATAGTTTATAAAAGACCAGCCTGTGATTGCTGAAGTACCTTTTGTTATTTTAAGCTTCATCTAGTTCCAGCACTTGAGCTTTCCTAATATAGAGGAGACTAGTTACAGCACCAGGATACACAGAACCCCGTGTCCCATGAGGCCCCAAGACGGTGCAGGGCTGCTCGGGGAGCCGCAGCGAGCAGGGCTAGCACAAGCAGGGTGTGGTCCCACCACTACAGCGAACCATCCCACACGGCCTGTACCCTCCCACTGCCTTCCTTGGGTTTGTATTCGCATTCCATGGCTACGCCACAAGCAGGACTAAAGAACGAATCAGGCCAAAAATAGCTCATCTGTTATTCTTTCCAGTAATTTCATTGGTCCCGTTCACTACTTTTACACAGGGGCATGGCTGTTGTAATAGACTGCAGGAAGAGGGATGGGTAAAATGGCTTTCTGGGTACAACTGAACAAAATGGGCCAAGCTTTTGGACCACTTATTCCTTGCTCCGAGATGCTCCCGCTTTATCCTTCGCAGTACCTCAGATACAACCCCTTGGCGAGATTTATCCTTCATAAAACCTCACGGGCACATGCCACGAACCCGGTTTTCTGCTGAGCTGGCAGAACAGAGCGGGTGTGCTACTGAGTTGCACTATCCGAGGCAGTGTGAGGCAGGGACACACGGACCAGAACGTAACTTCATGGTGGCAGCAAACCATCAAAAGCTCTCAAACACGCAACCAAGTTGATCTAGTTCATTAAAGGCTGCAATTAAATGCACACTACCCAGTTCACACTCCTACACTTCTTGAAACACATGGTTTGAAACTGGGCTATTTGAAAAGAGTGCCTGATACACTTCGGTTAGCACTTCAGAGCTAGATGCACACATGAAGGCGTTGATAAACGCCCAGGAAGCCCAGTGGTCAAGTAAGATCTATTATCATGTCTTTCTTTTAATAACAGCTCCATCACATACCACCCTTACAACACAAGACGACCCTGAACAGTCTAATCTAATGCAGAAAATTATCCAACTTTCAAACGGGCCTTGCTCTGAGCCTGGGGTTGGACCAGATGTCTTCAAGGGTTCTCGCGCAGCTTAACTTTTTCAATAATTCTACAAGACTGCGGAGGCTGCAGGGGAGCTACCCTGTGTTAGCTTAAACACAACGCTGCTCATGGCAGAAACCAACTTGTAGCAGGCAGGAGCAATTTCCTTACATGATTTGCAGTTTCAATATTTAGATCCTTTATTATATGATTTGCAGTTTCAATATTTAGATCCTTTAAACCTCCTCTACAAACAGAGACACCGTGGACTATGTTTATGCAGCCAAACATACAGATAAGCCAAACTGTTAGTGGCCCTCCTGATGCTGGAGGTCAAAACTGAGAAACACAACTGAGTAGCAGAAGATAAATACACAGGAGATGTACTCAGCATCTGGCTAAGTCAACATGCATGCAAATAGAACTTATGAAAGCAAACAGGAAAACTCACTGGACTAAGCAGAGGCAGCTTTCAGTCTGCAAAGCAACCTTCTGCAAGGAGCTGCAAGTCATCAGTCAACCTGATAGCTTAGCTCTCATTCAGACCTGCTGCGTAGGGTTGCTTTTTGCTATGTTTTCAGGTATTTTTCCACACGGTAAGGAACAGCAGCATAGGATTTCCAGGCATTAATTCAACTTTGATCAAAGCCTGGGGCTCCTTCAACATTCCTACAGGCAGATACCTCACCCCCAAGTCACATCCCCAGAACACTAGGAGCAGTAAGAATAAATAAATTCTCTTGCTCGGGATTCTTCTGAAAACAGACAGATCCACATCAATGCATCTAAAACCCTATCTTTCTCTAAGGGAATTGTAAATCAGATAAATCACTCTGCTTACAAGACTGTCTGAATCCCTTCAGATCCAAATTATTTTCAAATCCTTCCAGACACTGCCAAATCAAAGCTGTCATTACTATACTGTAAAAGCGTTTCACTGGAAAGCACTCTATGCCGAACTTTCGAGACCAAAGCATTTGCACATAGTCATTTGCAAAGAGATATGGGAAAACTTGAAAAGACAGAGAAATGCAGCACACAGTTCCAAGATATAAAGGAAGGAGTCACGAAACACACACTCCTCCTTCAAGCTGCGGGAGCCAGCTTACTGAGAAGCAAGTTATACCACAGTGAATCTTAATTTGAAATACCTTATAGGAATTTGAGGGGTCGGATATAAAGAGAAGACACCCACCAACTGCTTTTCTTTTGCAGTATGAATGAAAGACTTTCAGAGCTTAGCCATGGGAGAAGTGGCTGGTCACCTCCTCTGACTGGTGCTTGGTGTCAGAAGAGACTTGGCAGAGAGGTGAAGCAAGCAGAAGAGAATCAACAAAGCCTAGATACTCCATCTTTCAGAGGACAGGCTTCTGCAGGTTTCTACCGTCTTATTTAGCATTTGTCAGTAAGACAGCGTTGTAGTTCCTAAATATGATGCTGAGGCAAGTATTGACCAGGATCTCATCTTCAGTTGATCACTCCAATCTTTCAGCAATTTGGAAATTACTTAGTCCTACGTGCTCCATCTTTTGATAGAGATTTGAGACAGACACTAGTGACATGTTCTCACAGCTGAAGATGCTGACATATATCCTCATTCAAACAAAGACCTCTATCCTGTTCTGTTGGGTGTGCAAGTGGCGCATAACAAGCTGCACTGCAGCTTGCAGCCTCCAACTTGAGATGTTACTAATAAACCATGGAGCAAGATAAAGCAAAACACCCAAACCAAACAGCTTTGGGTTTTTTGAGCTTTAACTCACTTCCACACATATGGTTGTCACCACAATACCCTAGGCGTACGTTGTACCCATCAGTGAAGACACTGGTGTCTACAGATTTCATGCAGCCTAAAATACCTCCAGCGGCAAGTCATTAAGAGCAAGAAAATTCTGAGTCTTCAGGAACTTGCTGCTAGAACTTACTACTTTCCAGATTGTCATGGCTCAGTCAGAATGCCAGCAGTCTCAGGTGCATTTTAGTATTTTAAATCAGAAAATTCTTTTGGTCAGCAGGCAGTAAACACTTCGGGATTTTCGGAACACTGCGTTCAGGCAACAGAGGCTCCTTGCTGCTTTCTGGAGCAAAGGACTAAGTTATAGCAGCAAGGAGGTACGTCATCTCAGGATTCCAGGAAAGAGTAAGTTACAGCCCAGCTCCCATAACAAAAAGCTTAGCAGAGCTGCAGGCTAGGGGACTAAAGCTCATTGATTATTCAAGTATTTTCTTGGTTTAGTGTCTTTCATCACGCTGAATAAGAAGCTCTCAAAGCCCATCACGCCCCCCAACCGTGGACGCAAGAGCTTTCAGGTATTTTTAAGTAATAGTAGTCTTTTCTGACCCTACTAGTAATCTTACAGTTTTGAGGCAGCTCACAACATAAGCAGTCACACGTAACAGTTGATTCAGACAGCAGCTTCTGCTTCTCCTGGAGATTGTCCATAGTGACCAGCACAATCATTTTACTGCTCTCTACTTCCCGTATTTCACCAATGCAAAGAAACTCATGCGAGTGTTTCTTGGTGAGAAACACAGATGCTGCCATGAAAATCCAGCTGCTCACACAGCACGTTTTCAGAAACAGAGGAAAGGGTTCTCAGCTTGAGGTAAACTCAGATCCTAATTTTTTATTGAGAATAACAGTAACCACAGAGCACTGAATGCAGACAGACACTGGACTCAATATGTCTCACCTAAAGTTCTCATGACCTATCCAATAAAACAAATCTAGGGAATCAGTCCACTTGTTCAAAAGTGATTTTAAGCTTCCTTAATATATAGATATATGCAGGAGCAAATGAAATAACTATTTTGCCAACATCTGGTTATTGGTTATAGTTTAAGCTTTTGAACTTGCCTCACAGAGTTATAAATATATTTGGTATGTAACACAGAGTAGTTACAAACCATAAAACAGAAAAGCAGCATCTTTCTTACGCACACATGTAGTGTCTCCATTAACGAACATTGTCAAATACAACTTATCAGAACATGTAACGAGTAACATAAACTAATGTCGTCCCTAACGGTCAACTTTGGAGTTTTTAAAAACAAAGAAATCACGCACACACCACTTACCCTAAGCCAAACTGTGTTGTGATTTTGAACGTTGTTATTGCTTAGACACCAAGTATTCTGCTGCTTCAGCTGCAGTATAAACTACTACGGAAATCAGGTTCAGTAAAAAACTTTAATTTCCCAGTTCCCACCTTTAGAAAGCTATAACAACGGCCTTGAAGTTGTAAGTTGAAGATATAACATGAAAGCAAGAAGAAACCCACCAAGACTTTAAGTGAGCATATCTGAAATTATATCCATGCCTCCACACTCAGTATGTTGGCAGATGAAAATTCTTGTTTAAAATAGAGAGGAAGAATGAGAGTGAAAATTGTTTTACCTTAAGTTCAATTTACAGCATCTTCATACAACTGAAAAAAATAGGCATATTTATTATTACCCCTTCATGAGAAGTGTTTATTGGCTGAATCCTTCTTGACCAATGCTAAGCATTACTTTGCTAACCCTAAAAACGCGGCATCTGGAGCACCAGTTCTTATTCAGTTTTCCTGCAGACACACCACCGCCCAACTTCTGCAATAAGCACCTCCTGCATGCACAGAGGAAGCATTTCTAAAGAAGTCTTTGTACAGACTTCTGTGCCACACATGTCCTGCTAACTTGTGCATGAGCGGGTCAACAATTCATTAAAATATCCGTGGATCAGTAAGTAAACCCTTACTTCTAATACATATGTACAAATCCCTCCTCTACAATTTCTAACAGAAGCTCCAAGGTTGCCAGTGATTTGTCATACTAATAGGTCTAACAATTCTTCTCATATACGAGGATGCATCGGACCACAAAGAACTGTGGGTGTTGTATCATCACCTTTTTTTTCACGGGGCAACCTGACATTGCTTCAATTTGTGAGAAGTAGAACTGCTTTGCTTCCTTACACAGCTCCCTCAGAACCATTTGCTGCTGTCTTTCAAGTCCTGTGCATTACAGTCATCTTAGGATGGTATCAGGTTCTGGGTGTTAATAGAGAAAAAACACACAGCCAGAACCCTCTTATCCATGCAGCAGCCAGCCTGAAAAGACATTTAGTGTACTGAGGAGATTTTTTTAATTCACTATTCCAGCATAGCATATTCAGAGGGTGAAAAAAAACATAGCTTATTACCCTTAAAAGACATTACAAACAATAAGTAACACCTCTGGAGAGTGGGTATGTTGAAAACCCTGATGCTCCACCCTAATGATTTGTCTGCCAGCTCATTTTTTGCGATGCAACCAAGCACGGAATTAACACCAGAGTCAGGTCCAGCAGAGTTTTAAAGCTATGGCAATGAAAGATTTAGACCAGAATTCTATGTTTTATTAAACTGTATTACAGAAAGCCAAATACTTTTATTAAATGGTGTGACTAAGTGATTGATCAGACTGCAATAGCAAATTTTTCCCATACTTAGTCACTTCCCTACCATAACTGTCTCCCAGTTCAGAAAGAAGAAAGGTTGTGAGTCAGACGGATTTAACTAAGAAGAGGACAAATCGGTGATACGCAGACGGACAAGAACGGCTCATGACTGCAGGAAGCCACCAGTTTTGCTGTAAAAATAAAATACCTGGAGAACACAGGAAGGCATGCAGTTGCAGAACAGGAATTCTCCAAGATGCTGCATGCAAGAATCTGACATTGACTTAATCCCCTTCCCCCCAAAAAAAGAAAAGGCCCCACAATGTTTCACAGTATTCACACTCCAGTACAGTGCAGTCTGCTCTCCTGAGTAGCCTTCCTCGACCAAACAAGCTGACCAATAGAGCTAGAAACCTGCCAGAGAGCATGGATCCGACTGGCCCACACAGACCATGCCAACTTATTCATTACTTCGGTTATCCTCTTTCTGATCTTGCCCCAGATTTCTTTTTTCTCTACACAGGATCACTGACGGCAGAGAAAGCAGCCTGTCTCTTCCTCTTCCTAGTCCATCATCCCATTCTTGCCTAGCTGCACGTTTCTCTACAGAGCAGGTCAGACTCTGAGCTTTTTCATTCATTCCTCCTTTAGGGGCACCCTTGTGCCTTTGTCTGTAGCTATTCGTCAACTAGCAATGGCCAAAGGGAGAGAAACCTGGCGTGGCCAAAAGCTCCTATTTTTTTGACTGGGAACAGGATGAGACCCAAACACTATTCCTTCATCCAAAGTTTGTAGTTTTGCATAGGTTCCTTAGAACAACTACAGCTTCAGAGATGTCAGAACAACTAGGAAAAGGCACTCTGCAGGAGTCACGCCATTAAAAAACTCTTCAGAGAGTGTTAATACAAGTTCAACAAGCTGCTATACAAAGGCCAGGAACCGTGCCCGCCCCAGCACTCCATTACAGGATGACACGTCCGTACCAGTGAAGACACCCTTTCACAGTTGCTCAGGCAGGAAGCAGCACTGGATCACCTACTTATATATCCCCAGTTGCTGCAGTCAGTAATTGTCTTCTCAGTGTAAACGCCCAAACCTCTGCAACTCCAGTTTTCAAACCTCTGAACAGTTGCAGTTGATCCCGCGGTTTTATGACTACCAGTAACTGTCTCTTCTAACATGCCTGCCAAGTATTTGCTGCACCGTCTTTGACACATTAGAGTCACTATTAGCTGCTGGAGTCAGAAGGGTGGAGTTAGTGCCCACAACTTTCAAAATACTTGGAGGCTCCACCTAGTAACAGTCACAGGACTGTTACAAAGGGGTTTGCCTTCCATCGATCTAGAAACTTCAGCCTGCTTTAGAAGTTTCAGATGGAATGAAAATGAATTACTTTGATGCAGCATTATTGGCTGCACTATGCAAATGCCTGCTGTTCCCAAACTCCCCCCAGGGAAAAGCAAGGAAGGCTGCTTACTAGTGCTCTTAATTTGCATCAGTTAATTGTCCCGGATTATTCCTGGGCAGGGAGGGATTTCCTCTTTTCCAATCGCGTGTCTACAAGAGCAGAGGCTCCTCGCAGGGCGATCCTGATTTCTACTACAATCATTTAGCAGACAGGCAAACAAGATGCCGGGAGGGAGGGGGAACCCGAGGAGTTACTGGGGAGGTCTCGGAACTGTTTTTCAAGCAGATCCCATTGTAGTCGTCAGAAGAGCGATTAAGCACAGATAACAGCTTTATTGTGCAAATCCAGGGAGGCCCTCTCGCTGCACAGAAGGAAAAAAAAAAAAAAGAGAAAAAAAAGAAAAAAGAAGTGAGCCAAATAAGGTTGTGTGAGCTGCAGCAAGGCAGGAAAGGGTCCAGGAGATGACGTAGCCAGAGGAAGCGTTTAGTCAGTTTCCTTTAGAACCTGGAGGAGGGCCAGAGCTACCTCGGTCAGAGGAGTTTCTCTGAAAAGTGCCAGTGAACAGCAAGGACGTGCAAAGCCCAACAGCTCAGGACGGGTCCTGTTCCCTCTGCACACCAAGATTCACAAGCAGCAAAGACAGAATGCATCTGGATCGTCTGGTTTCAGGTCATTAGCTGTCTTTCACGTAGCTACCTAGAGACTTAGCGAGCTCTGCACGGGAGCATTTCACTTCACATCAGACATTATACATAAAACAACTGAAACAAGTTTCCTCTAGAGGTAGTGATGCCATTTCCTGTCAAAAAAAGGAGTCCTTATTAAGACATCTTATGAACTATCCTCATAAGAAAAGCAAGAATTGTAATTAACCTTCTGGGGTGATTAATCAGACAAGGCAGTCACTCCAAATGAAGTGCTGCAACCCCTTGCAGGTCCAAAAAAAAAAAAAAGGTACTGCTTGCAAATGTTAAGGGGACAGGATATTCGCAAGAAGTGAGTGGTGACCAATCCCTGATTCTAGAAACTCTTTTTCCCTGTACGATTCTGACAGCAGAAGCAGCAGATCTAAAGCCTTCCTCTTATTGTGTGCATCTCACTAACCTGCTTCCAGCAACAAACCAAGAGGTAAAATGTGAAAGAAAATACTCAGCTAGCACGGCTGATCTTCTAGAACCTATGGTACAATAAGCACTCTTAGTCTCAATGCTGTCACGTTAGAGCTTTAAGAACTGGACCACCGCTATCAATTCAGATCAGGCACTCGCAATAGCTCTTGCTCACTGCAATCTGAAGCCACTGCAGCTGGTGTTTTCTGCACAGCACTGCCAGTCAGCTGCGTAAAAAGGAGAAGTAAGATTTTGCTAGTATGTAGAAACAGACTGAACACTAGTTTAGCAGAGGCATTCTTTAAACTCCCTGTTTAATACAGAAGGCCCAAAAGTACCAAGTAGAAGCTTTTGCCTACTGTAAGGCTTCACTGCTTCATCTGCACAAGAGGTAAAACCTTGCTGTTCATGTAGGACCTAGGAACCAAGCTGCTGGATACAATACCAGCTGGGGTGTAAAGGCCTTTCCTAGTTTGTAAAATCCCACGGTAAGTATAAAGCTACAGGTAATTCTTTGTATACCAGTCCAGTCATCTAGCTGGTTCCACTGTACCCTCAGGATGCTTTTAGTTATTGTTGCATCTTAGGTGCAAAGTCATCTTAAGTTCACCAACAGGGGCAACACAGACTTCTGTATAAAGTCCCAAACACACCTTTTTACAGCAACTCCATATATCCAATAGCATCAGAAGAAACATGCAATGGACTGAGTCTGCCTAACAAACTAGCACGCTCGTCCCACCAATACCTGTCTAACTTTGATCAGTGTTGCCATACTTGCCAAGTCATATAGAGGGAGGGAGAGGAGACATAACACCAAAGGGTTGACCCTCAGATAAGAGAGAATGCATATGGAATGCTTCTAGAGCTCCTTCATAGCACAAGATGATCCAAATCCAGAGCATCAAAAGAAAGGTGTCCATTCTTTACAAGTTATAGTTTCTATCACTGTCTACCCTTCCTCTTCGGATTTCAAGGCCTCTAGCAAATTTCACAAGAAAAGGGAAAAACAAAAATATCACCTAAGTATAACACTCTGCTCATAGCTGAACGTCTTGTTGCATTATTTGGCAGCAAGCAGCTACACATCAAGAAACTAACTATTCAGAGGATTCTCCTGATACCTACCCCAGTCCCTCTATTACATCTCTTCTACCCAGACCTATGGTGTCCCAAAGAACCAAGGGAGATATCCTTCAAGGACCTTTGCAGTCTAACTGGGAATTTGGACCATCAATTTAAGCTATAGATGGGGTACCTGAAGGCCCCAATGGCTACTGCTACACTGAGGTTTAAAAAGTATTAAGGGAAAAGGCAGCAGGAGAAAATACTTTAAAAAAACAAAAAGAAAAAAGCAATCTTAAATAGCAGCATAGAGCTGAGACCCATGAATCTTACTATTCTTTTGTGCTGAAGACTCCATGCTTGTCCAAGTTGATTTTCTCTGCAGTAACACTTTGCCCTAGAAACCTGGAGACTTACGTCCTGAACATCAAGATAAACACTTAGTTCTGCTAATACAATAAGAGGAGTCCAAACTTCATCATCCCTTAGTTAGAAACTTTCTTTATTTATAAGATCAGCTCCAATAAAACCCATTTTGCTATGAGTAAAGACTATGTTACCCAAAACGGAACTGCTCAAGCCCTAGTGACAGGACAGTTGAACGGGTGCACCCCTCACACACAACAGACACTCAGACTTTAAATTCAGTGGCCCATCCATTCATGTAGCCACAAAGTAAGTACATTCATAGGCAAAACAGTTGATGAATCCTGATACGAAAGATAAAAATACAGTATAGCATCATGCTGTTAAATGGGCACGACCGGTACAAAAAAGGTCACTTTCCCTCCCGCTTTTCCAACTAAGACTTTTTATGTAATACTAAAGTTCAAGTGAATAAGTACGGGGCTTGGAGTAGCGGTCAGCATGACAGCTCATTCACATCTACCAGGATTTGGAACTGAATGTGACTTCCAGCTCTGCCCAGCCTGAAATGACTCATGGAGACCAGAGCACTAGTCAGTAAGCATGAGATCAGAGTCTGTCTACTCATGGCCAATAAACAGGCTTCTCAACTCGGGGAGAGACTTTTCAGAGCTTGGCAATGGCTTGCAAGAGTCACTTTCGCACTCAACCACTTCCACCCCACTGCAATATAAAGCGTGTGGGGAATTATACACCCTCTTTAGTGTGTATTTTTTTACATCTTGCAAACTTCTCAGAACATAAAAGAATTACAAAATGAAGTTTGTTGCTTAACTATAAGACCACTAAATAAACCAGTGATGCTTTCCTGTGGAGAGCACCACAGGATCACCAGCTGATCCACGATGGACCCTCTACATAGGTGTCCAGCAACCAAACCCCCCAACTGTGCAGACCTTACGCTTCACAATCACATGCCAGTAGTTCAAAGGTTACCACAGTTAATCTATTAATAGAGCACCAAAGCATAGTGCCACTTGTAGCAAATCTCAAGTAAGGAAATGGCAATCTCTAGTTAGATGTGTTAACATTTAGCCTGGCTTAAGGAGGAGTAAGGGCCCCAGAACTTCAACAGGTTTTGCTGCTGAGGCCACGCAGCGGCACGTTCTATAAGCCTGGTGAGATGAGTGATAAGAGCTACCAAACACTTCAGACATGAACGCTTTTCCTGCCCAGCCAGAACTGTTCCCTGGAACATTTCCTTCATCTGTCTTCTTCACAATGGATTTATTTTTGTGATGGAAGCCCACATACAGATACATCTAACTGCTCAAGTCTCACCCACATTTGACCTTGATTGAGGAAAGTCACTTGCATTTTACTGTTTCGTTAATTAAGTAGCTATTAACAAGTCTTAAGCTAGTATACCAGTAGTCATGTTTCTTCCACATGAAGAACTGATGACACAGTTCTGCTGGCATATCCTGTTCCTGCAAACCACAGCTCAAGAAATAATGTTTAAAATATTATTTCACTTGTGTCTGCAATTAGGGCAGATGGGGCAGGAAACTGAAGGCTGATGCAGCAGAAGGCCTGCAACTCCGTGCCTCAACTGGCACAAACATTTGAACCACTTTCTGTGGAGTCCTCAGCGTGCAATACAGTGTCACAACAAAGCACTTGCATTTCTTTATCTCTTCCAGTTTTAACAAGCTCTGAAAGCAGAACTGCTCTGTCAGAACCAGAAAGCAGCCAATTGAGAAGGCAAATCCATCCTTGGGCGTGTCTGCAGAGAGGCTGCAATGAGCGCCTTGAAGGAGTACAGAGCCACAACACGTGTATTTTGCCTGGCAGTGGGATCCCTGCCTCATAAGCACCTCTGCAACATGTCCAGGATTTCTTGGCCAATTCACACTAAAAGTCGTCACTCATGACAACTGTGAACTCTCCAGCTAAAAGGTCTCAACTGCAGTTTACACAAAAGTTCCCGAATCTGAGCTACTTCCGTTAATCTTTCTGAACTTGTTGCCTGTATTTTTTTTATTATTTTTTTTTAGGAAGTAAATCTTCACTAATCATCGCTTGTATTTGAAGAAAGGCCTTTCTAAAGCTTCAGAAAATACTGTCAGCGTTTAAGCGGCTTGAGTTTGATTCCCCTTAAGATACTGATGTTTTAAAATAATAATCCAGCTACTGTCTCGGAAAGCCAGCGTTTAAGAAAGCAGAAGTCTGTCAAACAGGCATTTAGTATCTATTTTAAAGTAACAAAATTAAACTATCCGAAAAAAAAAAATTCAGGGTGGAGTCCATTTCAACTTCCACTTACACAGGGGTGATTTTTTTTTTAGGTTTGTTTTTTTTTCTCCCTTATGTAAACCACAGTCTTAGCTTAAACATTAGATGTTCTTAGGCCTTTTCAGATTACTCCCAGTGAGGAAACATCCAGAGCCTTCCAGTCTGCTCCTTCCTGTTTTATCAATGAAGGGCTAGGACCAATTCTTTTACTCCAACCGGGAGAAATTAAATGGAAAAACCCCATGTTCCTCATTAGTCACCAAACTCACGCTGCGAGGAGAGTCAAGTACAAACTTGATCAGACTTTCTGAAGCACTAAGATCTCTCCAGCCAAGAAATACTTCGAGTCAAGCTGGGACAAGGCTCCCTAGCAACTCAAGCTGACTAATTACAAGTTGTGAAAACCCCAACCTCTCCTCTTCGCAAGGCACACGAGGCGGCCATAGAATTCATTACCTCCCCAGCGGGCTCCCAGGGCTTCGCTCCTCGCTCCCGCCGAGCCCCGGGGCACAGGAGCAGGGCCCGACCGGCC